>JAAEAF010000864.1:0-242947 GCA_011037195.1 Triatoma infestans
CCCAACTCAAATTGATATTCTAACAGAATTGCATTGTGAAATCCGGCATGAAGGTTCGGAAGAAAATAGAAATGAGTTCTATATATTCTAAAATTTTATATGTATTATAATTCAACAAGTGAGCGAACCCTAGGGGGTTGTCATAGAAAAATCACTAGGCAGAGAATCCCCCTAACCAGAGTGTATATGCGTTCACCATATACACTCTGAGACTCTATATCATATTGCTATAATTAGGAAAAAGTGCCGTGGAGGAACCTCCGACAGAATTACTTTACAGATGGCGGCGGGGCCTGACTCAGGGTTCAGTCATTTCTAGAATTAATTACATTCATTTTATTGTAATTAGAAAAGGATCTACAGCCCTCCGGTTAAGTATTGTAATTACGGTCTTTTGGTTATGATTAATTTTTTTTTTTTTTTAACTTCATATTTGCTAGTTTCACATATCATGTGCATATTCATACATACACAAATTCATTCATATATAAGTACAAACAAAACGTTCCATTCATTTCCGTTCAATTTTTCTGAAAATAGTTGAATACCCGAAACCAATCTATCAGCAAGAAAAGTATAGCAGGCCTGAGACTGTCAAATCTAAGACGGTTCAACAACGCAACTCGGCTCCACCTGTTTTTCAAAACTTCCATTTTATTTGATTGTGTCTAAGGTATTGCCACCGGATTCAGGGACAGCTAAATTGTTAAAATATGGTTCAAGAACTTCAAGATCTGCACCACGTGGAAGAACTCGCCGGCTGAACACTACTCACAATGAAACTGCAGATCATCCAATTGTGAGAAAATTTCACAGTTATTATTCAAATTTACTTTTTTTTTAGTGATTTCGGATTTCGTATTATCTAGATTTGTGTAGTTACCTTTTTTTTTTCTTAATTTTAGTCAGGATGCAAGGAAAGTTTCAACAGCCAAACAAAGTTTGAGCTATTGAATCGTTAAAATACTAAATTTTAGTATAAGCTTTTTCTTTCTTTTGTTCACAGCCTAATTTATAAAGTATCCTATAAAAGTTGTTTTCAGTTATTTTACTTGATTATTGCAGGAAACACCAGTAAGATGTCATTCAGTTGATTTGGGCATGCTTGGCTCATTGGATCCTGAGTTTAAACTGAATGCATCAGAGACACCTACCTTCCAGTGCAACGTCACCGTACATAGAGAAATGTGTAATTAGTTTAGGTAATTAATTAGTAAAATTAATTTATTTCTTCATACTTAGTTCCCTTGTAGTAAATGTTTTAGAGCAGTTGTGAAGAAGAATATTAAAATGTCATTTTTTTTTCAAAATATTTTAGATGAACTTTGGTAAATATATTTTTATATAGAAATATTATGTTAAAAATAAAAAAAAATTAAATCCTATTTTATTAACGATAAGAAATAAAAGAAAACAGACATGATCTTTTCATTATCAAATGAAATTACAGAACCAAATTCAAATGAATATTATCCTAATTTCCTATTTATTTTTATACTTACGATGTAATATAACCTTAGCCCATGCATCTGCATTTGTTCTCCAAAAATTTTATGTTAGCCCAGTAGCAATGTGAAATTTTATATTTTCTATTTTGCCAAAATATGTGATTATCACTTCATTAAACTGGAAAGTGGTGTTAACGAAATTTAAAAACAGAGAATCCTTTTTAAAAATATTCTGTCTAATTTCTATGCATGAACTGTATCTTTCACAGTTCATCTGGGAGATGCTGTATTTTTCACAAACATTTTTAATAGGCACCTGGTCGGATATGTTAAAGGATATAATGGATTAAGGCCGGCTCTCTTTTGTAGTGTTTATGAGAAGAAACACCCACTCATTTCTGGCAGATTGTTTTGAATAGTGAAATAAATTGAAGACCCTTAGTAAGACACAGGATGTCTGTGGAAGAGCTTAGGCTTTTTCTCCTTAAGAGTATTGTTTGTTTTTCCGTCTCCCGGAAATAAAGTCAGAGATTTGATTTCTGACACAGACTGGGCTTATTTATTTTCTGAGTGGTAATTTTTGGGAGATAGTAGCTTTGGATAGCGTACGGTTTAGTCCCTCTTCACGGTCAAATAGTAATAACAAATATTCTAGAAGTATTTTTAAAAAAGAAGAAAATATTGTGGGTCCCCATTAATTTTTGATAGTTTTTAAATTTGGTTTTTAATTAAATAATGACTTATATACATATTTACAGTTCACAATTAAGTAAAACGTTTTTATTATAGGTGTTATTTACATACATTGGTTTTTTTCAATTGTTTTCTTGCTTTGCTTCTATTAATTCGCATGTTAGTTATGCTTAGACAATGGTGGAGGAAGATTTTCACCCTTGATGGTGTACTCTAAAGAACTTCCAGCTACTTGGGTGCTGACATCCACTTTTCCTGTTGGATCTATACGAGGCCCTGTACCAATCGGTTTACTTTCCTCTCTGAAACATTTTACCAATAATTGATTTTAATTTTCACTACTAGTGGTCTAAAAAAAAAAATCATTTAATAGAAAAGATTACATTTACACTCACTTGAGTACTCTATATCCATTTTCATCAGCTGCATAATGTACGGTTCTTTTGAAGTACCCATCACTATAAGAATACAGACCAGTCAATTTCAGACCATCTCGACTTTCTTGCCTGATGTGAGAATTGTCATTTACTGAATCAGATACGGCTGCTTTGAAACTATATCTTGCATTTTCTGCTTGTTCTCTAAACTTTTGTGCATCAAATTGTTGTTGCGTTAAAGTTTCTTCATTGAAATTCAAATTATCTCCGGGAGGCGGTAAAATTAATTCAGTTTCAGGAACTCTTAGTGATTCAAAGCTCACTGAAGATGCTGGCTGTTGTTGAATAGGCGGTTCACTTTGCAGGGGAAGTTGTTGTTTCATGATTTCCACATCTGATCTTTGATTCAGCCTTGCTGGCTCTAATTGATGCGGCTGGCTTTCTTTCACAGTTTCTATAAATGGTAATTCTTGAGTGGCTTCAAATTCACCCCCATTTAACCGCTTTTTATTTGCTTCTGCAACAGCTCTTCTAAAATCTTCTTGAGCTTTTATTTGCAATTGTTGTTCTGGTGTTAATTCACCAAAATCACCTTGTTGGTAATTGGGATGAGAGATGATAAATCCTTGTTGATTACTTGGCAAACCCCGTATCTCCTGATATACTGGCTGTATACTGCTAAAGTCAAACGTTGGTGGAGATAGCTGACTGAAGGCTAAGTTCATGCATAGCACAGCCTTTGAACAAATGAAAAATGAATGGTTTTTATTTTTGTTACTGCTTGAAGAGGAAGTATTTGCGATAATGTAAATTTTCGAAATTGTGTTTTCCCCTGAAATACATGTTTTAAGGTTGAACAAAAGGAGCAAACTATATCAAAAAGAAAAGTCGCAGACACCTTAAAATATGCCTTAGAGACTTCTATGACTCCAGACAGACAGACTAGTCAAAATAAGTCAATCTGAAATGCAACTTTTTTTTTTTTTGTTTTTTTTTTACTTCGCCTATCAACTACATACACGCAACTTACCTATCACATTCTTCCAGAACATTTTTAGGGCTTCTCCCGTAATGGCTCATCGTGTATTGAACGGAACCATTAATAATTCCTGGTGGGAATTAAAGTTACTAAACAATTAAGAAATTTCATATCTTAAGAAAATTTGCCAATTAGGTAATCAACTGAAATTCATAACATTCTGTTTTTTAAATAACTCGAATCTTTTTCAGTTAATTATAACTAGATGGGCTCTATTCATTTGAAAACTGTGCCCTAATTAATGAGATACAAAAAAAAGCCTCTACCGAGAGAAATGAGAACGGCATTCGAATTATATCACCGATTGTGACTAAATTTTTAAGGTAATCAGTGCAAAATCAATCATTTATTGAGATTTTGAAATGCTTGGTGATGCATTCGTAACACAAATTATTATATTGGGCAAAAAATTACTTTTTTATATTTTGTTTGTTTGCTTATTTGATTATATAATTTTTTATATATTATATAATTAGTATGTTAATAACAAGACAGATTAGATAAAAATTTATCTTCACGATTTGTATTTCCGTTGCAAAATGAATGTTTTCTCTTTTGTGATACACAAAAATAATCCTCAATCTATATCAGTATTATTAGTATACAAAATTAATCCTCAATCCTCTCATAAAAGATCTTGGGATACAATTTAAAAATGGAAAAACTATTCCTACATAAGAATTTATGCGAATAAAAATACGGCAAAAGATATTCTTACCTGTACAAGTAATAGCCGATACATGTTTTCTGTGACTTTGACTAAACATGTTATTCCTTCTATAATATGTATATATATAACTTTAGTGAAAGTCTAGGGTTTCTTCACCCTTGCCGGGAGAAACCCTTAGGCATTAAAAGTTTTTAGCCCGTGTAAAGTGATAATTAATTTAAATATAAAATTAATGAGGTAATAATTACGAAGATGTCTTATTTATAACAATAGATGCTATAAAAAAATTTCAGACTATATAAAATATCATTTTATAATCTAATACTCTTTTTTAATTCTGTCATTTTCTGCTGCGTTTAATAGAAACTTCAACTTTTTGTTTTTAATATTAACTGATGTCAAAGATCAGTTTAGAAATCAATCAATTGAAGCTCAGCCCTTGATCAAAGAAAAATTAGATTTTGTGTGAAACACTTACCTAACCTACTCTTCTACCATTATTGAAAATTTTAATTGACAGTTTTCTTCTAACTTGGAATACTAACTAAATATTTCATTATAAAAACAAATATAGTTGAGATCATTCTATATTCCACTGCATTTCTAGTCCATAAATAGCTACCTATATAAGACTAATTCTTAGACTCTCTAATTAGTCTCCAGCAAAACATTTAATGACCGTTTAAAAATAATCATAACATCAAAAGTTCTCCCCATCCAGATTAGTAAGATTTCCCCTGAAATTAGTTTTTTTGGAAAACAAATCTTTCAAATAAACATGATAGTTTATATAACGTTGTTAGCATTCCAAGTTTAAAGGAAATTCCAAAAAAAACTTAAAAACATTTTGATTAACCGGACATGTGACCGTAAAGTCATAAGTCCGGTTAATCGAATTTCAGTAATGTGTGTCTAGTAGACCTTAATATTATATAAGAGATAGAACTGTAATAAATTAATACCGAGTTTCTTTGGAAGAAAGCTTAAAGCTGCTAAAAGTTATGGTTACGTTAGAAGATGGTATACGAAGGTAGAACAATACCAAGTTTAACAAAATCGTTGAAGCCATTTTGTAGAAATTTGGGGAAACTGAAAAAAAAAATCAGTAAATTTGCACTTCGGTTGATGGTTTTTGACCACTTGGTGTCAGATGTGATGGTGTTTCTTAACCGGAATATCAAGTATTAAGCTTCCTTCACTTTTTTTTTGTAGATATTTTGTTCCCATAATACATAACAGAACATTCGCTAAAAACTGTTCTTATTAAGGGAACCTCAAAGATGTATTTCCGGAGAAAACACTATTTCGAATTGAACATTTAAACTATCCTTTCCAAACCTCCATCGAGCTTGATTTTTCTGTCTTTGAAGTAATACTGACACCTCATTGTCACTCACATAACATATAATTTCGGAGAAACTCAATTTAAAATAGTTTAATATTAATTTTGCACTTGTCATATTTATTGCTGCATTTAGTCCCTCAATGAAAACAACAAATAGGTTGGATAAAAAGTTATAATATTTCAACAATCTTATAAAAAAAAGAAAATGAAATAGTGTTTCTGTTTCTGCAGTAAAATTGATTCGGAGATTTTCTCTTCTTTTTTTTCAAAAAATAACAAAAAATTCCCAAAAACTTTTATTCATCCTTGATTACGGACAAATAAACTATAAGGGGACTTCATTATTTACATAAATTCCTTAATAAAAGAACGTTCTATAAATAATACATCTTTAAATGTAAATTGTCAACACTTAAAAGAATTAATGTGATTTCAACATTGTTGTATTGTCCAAGCGGATCTCGTCAATACATTAGGCGCACCATAACAAAACAATTAAGAACATATTAACAAACAATTGTTATGTTATAAATTATAACTTGAGTGAAATCATCAATTCCAAATTGCAAATGTAATGCAAATCTCTTTTCAGTAACTTTCATATTTTTGGGAGATTTAATCACGAGTAAGCAATGTTTTTGTTGAATAACTCTTTTTTAACAAAAATTATTATTACAAGGGCCTTTTCAATTTCAAGAAATATCTTGGAACAAAAAATGTCTCCGGTACCAATGCCTGCTTAGAGAATTGTTAAATTGTACTCATAAGTATTTATTTTTGAGTGATTTTCTTATTTATTTAAAAGCCAACCATCTTTTTACTTTCTCTTACTAACAGCAAGAGTAGTTTTCACCGGAAATATGAGTTTTGAGATTTGTATTTTCCATGAGTACGAGTAAAACTTTTTTTTTTTGGTGCATGGGGTCTTTATGCTGTGTTTTGTGGATGTGGTCCCACAGAAAAAATATCTTCTAATACGAAAACTTGCTGCTAGTTCAAACTTGATATTCCGTTAAATACCCACCTCATCTGACTTGAAGATTTCCTTTCAAAAAAAAAACATCCAATTTTCTGCAAGTGCGAACACTATCAGTGCACCTTAAATGCTATAACTTTTGTTTCAATTGCCAGAAAAATTGATTTTTCAAGGATTTGGGAAAATTGCAACTTTTTTTTTTTCAAATTAATTGATACTAACACATAGGCATATTAAGGCCCATTAGATGCATTGCTGTAATCCCAAATGTGATGGAAATTGATTAACTAGGTGCAACTTTACAGAATACGTTTCTGACGGTATTGAAATATTCTCCAAAACGGCTCCAATGATTTTTTTTTTCTTAATTTTGAATATTAACTGCACAAATATAGACCTAACACTGTACTTGGAATCTTTTTCTGGAACAATTGATTTTAGGAGTTCTGGGGAATCTGTAACGTTAGATCTCAAAATAAATTAAGTAACAAGGATTATGTGACAAAAACAAGTATACTATTACTTACCAGTTGTTTTGATTCGTCCTTTTTTTAGAACTACCAAAATGTAGCTCCCACGTTTTATTATAAAAAAAAATACATTTGAATAAAAGTTGGTGGGAAATCACAATTTTGTGTCTGTCATTACAAAAAGCATGGCTTTATCTTTATTGATAAAAGTAAATCGCCTTCTTTGTTGAATGTACACCAGTCGGTTCTTTTCGCCTTTGTAGAAAAGAGCATTACTTTGAAATCGTTTATCGTACGAATCTGGTTTTCTGAATTATTAGATACAAAATTTATTGTTTCGATACCAATGAATTCATTATTAGATACACGTTTTATTTCAATAAATTTTTGAAAAGCTTCTGAGAATGTTTGACCTGTAGTGTGCGGCCTTGTGGAAGAAGTAAACTTTTTCAATTCACTCAAAGGGATATTTTGCAGCCAAAACGGAGTGTACTCGTTTTAGCTGACTAGAATAGAGTTCGAATGCAATTGCAAGACCAGGATCAAAATGAGTAACGCCATCGTAGATCCACCACATGCACAGCATCATTTTTTTCTCAATCTTTGTCTTCCGGGGGACTGGCAGCTGGTTGGCCTGATTTAATCCATTGATTTTGTTTGTTCTTTGTCGAAATAAACCCATTTTTCATCGCAGTAATAATTCCTTTGATGAAACTAAAATCACATCTTTTTTTTAAACTAGTGTTACTAGTATTTACTAAAGTACTATTGAGGATTAAGAGATAAAAAAACGCAAAGACTTTTGTTACACTCCAAAATAATAATTCTATTATAAATGGTTCCTCAAAATTGTTAAAAGTCCATCGAACCTTTACAAACTTTCACCTACCCCTACCTCAGTCGTTATTCATTTGTTGAGAATTCTTTGTCTAAATTTTCCTAAATTACTATTTACTAACAGTTCTTACTAGCATTACCTTCCAACATAATGGAAGTTTCCTCAAAAAATACAGACGTGATTTATCGGTTGGTTCTTCTATATCTAAAATACTTTGAAATAAAACTATTTTTAACAATAAACACAATATTTATTTACAATATAAAATATATAATATAAGAATTTAAGTGGAAATTTTCTTAAAATTACTATCATGCCTGCTAACTTGGTGCGGATGTGAGGTTGTGTTCAGTTTTTTCATAGGAATTCTTTCCTCCCTGTAAATTATATATTTTTTATTTTAACATCTGAGCTACCAAGAATTCCAATAAGCAATCAATATCTGATCACTTTCCCTTTTCCTTCCTTGAAACCAATATCATCATGGGCAAGTAATTTATTAATTTAATGAATCATTATAATTATAGAGAATTTGGTAGAAACTGAATTAAGAAAGAGAAAGGAAATACTAACTTGATGACCCTGTAGCCTGCCCGATCAGCTGTGTAGTCCACCCTGACCCGCATATAGCCATCACTATACTCATACTGTCCATTTACGGTATCTCCCTTCCTCATTTCAGATCTATACTGGCTAAATCCACGGCCTGGCTCAGACACTTCAGATTTGAACCAATAATTCAATCTTACTGCTTTTTTATTACTGTTACTTCCGTCAACGCCTTTTTCTTGGTTGCTGCGTACCTCCACCACAAATAGTACTTGACACTGAAAAATTTAGAACGCATAATCGTTGTTCTGATGAAAATGTAAAAAATATTTCATTCGAGTATCAATATATTAAAGTACAATTACATAACTTATTTCTGGAATATTTTTGCTACAAAAACTGGATCAAAATGTAATTTTTTAGATAATAATTTAAGTGTTGATAGGTAAGTCCTGAGGACAGCCTCCTTAATTCTAAATGTCCAGTTTGTGAAATAGCAACTATGGAATTGTCACTAATTTGCAATTTCGTTTAAAAAAGATAAAAGTTCTTTGCAAAATTATATACACAGAGTAAATCCTTCTTCTTAAATGTAATTAAATATCCGATTTTAGATGTTTGTAAAGAAATTTCTTGAATAGTCAAATTAAACATGCTCAATATATTAATTTTGGAATACAAATTATGAAAAAAGTACTCTGCTTTCAAGAGAGGTAACAGCCGGAACAATGTTTCAAATTTTAAAGAATTGCCGGAAGAGAAATTGGGGTGAAGTAACATTTTTATTTGCTAATTTCTCCTGTCTTTGGTGAAGGTTCTTGTTCAATATGACTTTACTTATGGTGACAAAACTAAACATTCTTCAGATTTTTTTAAGACAGCCTCTGAAGAAATAAAACCTAAATATTAGTAAGAGCTATCAATAATGTTGCAATAACGGGTAAAGTTATTAGCATTATATGTCATCGCCTTCTACTCTTTTAATTATGTTAAGAAGATAACTGCTATCACAAACACAAAAGAAATAAGTTCAGTACACAAATCAACAAAATAAACAGTGCTAAAAATAAAACAAGATGCGCCTGTTATAACTGCCAACTTCTATAATTAGGTAATGTCATTTGTTGTTTATACTATTGTAAAATGAACGTTACTTTAATAAATATGATAGATCAATTGCAATAATAACTTTAATCTATTCTAATCGAAGTACTGTTAAGGTTATGAAATAAACACAAGAAGTATCGTTATCATAACTTACACGACGATAACAAAACTGGTACCGAGTACAATAAACGTCGAAGTTGGTGACTCAGAGCCAATCATACGTTTTTTAGCCATTATGTGAATTTAAAACAAAAACCTCTTAGCTTAAAGTATTTTATTTCAGTTAACCTCATTCCCCACTACATAGTCACTAATGTTACTGAAAAATACGAGACTACAGCGACTGTGCTGCTGCACATTGTTGGGTCACCTTGTTTATCATATATTGCATGTATATCATTTTAGTTGCCTAATTCAAGAGGAAGACGTTAATTAAGCAATACCAAATACATTTCACATAAAAGAAATCTATTTCTCTTGATCATATGTATATAAGTAAATGAGTTTTTTAATTAATATCTAAATTATTTCAGGACCTGCCCAAGTGACAGGCAGAATCACACTCATTATTACTTTCTCTTACTCCTAGTTGTCCTAATTTTCGATATCGAGTTTTCACCGGAAATGTCCGATTTGAGGTCCCCTGAGTCCAAAAAAGTGGTTGTTTTTAGCAAATGGTCTGTGTGCTGTGTGTATGTCAACAGCATAGATCAAAAACGAAAAACCGTAGAGAGTTGAAATTTGATATTCCGTTTAGGTATCACCATGGCATCAGACGATGGGTCATCTGTCAAAATTCCTCAACCCGAAGTACCACTTTCTTATTTTTTTTTTTTTGTTATTTTTTTTGCAATTTTCTCAAAAATGGCTCCAACGATTTTCTTTAGACTTGATACATCAACTACATATACAAGGAGCTACAACTTTTATTTGAAACATTTCTCTGGGAAAATTGATTTAAGGGCCCTTCTGGGGGAGGGGTGGCGTTAGGTACCCTCTAAAGTGCTATTTCAAGTTATTACACAATTCGGTCATTTAAATAATGTTAATTAGAATTAAATATGTTGTTGAAATTCCGAGTTTAAGAAAAATCGGAAAACGGAAGTGCTTTGGTTTTTAAACTTTACTAAATGATTTTTTCCCTTTTTCGCAATTTTCTCAAAAATGGCTTCGACGATTTTCTTGAAACTTCCTATATAAACTACACATACAAAGATCTACAACTTTTAATTAAAACATTTCTCTGGGAAAATTCATTTAAGGGAACTTTTGGAGGAGGGTTATGTTTTTCTCTAAGTGTTATCATAGTTGATTATACAATTCTATCATCCAAACAAAATTAATTAGAAATAAATAGATGGCTAAAATTTCGAGTTTCAAGAAAATTAGTAAACCGGAAGTGCGCTTTACTGAACAGTTTTTTTCAGTTAGTTTTCGACAAATTTCATTAAATTTGGACACAAACGATCGAATTGTCAATTATAATTTTGAGAACTGGAATAAGAGAAAGTGGTGTGAGTGTTTCACACCAGATTTTTTTTGAAACGTTTATTGGTACAGTCTGCCAACGAAATTGCCAGTTCTTGAATTAGATAATTTCTCGGCATAACATATATACACTTTAGGCTTAATTAAAATTTAGCGGATAGCTTATGTACATGGAGAAAGAAAAAACCATCTCAGATTATCTGAATCTTATTTTTAAAAAAACAAATGGATTGAGTATCAATTATCACAACCAAATCACGGAATTTTTAATGGAAGTTAATGTTGAAATGACAGGAAGTGAAGCAATCAATCTAAATTCATTCATTAGTCTTGAGTAATAGATGTTAGTAGTAGGAATGGCTATAAAGACAACTCCACTGATACTTCAGAGAGATCTACTGTGCACAGTTGCCAGATGCGATGTTCAAAATCCCCCTCTCTGAAACTGAAATTCCCCCAAATTTAAAATTTGTCAGGAAATTTAAATTTTTACAAATTGTAAAAGGCTAAAGATTGGAAAAATCTTTTTCATGCAGATTACAGAAGAAGTAGTTTAGTAAAACTGTAATATAAAATGTGTTCTTGAGTTCGTTAAATTCAAGTAGTTGCACACATCGACTATCTCTGCAGGTCCTCGGTATTGTGTAATGATGGAGGCATCAGTGAAAGTGTTCTTTGTGTTTTTACACTGGGATATGTGCCCAGCTATCCGCTGGGATATGTGTGTTGAATTTTCTCATCCTAGGAGCCTCTGTTGCTTACTGCCCGGTGATGGGCAGTGCACTGAGAAGGCTGAGGGGGAGCACAATAGTTCTGTCAGGTCGCAGTGTAGTATCCCCTACAACAATCTTATCTCCAAAATCCCTGAAGTGGTTAGTCCAATTCTCCCTACGAAATTCATGAGCATGCTGTTATATTTAATTCAAACATAAGCATTATGACAATTAGCATAAAATTTGACAAAATTCAATCAGTTCTATTATTAAAAGCATAAACCACAAAAACCAGTTGTTGGTACATCTCTAAATCAGTCAAGCTATTAATTTATTTACGTTTTTCTAATACATTAGTGCTAATTTTTAAATTAAGTTAATATAGTAAAGTTGCTGTGATAGGAAGCTAAGACTCACTAGTGGGTTATGAAACAAACAAACAAAAATAGTAAAGTTTCTCACAAATATTAATGTCCAGTATAGATTCATTCCTAGTCATCGAAATATTTGAGAAAGTAAATCTTGAATGTAGTTTTATCTAGAAATTATTTAAGTACAAATGAACACTTCACCTGGAACAATGATAATCATAGAACTTATGAACATAGTACACTTCTGGTCCTTGGTGGACTCGTTGACCTCTTCTAGAAATCCTTGAATAGTATTCCTTAACATCTTTATAATTTTTTTTTTTTTTTTGCTTAAGCAATTTATATGATAAATTTTAAGTAGAGCTTAACATTATTTATGTGTCTTAATTTTGATTACCTATTTGATATTGTTTGAATTTTATAAGGAAAATATTGAAAACAGTTTTTATCTCAATACTAGACTTGATATTGTTGATCTAATTTAAAAAAAAAAAAACAGCTTTCAAACTATTATATTCAAGCCAGATAGTCCCCATATTTGTCACTCCAAAAAGGTAAATCACTTGCATCGTTAAAAAGATAGGGATTAGAAAGCTTAGTGAAAGTATGGTATTGGAATGGTTGTTGGCAATTCTCTAGTCTCAAAAGAATTGTCGATGTTTGCCTTTATTTACTGAATTATTAAATAAATTTATTTTTAGGTCGCGTTTTGAAGGGAGTAGAACATTGTTTCCAATTAGATCAGCATTTCTATTAGAACACTATTAGACCAGTACTTCTAATTTCTGATCGAATTCTGTACCAATACAATACGATACGGGCCACTAGATGAGCGGTAAAATTCACGCGGCCCGCATCAGATGTCCAAATGTTTCTAAATATCTTAGATAATGTAATAAAAATATATAGATTTTAATTCGAATTAATAAAATGGAAATAATTATATTTTAACTTAATAATTTATTTATTACATTTCTTTCAACGCATTTATATAAAATTGATCTTTTGCCGGACATGCTAGCGTTTACTGAGGTAAACTTTTCCATTTGGATATTAAGGGTGTGATCAAACAATCTTTATCTGACGGCGAAAATATGTTTATCAGTTAATCTTTTTCTGAAATTGTTTTGTTATTTTCAAACACGAATTTATACCCATGAATATATGTAATCCTGAAGTAGCATAAAATTTGTGGAGCAATTTTTTGTCTAAATAATACCTATTTGAAATTCTTACGTTTCAAAGAAAAAGGTCCCATATAAGGAGAAAGCCTTTTGAAATCTTAAAAAACACATCAAATTCTTTTATAATGTCTTCAATTTTATCAAAATATTTAATATTTTATTCAATAAAGCACATTTTGATGTTGTGTTTTAACATCCCATATTTAGGAAAATCGATTTTTACATTTTTTACTTTCTCTTCCTAATAATAATAAAAGGAAGTATTGCGGTCGTACCAGATTTTCGAAATTGAGTTTTCACCGGAAATATACATTTTGAGGTCCCCTGAGTAAAAAAATTGGTTTTTAGAAAATGGTGTGAAAACAATATCTCAACCGTCAACACGAAAAATTGCAGGAAGATCAAACTTGGTATTCTGTTTAGGTACTTACTCACCGCATCGGACACGAAGATTTTGGGCAAAATCCTTCAACCGGAAGTGCTACTTTACTGAATGGTTTTCTTCAGTTTTCAACAACATATTGGCTTCTAATTAATATTATTTAGATGCAGAATTGTATAGAAAACTGAAATAGCACTTCAGAGGAAAACCTAACCCCACCCCTCCACCAACAGGGCCCTGAATTTTCCCGAAGCAAAGTTTCAAATAAAACTTGTAGATCATTGTATGTTTAATTGATGTATCAAGTTTAAAGAAAATTATTGGAGACATTTTCGAGAAAATCGCAAAAAAGTGAAGAAAAAAAACATTCAGTTAAGTACTTTCGATTGAGGAATTTTGTCAGATAACTTACTGTCGGATCCCATGGTGATACCTAAACGGAATATCAAGATTGAATTTGATACGATTTTTCGTTTTTGAGATATGCTATTTACATACATACACACACACACACACACACACACACACACACACACACACACACAGAGAGAGAAGAACAAAGAATTTTCGAAAAACCATTTTTTTGGATTCAGGGGATCTCCGTGTATTTCCGGTGAATACTTGATATCGAAAATTTGACACGATTACAATACTTTCTCTTACTAGCAGTAAGAGGAAGCGAAAATATGTTTAGCAAATAATATATGTAGTTTGCGAGAGAGGTCAAACAAAATATCTCAAGTACAAAAAATCCTAGGAAGCTAAAACTAGATATTCTGTTTAGGTACCGCCATCCCAATAAGAGGCATGCGGAGTAAATTTGTTGAGGCCATGTTTAGTTTTGTCGGAATGGAATTCAGCCAACTCTTATGCCCTAAAGATCAATAAAGCAACATGTTTAAGGTACTGTAACTCATAACTATATTTACATGTACTTAATACTAAGACCAGTTAAACGTTCTGTAAAATGCCAAGTTTGAAGAAAATTTGTCAATAATTAGCATTGAAATAATTACAATTAGTGAAAGTCGTGAATTTTTCTCACCAGATTTTATTAGTCCATTCGAAAGATTCAACATAAAACCATTTATAATCATTTTTGAAAACAGAGTTCTCCACGCCTCACGGCACAAAGGAAATAGCAAAAGAAGAAGAAGAAAACAGAGAATCTCATATATTGCCATGAATGTTTAAAAAAATTAGGGTAAAACAAATTCGCACAAAAGTTGTACTAATAATCGCTTAGTTAATACATTTATGGGTAATAAAATAATGTGAATAGATAGTCACCTTTCTATTCTCAAAATTAAACATTATATTAGGCTATGGCTTTGTAGCAAATACTAAAAAGTAAATTCATTAAAAATTTATCAAAACTTCTTTTCTTTTTTTAAGTAAACGGAAATTTATATTGTATAAACAAAAGTACATACCAATATTGCTTTAAATCGCAATTATAATAAAGTTTCCCCGAAGATAGACTCGAACTTGGCAAAGTGACTATTGTGTATTGTTTCCCTATATATATATATATGCAGAGAGAGACTGATTTTCTACCTACTGCTTTCTCATTACATTTCTAAATAAGAAAGTTAAACTTGTGCATGAGTTGCTTTTATAATAAATGGAAGAAGATTCTTTAGCAATCACATGGTGTATTAGTTAACTGTCACGTTATTTTCGAAATTTAGAACAGTTGTTATCATTTGAAAACAATCTGCTGTGAAAAACTCACACGACATTCTCTTACAGGCCTTAATACGATTGTTATAAAATTAACAATTTTTTTTTTATACTTGGAATTTTTACTCACAGTTTAGTTGCCCTAAATAATAATGATGGGTGATATAGCTTTGACAACTTTATTCTGGGAACTGTGGACGAAGTTAAATCACGTCACAGCTACCAAAAGCTCTGGGTCGGATCTTAGCAATCGCCAGAGCCCACAACTAAGTTGTTGAGCTAATATATATTTTTATCCGGAATACGGATTAATGTCTAGTAAACTTGAAATTTGTCACACATTTCTCAATCAACCAGTATCAGTTCTTGCATTAAAATGTTTCAAATAAATGTAATAGGTTACATCTGTGCAGTTAGTAATTCAAGTGTAAAGAAAATCGTATGGGTCGGTTTCGAGAACAACCCAAAAAAACTAAGAAATCTATTCTTTAAGTTGTACTTGCTATTAAACGATTTGTATCTATGAATTTCGAATTCTAGTAAAAAGGGAAGGGATTAGCTCAGTGGTAGCGCGCTGGACTAGCAACGCGGAGATCACGGGTTCGAATCCAGTCGTGCTGCCCTTAGATTTTCTCTTCCTAGGAGCCCCTACAGCCCACTGTCCGGTGATAGTCAGTGTTGTCTGTAACGGGAGAACACTGTCCGGAGGCCGGCAGTGCACTGAGAAGGCTCCGGGCGCAAATGACCACAGATGTTGAGACGCCTTAAATAAAAAAAAAATAATTTAAAAAATAAAAGAGAATTCTAGTAATGCTATTAATGTACCTTAATATTAGATAGTTCCTTAGATTTAGTTCACCCAATTAATATTAGATAAGTGATAGACATAACATTATACTGAAATTTACAGTTTCGAAGAAAGCCTTAACATTGCAGCTGTCCATAGGGGAAAAACCTGGTGTGAAACATTCAAACATTCTCACGCTTTTTTCTAATACAATTATATATAAAATTTTCTTTAAACTCAAATTTTACATATTTGTCCTAGCATAAATATATAAACCTAAAAGTCTTCGGAGGTAGAGAAATGATGGTTATATTATGGGTCCAGTAGAGCGCTCTAAAAACACAACCTACTGCATATAAAATTTGAAATTAACGCCTCAAACTCTGTTCAAACTATCTAAAATAATTCTTTTTGGATAAATGTTTCAAATAAAAGTTACGTTTCTATCTATGGACCGCATTCCAAGTATAAAGAAAATCGTTATAACCTTTTTCGAAAAAATTTCAAAAAGTACAAAAACCTATTCTGTTAAATCGCACCAAGGGTAAAAGGGTTTTCTTCAAATTTGGAATTTTATCAATGGTTCTAATGTGTATTAATTTGTAGGTGTAGGTGGTAAAACCATATATTATACTGAAGACGTACTTTAGAGCAGTGGTCGGCAACCTTTTAGATACTCCGAACCACTAAATTCGCAATTTAAAATTTTTAAGGTACGAATTAATACGAGCATTAAGTACGATATATATATATAATTTTAATTTTAACACAACAATAATAATAAATAATAAATACGTATTTGTTACGTTTTATATGCGTAATTTTCTAATTCGTACGTAAAAAAAAATTATTTAAGAGTAATAACGAACTGTATTCTATACTTTAATAATTTTTAAAAATGTGTTTTCCTTCAAATTTCTTGCCAAAACTTTTAGGTTTTATAGGTCACCCAATTAAAAAGGGTGCGCCATAGTCAAATTTGATGCATAGTCAATTGTCCGGTATTCTTATTACTTTTGTGTTCAGTATTCTTATTTTATTACTTTTTCTAAGCTGCTGACCGACCAGGGATTAATTAAACGCCTTTGAGGTAGATGTTTTGCAAGTACAGTAGTATTTTGTAACAAATCAATTAGCAATATAATGTTCTTGTTCTATTTTACATATAATAATAATAATAAAATACAGCTTAAACAAAATTTATTTTTCATTTAAAAATTAGATTAAATGAGCTCCGCGAATTTAAATAATATCTGAATGTCTTTGCAGACCATTAAAATTATGTCACGAACGCTGCTTTAGAAGAAAGCAGTAATGTTACACAATACTAATCAATTTTCCCGGGAAAATATTGCAAAATAAAAGTGATAGGTTTCTGTGTGTGTAGACAGAATACGAAGTTTAAAGAAAATCGTTGGTGTGTTTTCGAGAAAATTACGAAAAAACATTCTTTAAAGTCGCACATCCACTTGATGGATTCTACCCGAAATCTTCGTGTCTGAGCTTTTGACCAAGTTTGAGCTTTCTGCGATTTTTCGCTTTTGAGATATTCTGTTAACACATACAGATCATTTTATAAAAATATTTGTTTCGTATTCAGGGAACCCCAAAACATGTATTTCCGATGTAAACTCAATTAGAAAATTCGATTGCAATAATATCTCACTACTAGGAGTAAAAGAAAGAAATATCTGTTTTCTTTTATTGACTATAAATTCACAAAGATGAGTTTTCTAGATAATCTATAGTATTTATTTCGTGTTTTATTAAATGCTGTCAGGTTCCGAGTAAGCATGGTAAGATTGAAAGACGTACAAGGGATATAGGACTTGCCCATATTCGTGATTTTGGTAACTATTATTACATATCTTATCTAAAACAATATTGTAGCTCGTAATACGTATGAATGATATGAGAAAATATAAATATATTGAACATTGACATGTGAACTTTGACGTTAGGGTTTACCCCTCGGAGGCGCATGTGTCCTTCTCCCACAAAAAGAGGGGGCGGCTAGAACTTGCCCGCCAGATCTTCTATATTCATATTATTCCTTTGAATTGCCTTCAGTGCCCTCCCTTTATTCTCTTTGTGCTGTTATTAAAACGACCATAAACCTGTCGCAAGAATCGCCTGATCTTTTGAAAATTGAGGATATCCTCAGAAGACGGATCCAGCCCAGTACAGGTAGGACTTTTATATTTTAAAATTTTTTAAATTTCTCTTGAAATTTATACACCTAAGGTTTGTTTTATTATACTACATTTAATTAGATCTGTGGTTAGATATTATTATAAAAAGGGTTTTTCCCAATGAAAAACAAAATTTTCATGTTTTGAAAGAAAATATTGTCACAGGTCGAATTAAATATTACCAGAATCCTGTTGTTAATTTTATTTTTATAGGCTTATATATTTATATAATTACAAATAAGTTTTAATTGAAAACATTGTGCAATAAAATAGTAATTGCTTTTTCTTACTGCTCTAAGAGCAAGTATTGTGAAAACTTTTCTATATTGAATTTTCAGTGGAAATGAATGTCTTGAGGTTACTTGAAAAAAAAGAGTTTTTTAGTGTATGGACAAGGTTTGGGAACAACTGTTCCATAAACGAAAAAATCACAGAAGTTCAAACTTAACATTCCAAGGTTTCACACGCGCATTTCACGCAGTAATGCAACTTTACTGATTGTTTCTTTTTAATTGTCCTCGATTTTCTTGACATTTTGTATACTATTTTCACACATAAATACCTACTAATTTTTTATTGGAAAATTTTTTTCCCAGCAAAATTTATTTTTGGTAGATCCTGTGGAAGTTGCTGTTCAGTTTCCCTCTAAAATGCACTTCACTATAAAATACGGTTGTTCCACCAATTTTATATTAAATTACATTTATGAATAAAGCATTAAATATATTTGTAGAATTCCAATTTTGAAGAAAATCTGTTAATCAGAATTATGACTTCACAGAATTGTTTTCTGTATTTATTCGTTCCTTTAATTTGATTTGATTGTGCCTTTGACTGGTTCTCTCTTATTTCTGGAGGAACATAAAACGCTGTCAGAAAGGCATACACTGTGGTAGCGTCAGCGTAGTAGCTATTGGTGAAATCTAAAGCTGACTCCTGGACTCTTAAAAAACTTGTTTTTGATACCATAGTTAAATCTACCGTCTTATACTGTTGCGCAACTTGGTGCTTGCGCTATATAGATTGCTTAGAAAAAGTCCACTTAATTTTTATGAGGCTGCTAAACTTACCGCGCTCAACACCAATTATATGATCAGATTGGAAACGGGTGTGAATAAAATACATTGTCATGTTATGAAATATTTACTGAACTGGTGCTGGGAAATTGAATAGTATGACTGATACCAGGTACCCGAAAATGTATTTAAAATTAATCCTACTGAACGAAAATAATAAAACCGTTAAATCACAATATAATTGGCTTGGTCGGGTGAGACAGTTTATTCTGAGTTCTAATTATGTCGGACAGATTGTTTTATGATCCCCATTATGTTACAAAGAAAAAAAGAATTAATGAAATAATTCGTGTTTGTAATCAAAAAATTATCAGAGTGACTTGGAGTCCCTGGCACATAGTAAATTTAGTAATTTTTATAACATTACATTTATCACCAAGGGAACACAACCCCACGTTTTACAGAATCTACCCTTATCCATATTGAAAATATTCACACAAGCGCGGGTGCCAGGTAAATATGTATTTAAAGGATTTATCGGACTCCTTTGAACTTGAAATTCGGTAACTGCACATATTTATTAGCCATCTGTCGCTTTTATTTTTGAAACATTTTTTTGGAAAAATTTTATTACGGTGGTAATTCCACTTTTGAAGAAAATTTGTCAATTAAATTATAATAATTATTGCTGCAAAAGAAAGACATGTATGTTTCACAACAGATTCTTTTAAAATGTTTTCTATTGAAAATATGTAATTAAAAATTTTAATTATAAGAATGATAATAAATTGTGTTATAGCTGGAATTAATAACATATTTTTTTAGCTGATTATAACATCAGTCAAAATTAATGAAATCACGATATTTAGCAATAATATATTGGATAAAAAATAATTGAAGTCATTTCGTTTTAATGGAAAATTCCAAGCCGCAGAGTGGCTAATGCTTTCTCCTTAGTCCAAACAGTGCTGGATGTTTTGTTAAAACTTCATTATATTTAAATTTAGAAAGTTCTAGAAAGAGTAGGACGGCAGAAGATAGAAATATTGACAATAGGAATAGCAATTTTACCGTCAATTTCTTCTCAAAATTGTCATTTCTACTTAAAGCATACCTGAGTAATTAGTTAATATTTTTCTATCAATTGTTTTGGTAAAAAATATTTCGCAGGTCACTTTTCTATTCATTCAATGCAATTGCTTTTTCGTTTATTGTTACAAAATATGAATTAGAATTTAAATTGGTTAGAACTGTAAGAAGAGGGATTTTCTTAAAATAGATTTGCAGATTCCAAAAACAATCATTCTTTTTCATTCATACAATCAATTCAATAATCATTCTTAAAAAATTGTTAGCTCTGCCTACTCCATCTCCTAATTTTCTTCTTAATTTAGAAACCGATCTAGATCACTTCGAACCTATCACTCTTAACCTGCACTTAAATTATTGCTCTCGTATTTTATCCTTAGATGACTACCGTTTGCCTAAAATTGTCGCGAAAGAGGTAATAAGGAAAAAAACCTTTTGGTTCAAACACTGGTTATCTCTGTCCCATCAATACTCTTGTGATTTTCCGCTTTCTCAGATAATTTCTCTATCTGGTTTTGTCAGCTGTCCAAACTTCCGACCTTAATCGGAGCCGCTCGCCTGGAGGAGTCTGTTAGCCGTGCCAATGAGTCTGGTCGTTTTCAACTATACAGAGCTCTTATTTCAGATTACAACAGTTTTGGCACAAACAATATCTTTAAAAATTTGCGTTTTTCGGAATTCCGGTGGCTAATTAAATTGGGAGGAGAGCTGCTTTATCTTAATTACAAGCCGTGGGTGGAAGGTGATCCTGATAAAGAAAGGTGTTCACTTTGTAATTTTAATTGCAGAGAGGATCTTTACCATTTTTTAGGTGAATGCCCTTATTGGCCGAACTCCGTATATTGCACTTGGGTGCACCATCCCTCTCTAGGGAAAAAATTATTTGCTTTTTGTCCGGCCAGACCAATTGTCGCCCCTTAATATCTTACGCCCGCCATGCTTGGAAAGTCAGATATGAATGGTTGTCAGATCTCCCCTGACACTTCATTTATTTATTTTTATTTTATTTTATTTTTTGGAAAAATTTCTGAGGTTTCATAAATTTTTTTATTTATAAGTCAGGCAATATTGTTCTTTTTTTCTAAATTTATGATGTTCTTTTTATTTTTTGTATATTATCATTTTCTTTCTTTTTGTATTATATTCTGTAATAGTTGTAGTTATTTTCATACCCCCCCTTAAGTGTTGTATTATTTGTTCTTCTTTTTTTATTGTAATTTTTCTTTTTGGGTCCAATTGTTTTATTTGTTTATTTATTTTTCTTTTTTCCATTTTGTTATAAAATTTATGTTTTAAAATTTTGTCAAAAGCGGTAAACTCTGGCAGACGGCGTTACGCCATGCCTTTATGCTTTGTATTTTTTTTTATATATATTTTTGTAAATACTTTAATAAAGCATTATTATTATTAATATTATAGTGATTATTATTATTATTATTATTATTATTATTATTAGAAAGATGAAATTTTCATTTAAAATTGAACTAAATTCCTGCAATTTAGTAACTATTTTCATTTTCCTAAATTTAAAATAATGTGACTTTATATTTAGGGAATTATGTACTATAAGATGGTTTTCTATTGTTAGATTTGTTAAACAATACTTCGTAGTGAACAAGAAATTACTTCAAATAATTTTCATGCATATTTTCTGTTCTCCATAACTTGTGTTTACGCAATACTAAACACTCGAAGTACAAGCCTCTTGAAATTAAGGGAAGAGATTAGCTCTGTGATAGCTCGCTGGACTAGCAACGCGGAGGTCCCAGATTCAAATCCAGCCTGCTGCCCTTAGATTTTCTCTTCCTAGGAGCGCCTACAGCTCACTGTCTGGTTGGGCAGTGTTAGCTGTAGCTAGAGAACACTGCTGGGAGGCCGGCAGTGCACTGGAGAAAGCTTCGGGGGCACAATAGATCTTTCAGGTCTCAGTGCATATCCACTTAAAAAAAAATTCTGGAAATAGTTTAATCAAATTTTTTTTTAAACGGGCATTACTCAAAATTTCATCAATTGCTTTTTTTTACACTATCACAAATTGTGTACATAGTCCTATCGAATGGTTTTAACTGGACGTATGTCAGGTCTCGAGTACAGTGAATATTGTATGTCAAACATTGAGATTTGTTTGTAGGTAAATTGGATCCCAAATAGTTTTTTGTGTTTTTCCAAAAATCTACTCTGTATGACATAGGTCCGTTTATAAAAAAATCGATTCAGTTACAATTTGTACCGTTTTTTTGACATCAACAAATTTTTTCTATCAATTTTTACAAACTCTTAGAGATTTGAAAAGATGGTTTAAGATTTGTTGATGTATTCAATCCGTTTCCCCTCGCTGAAGTCGCAAACTCTACAAAAAGGGGCCTGACATGAGCATCATTAGTTAGAAGAGATCTCTTCTTAAAATGTAGTACCCAGAAAGGAATCCCAACAGATGCCTGAGAGAGGTCAAGGAAAGACACAGCAACCACTAGTCTTGTCCTGTGCACAATGAACATCTTGAACTATTAGCTCATCTATATGGTTGTGCCAACAGCAAGGCTTAGGACCAAAGAAGAGGAGAGAAGCGCTTAATTTGGCCAACTTATCAAAGTCTTCATTCTCCGACATTCCCATATTTTTAGATATTATAGGCATAGATACGTATTTCCATTTATGATTATTAATTATTAAAAATGTCCATGTATGTCTCGTTACGGCTAAAATGATTATCTTATCTATAGCAAAGAAAATTACTAATTTAGCTACAAAATTTGAGAAAAAAAAAATCACTAAACGGCTTATCAGCAAATAATTCAATAATATAAAAATAATTTTTTCAGTACCTGCCATTAGAAAATAAATAATTCACCTCTTAAGTAAATAAATTTATATAGATATATTTGGATATTTATGTGATTTATTCGTGATTGACTTCATTAAAGTTGAACTATTTTCAATTCATTCGAAATCTAACCGAACACAGTTTACTTTCAAGATTTATTGTTTTCAAGATGTTTTAAACACTTTATCGCGTTATAACATGCAAAGCTTATGTAACTTAATTTTTTTCATTAAGTTCTTACTCATGAAGAAAAAGTTTACTTCTTTTATGAATAATGTTCTTTCCTTTTTAAACTTTTTAAAGTAAAAACATAGTTTTTCTAACAAATAATTTTTTTTTTATTATTATTGTTATTTATATAAGTGATTTTTTTTTTTATATAATGATAAACTTACTTTCGTTTATGATTCTATTGTAATAAAATAGAAATATGTTTGAAAAGTATCTTTGATAATTTGCTTTCTATTTTTATTCATTACTATATTGCAGATGATCTTTCGCATCCTAGTGGGAAGAATTGCTATTAAGTTTAATGTAACTAACTCACAGAACTCGCAAACTGCTGTGCGTTTAATGATACAGAATCATCAGTGAAGGTAGTTGCTGCTTAATACTAATAATGAGAGCATTTTTTAAACGCTTTAAACAAGCATTTACAAAGCGTATACAAAAAAGTTATTGTCAAAATACTAATCGATATGGATAAAATATATCACTGAAGGCTGTAGCAGAAAATCTCCCCCTAGAACATAGAAATTTCCCTAAAGAAGGGAGTCGATTAGCTACACTAAAGATTGTTCTACTTCCCTCCAGGTTTTCTAGCCTAGCTAATTCTAGTCGAGGGGATAAAGCATTTAGACCAACTGTAGGCCTTTTATGGATCTTATTCTCCTATTTCACATCAACTTTTTAACACAAAGAACGTCGGAACTGGGGCGAATTTCGAACTCTGGTTTGCTTCCACTGTTCCAGCCTCCAAACCTTGCCTTCGGGCAAAATATACACATTCACATAGATGATAAAACGGAGTTTCATTTTTCCTGCCACAGTTTCTACAAACTAATCCTTCATAAATCTCTATTGTGTGAGTGCTTCTTTAGAAGGCAGTGTCCTGTATCCTTGGCAGTGATCCTTCTTCTGAGAAGTTACAATTTACGGGAGCTTACTTAATCATTCAAGAATCCCAGCCTAACAACCCAAAGAACATTTACATTATCGCTTCCACCCTTCAGACTGTACATTTACAGAGCATATAGAGATAGGCTGATGTGTACAACTAATCTGATTTAGCTGTAACCAAACTAACTCATCGTCACACTCACTTTTCACGTCCGTCTCACTTTTATAAACGACTAAATTTTCCATACAGACATGGACAAACAAGTTAGCTACAATACATTCTACTAGGTTACAATGGATCTAGGTTTATTGTTATTCTCTTAGAATGTATGAGCTCTTGTGTCTTAAAATTGCATAACTCGAAAAGCCGCTGATGGCCTAAACTTCATACCCATATCGCTAGACAAGAAGATTCCGGTCAAAATTAGTTAACTATCTCTTTACTGATTTGCTTATTTTTTACAATCGGCTGCAGTGAATTTATTAAATCTTAGATATTTATTAAACATAGATGTTTCACTTTATCTAAACCGTTATTTCTTTATTTTATCAAGAAAATTGATTTTACTAGTAGTTCTGCGAGAGTTATAAAGTGTAGCTTTTTTTTTAAATGCCATCTTTAAAAGGCAATTAAAATATGTAATAGTATCCAAAGAGAGTCGTAGGAGAGAGGCAGAGACAAAATGACAGGACCACTCTCTCGGACTGGAGTGGGACAAACCACATAAATACTGCGACGGGAGACAGATAGGAGACCAGTTCATACTCCTGAGGTCACTCGCCAATCACTCTACGTGTCATTCCCTTTACCACTCTACCTTATTCTATCATTTCAAGTGTAAAGTCCAGGCAGTCAGTGTCATTTATTATATTATACAGTGTTAACCATATTCTGTTAATTCATTCTACCAGACCGTTTCTCTCCTTCAACAACCCATTATATTCAGAATGTGGTTAACACTGTATAATATAATAAATGACACTGACTGCCTGGACTTTACACTTGAAATGATAGAATAAGGTAGAGTGGTAAAGGGAACGACACGTAGTGATTGGGTGTATGAACTCAGGAGTATGAACTGTTCTCCTATCTGTCTCCGTCGCTGTATTCATGTGGTTTCTCCCACTCCAGTCCGAGAGAGTGGTCCTGTCATTTTGTCTCTGCCTCTCTCCTACGACTCTCTTTGGATACTATTACATATATATTAACATTCTTAGGTTGAAGAAAATTTGCTTTTTAGATAGAACTGAGAATTTCACTAAGAGGAAAATGTATTGAGTGTTATTTTATTTTATTTCATTTTTAGATAGTTTAAGTACTATTTGAAAGTGATTTTTATCAAACTATTCAGGTCATATAAAAATCTTTATTTTTTTTAATATTCTAATATTATTATAATTAATTTACTAACAACATTAAAATATTTTGTTACTATTCGTTTTTTTCCTCCCCGCAACATTGCTTTTTATGCATAAATGTTTAGTCCCTGAACATACATTAAACTTATTCACTGATTATTGGTTTTACTGGTACAGTAAGTACTAGTTTTATGGCGTGATAAAAGCCATTAAGGAAGGAGAGGCCAATCCTAGAGGCTACTGTTTTGTCTACAGGCTATATTGCTTTGTTTTTTTCTTTATTCCAGTATTTCCGTAGACTTTGTGCTGGAGAAATTAATATGGTCGCATATTTTCTGTAAATAATCATTATTGAAGTGAAAGAAGTAGTATTTTTGACCAAAAAAAATACTTCTAAAATGTTTAGTTATGAAGCTTTCACAACAAAGATCTCATTTTGCATTTCACAATTAAATTTGTTCTGTAGGACAAATTTAATACAAATTAATAAACTTGGTCTTTTTTATTATATATTTTGCTGCCTATAAATTGAACCATACAAAATTTTGAAGTGGACTTAAGTAGAAAATCTAATGAAACAGTTCTTCCAAACGGTCACAACATGAATTTCTCTGAAAAAAAGTTCAAGAAAATTGTTGGGCTTTTTTCAAGATTTATCACGAATAACTGAGAGGAACAAAAATTTCAGTCAAAAAGCATTTATCCTTTAACTGACAACTTCTGTCAGATAAACTGGTACTTCGCCATTATCAGTATTCAACTTTCGCGGTTATTCCATTTTTGAGTTAAGTTGTATGCACACTGGGAGAGAGATAGAGAATGAGACATTACCTACAAAATTTTACTTTACTTACTCCTGGTAAGAGGAAGTATTGCGATCGTATCAATTTTCGAAATTAAATTTTCACCGGAACTACATGTTTTCAGATCCACTGAATACGAAAAGCCCTTGTAGCGAATGCTTTCTCACTCATACTCTCTGTCTCTTTGTGTTTAAACAACGAAAAGTCTCTCAATAACCTGATATTCAGTTTAGGCACCCTATGGGATCGACAAGGTTGTTTTTTTTTTTCAGTTTTCACGAGTTTCTCGAAAATGGCTAGTTTAATGCCAACACGCACAGGCTTTCCGTTTTAATTTGAAATATTTTTCTATGAAAGGTTTTTTTGGAATATTCTATAGGGGAATTGATACGTAAATCTTCCTTTAAACTTCGTATACTATCTACATACATTAATATCAATCACTTTTATTTAAAACATTTTCCCAGGAAAATTAATTTTTTGGGGGGTTCTGGGGTAATAGTAGCGTGTCGCTTTCCTCTAAATACGTACCACTTCAGTATAGCATTGGTTTTACCACCAACATATTAGATTCTTTTGAAGCATTGATAGAGTTCCAAAATTTGAAGAAAATTGGTTTACCGGAAATGCGATTTTACTAGTTTTTAGTTTTCTTAATTTCTTTTGGAATTTTCTCGAAAACGGTTGCAACGCTTTTTTCTAAACTTGGAATCCTTGCTTCATAGATAGAAACATATCACATTTATTTGAAACATTTTCCTGAAAAAATTGATTTTACGGAGAGGGGTCTATCAGTTTAAATTTAAATCTGCTCATACTTACTCGGTTTTAACACAGAAAATAAGGCCGCTCAGCCATATTAGTAAAATCTTCTCCATCATTTTTATGACCAGTCTAACTAAACATTGTGACGATGCAATATTAAAGAAAATCTCTTGATTAAATTGTATTCATTAGATTAAGAGAAAGTCTGTGTGAATGTTTCACAACAGATTGTTTTTCTATACTCCAGAAACCGCAGATTTATATTCCCAATGAAAAATTACACGATCGCAATATTTTCCCATATTTCTTTTCTTCTTCAAATAAAAATCATTTCATTTATAAAAGTTTTATTTGTTTAAACCCACAGATTTGCACTACTTCTTCCAAAACGACAATTGATATATTAAGCTTATTAAGCGTAATTTATATGGTCTTGTTTATTAAATTTATTTCATTTTTATTTGATTGTTTTTCGAGTAAATTGACTTTTACAGATTTTCCATAAGAGCTTTGATATATTGTTTGATATTATCATTAACAAAGCCATCATACACACTTTACATACATATCCCGATCAATAACTATTAAACTTTTGTAAACATTTTGACATTGAATGAAATTTATTAATTTAAATTGAATTTAGAGTAAGAAATAGGCAATAATGAGTGTTTCAAATTAGTTAGGGTAATTTTAGAAATATAGAATTCACTATTGTAATGCCCAATTAATTCTTAAGTGACTTGGTTTCGATTTGTAATCATAGAGAAGTGATTTAAATTTACAGATTTATTTTATTTTCATTTTATTTAATTAACTGCGGATAAGCAAATTACTTTAGCAATAAGAGCAATATAGTCTTTAGCAATATTCTCTTTGAATAAGGGAGATAAATATTATTGTAGTTATTTTTTAAATCAGTTTAATCTACGATATTTATAATAAAATATTACTAGAACTTATGTTGACAGTAGAAAATTACATTTACTTTTTATTACTAATATAATTCATTCGTGATCACGAATTATGTAATATTCTGGGAATGTTATTAGTTAATATGACATTCAATTTTTTTTTTTTACTGAAAGATTCTGCTTTTTTTTAATGAATTCTATTAAAAAACTTAAGATTATATTTAATTATCTTTTTTTTTAGTTATTTTAAGTAATTAATTGTTAATTGGATAATGATACATAGTTTTTTGGAAAGTCACGTCGAGTCAGTTATGTTAGTCAAATAAGGGACCACAATGGTTAACTGTAGGAGTTGACTATGCATTGTGTGTTTATTACTGTAGTAGATAGGACATGTTGTATATTATGTATCGTGGATGGAATCTCGTGACTGGTAGCACTAACGAAACAAAATCTTTCAACGCATTCATTAAATGACTTTTATACAAAAATATAAACATTATAATATCTCAGGCCCATTAGAAAACTACTGTGGTCTTTTTACTGAAACATTACAACAACAAAAATCAAGCATGACCTAATTTAAAAGATTATCTTGAAAAGAATATTTATTTAGGATGGGAACTATTACAGAAATTACTGTATTTTTTTTTGTTCTTATTATGTTAATTATTATGAGAGAAAAAATCTTTTTTTATATAATCTTCTTTTATTACTTTTTAATTTCAATTATATTTATCCAGAACTAATTATACTTTTTAAACATCAACAAGCAAGTGACTGACAGCAATATTTTATATAATGAATTCCTTTCATATTCTTATATAAATTACAGTTAACTTTCACGAAATGACAAAATATTTAAGTCCTTTGGGTGAAGAATTAACATTTTCACTTTTCTCTATAAGAGCAACTGTTGCAATTTTTTATATTTTAGAAGTTAAAAACCTAATTCTGATTACTAAGTTGCCACCTCGGGAAGAATGCATTTAACCTAAGGTGCCTCGTAGCTGAAGGAAGGACTAGACATTTCTTCAAGGATCTCGGCGATTATCTCAGGCCAAAAACAATACCACTTACACAATCCACATAGAACTAGTAGTTGAAGTGTGAAACTAGTTGGGTTTAGCATACAGATAGGCAACCCCTAGACCACAATTGGCCTACCAGCCTTTTGCTCACATTTTCTATAAAACAAGATCCATTTTGTTATGCAAGCTTATTTTATGGGCAATACCCTGTAGGTAGTGGTCCTCCTTAGAATT
Source organism: Triatoma infestans (assembly GCA_011037195.1). Taxonomy (NCBI): domain Eukaryota; kingdom Metazoa; phylum Arthropoda; class Insecta; order Hemiptera; family Reduviidae; genus Triatoma; species Triatoma infestans. The sequence goes on from JAAEAF010000864.1 coordinate 29,464, forward strand.
TTCACTCTTCTAGAGCGATTACAGTATGCTTGATGCATCCTCCAATCAAAACTCTTGCAGTAGAGGATATATTTTGTGGTGAGCAATTTTCCGTACGCATTTCATACGAGTTACATAGACACATTTCATATAGAGATTCAAGACTATAGTCGCAGGGACTCTCCTTTGCCATCGTATCCATCTCTTCATTCCCTTTTTGATGATAACATTCAGAAGCATTCTGGAATAAATGTCATTTAATCTTTCCTCTCAACTGTCATTTCAATGTTTAACAACATTCTCTCTAATCATAATGTTAGAGAATTAAAGTAACTGTAAATTATTCCTATTGTTTAGAAGATTCTGTTGCATATACGTGAATTGTTGAATATATGGTTGGGACCGCAATGTCGGATAACACTTGGGAGTTTATCCGACATAGATGCTTATTTTTGTTGCTTCTAACCGGTTTCGAATTCTCCTCATCTATTGTCAGATTAAGGCTATCAAGTTCGGTAGAGAATTGATTTCAACTGCGTTAATTACACTGAAAAAAAAGAAGGAACTTTTAGTAAAATATATTAAAACTATTTTTAAATTGTTAATTTACTACCAACCATAATTTTGTATTAAACCTTTAAATACAATTTACAATGGAAAATTGAAATTTAAATAATTTCCCAGTCACAAAAATTACAACATGAATTATATACATCGCGTGATAAACGAAATCACAAGGTATAACAGAGTATATTAAAGTCTACATTACTAGACTGATGTAGTAGTCTAGTAATCTACCAATGCGGTTAATATAAATGGTTTGTTAGTTTAATTTAAAAATACTTTGATTATCGGGTAATTCATTTATAATTCATTTACGTTATTAATGTAAGATAAAAACTAAATTCAAATTTCTACATTGAGTTTAATGAATAGTTTCCTTGCAGTTTTAAGATTAGATTGTTATACTCTTCTTTAATGAAACTACTCTTTCTGGGGTTGTCTTCCTAAAGCGATAGCCACAAATGTCAATAGAGTTATCATCTCCAAAATCCGAGCAAATTTTTTGTCAACACTAATATACTAGTCACTACTGTATCAATGGAATGCTATGATTCCACAAAAAGCACTGTGGTTCCCACAGTAATCAAAACGATTAATTTCTATCAACTTTACTTTAATTCCCAAAATTTTAATTTATTTAAATCAATCTTGTTATCAGGATCCGGACATGAGAAGAAAAAAAAGAAAAAAGCTGCTGATAAAGCAAAAAAGCAAAAAGAAGCAATGAGAAGAATATTTGTGGAAGAAGCGATGGGCCATTTCAAAGCAACATTATATCATAAAGCTTTGAAAGCTTTTAATATGGTGAGGTTACATTTTGTTATAGATTTTTTGATTCTTTGAACGATAAATTTTTGTTCCATTCATTCCATCTATAACATATCAGAATATGTTTACAAGAGCATTATTTTATATCGGAATTGGAAATGAGTTCCAATAATAGGAATTTTTATTTTCCTTATGTAGTATTCTCTTATTTTTCATCATTTATGAGTTTCCATTTAATTTGAGCAATTTGTTCTGACTCAAGCTTCGTTGATTCCATGGTGGATAAAAACCTGTATTAAATTTCAGCAAAAAGTGAAATCCTTACATATGATAAGCTAGAGTAACCTGGAAGTAAACACATTTAAAAAAATAAGTGCACTGAAAATAAGACAGAGAGTGATAATAAACTGATTAAATCAATAAACATAGAACAGCAATAAAATAAATATGGGTTTGAAACCAAACGAGTTTTTAAAAACGCTCTTGTGGTTATATCATCTCTGTGTAATGTCAGATTTTAATGGAAACAGAAAATTTAGGCTGAGGGGCTATAATGTCAGATTTCTTCCTAAAGTTCTGTACCAATATATTGTACAGTTATTCCATCTATAAAAAAATGTTAAGGACAATTAAATGTAATGTAAAAATTCCATATATGAAAAAATGTAACCAATTGAAATTGAAAAATCAATATAGAGGAAGTCATTTGAGTTTTTTATGCTTGATTTATTCAGTTCCATTTTTGTGAAAAGTTAATCAGTCAACCCGAACTATTTTTACTACTCATTTATTTAATTTTTCTTGAAAGAAAATTTAACTATTAAAAAAAGAAGGCTGTCACTTCTTCAATACCAAAGTAATTTCTAGATTTATTAATTTCAGTCCATTTTAACAAAACAAAATGTATAAAGACTAGAGTATTTACAACTTTACTGAGAATGCAGTAGTGGCAAAGTTTCATAAGCTCCAATAATGTTTAGCAATTTATTGTCTCCAAGCAATTTGTCCAAGAAGTTTTGGGTCGCGTGCTGGTGGGGTATATTCTTAATGGGACCCATCCCGAAACTGGGGTAGAATAACAAATCAATTTAAAATATTTCCTCCGAGAGAAAAAGAAGAATAAAGTAATGATTTACTGAAATATAAAACTAAAAGTAAGACATGGAATACTGTTTTTACTCTAAGTCAAATATTTATTTAACGACATCACTAGGCATGGAAAAATTTACATTAATAATGTACTTCATTATAAACATAGATAGAATTTTAAAGGAACATACAAAATAAAATGACTGAGGTTGGTTTAAAGCAAATATATTCATAGTCAAGAAATGTATTATAATAGGCTATAAGCAATTAAAAAAATAATAATAATTTCCTTTTAATCTTCTCCCTCAACAAGCAGAAAAGTATCTTAATGTTAATTGATTTAGTTATTCTTAAATCATTGGGTCCACTTGGGGAACATAATTATTTCCCGTTATTTAAACTTTCATATCTGTTAAATAAATGCCCGAGTTATTCTCCAAGCTCGGCAACAAGTGAAAAATCGTTTGTTATATTTCCCACAAAATGGATTTGTTATGATTCAAAATTGATAAAAACGTTTTTTAAGAAGACAAAGCTTTGTTAAGACAACTCTTTAGCTCACGCTTCTCTCTGCCAAGAAGATTCAAGGTGTACGGAGCATACCGGACCTATCAGAGCTTCTATATAGGTGCTGCAATCCTTTTTACTATCTTGACCATTGATAGAATAAAATTCTGTAAGAAGAAAAAAGAAGTAAAAGAATTATGTTACACCTCCAATCCACTTCAAAGATAAAAAATGTAGTAGGAAAGGAGGTAGGTTGGAATTTTCATGGGCATCTCTATCTCTCTCTCTCTCTCTCTCTCTCTCTCTCTCACACACACACACACACACACACACACACTCTCTGTCACTTTCCTTCTTGTAAAAGGATGATTACCTTATAATGCTTCTGTAGAATTCAATAAAGGACTTGGTGAAATTTGTGAATCTATCTGAAGGAATGATCTTGAGAGTAGGAAATATGGAGCGACCTCACCTCATGGAACGTCACCGCTTACAATTTCCCGGAATGAACCAGGCTTATTCTAGGCTTCAAATCTTCAGGAGGAAAATACATCTTTATATTTTCAAAGAAAAACAAAATTTTATTAAAGAACATATTTGATATTTTTTTAGATGTTCCTGATTGTAGCAGTGATTGTAGTTCTATCTATATATAAGTAACATCAATTTTAGTAAAGTATATTTATTATAAAATAGTTCGGATTTTTATTTGTTTTGCAGTATCCTTTTTTACTTAATTCTTTTTTTTCTTTGATACTTGTTTTTTGTTGGATTTTCTAGGCCAGGATTGTAAAAAAAGGCCTTTTTAGTTTTTCCCTAAACGTTTAAGTCCTGGTTATATATTATAACTAGTGAATATTAATTCATTTTTATTATTAATACTTATTTTTTCGGAGATAAAGATCAGTCATTTTTACCAGAAGATGTAAAATGTTTTTTAACAACTATTGATTGATAATGAGATGAAAAATAGAAGTGGGATATGCTAAGAAGAGATATATTACATCAACACTGGTTATAAAAAAATAATTATTCAAACGAATAGGAAGATAGCAAAAAAAAAACTTCAATTTATTTAAAAACAATAAAAAATACCAACTCTATTTTATGCCTTGAGGATTTATAGAATGGTCAATTCTCCAATCTTGTTAGAATGGTACCCATGACGACTAAGTAAGGTGTGAACGTAGTTTTACACTTCGTTTAATTAATCAGAAGGTTTTCTAATAATAAAAGTAAGTAATTAGTTCAGTTTCATTTATTTTTTAGAAATTCTATTAAAGATTTTTTAGTCATACAAGAAAAAAATTTACCTCATTTTTTCTGATAAATTAAATAATTCGTTCCAATTTTATGCATTTATCTTATTTGATAAATTCGATCGTTTGATACTGCAATAAGCATAATTTTGAAATTATTTCAATATATTTTAGTTTGCCTTATTTTAATTTAAATTGTATAAATGGGTTTTGTAACAAACTACAGAAAAAAAATGTTCGAGCATAATTCAAAAAATAAATAAATACGAATAAAAAAACCCAAGTTGACAAAATCTTTTTTATTAATAAAGCCAGTTACATTATTATTTTTCTTTTTTGTTGAATTAATTTTACATTATTATGTATTATGTAGCAGAAATATGAGTGGTGATATGCTGAGAATAGCCCGCGACACCGAAGTAATCACAAGTTTCCTAAGAGTAGCCGAACCGGGTGCTGATGGTGATGATAAAGCTCCAGAGAAATCGACATATCTGTTTCAACAGCAGCAATTATTGCAACAGCAACAACTACAACAACAACAATTACAACAAGCGACAGCACATTCTGGTGTTTGGCAATTGAGTAAAGAGCTTAAGTTGAAGAATAGTAAGGCAAATCGCCGTTCACGAAGGTATGAGGAATGTTATACTGACAAAGATCGTGCAGCGGCTGTTAATATGGGCTCAAGGGATATCAAACAGTCGTTAAAAATGAAAAGAAAACAAGAACGTAGTAAAGCTTTACATCTGCCCGAAGAGACAGAACCAGGAGCTCTCTTAGCTTTGGCAGGATACGAAATGACAGCCAGAAGAACAAACATAGCGCTCTCTTTCATAAATAAGGCAGGCATATGTAGTGTCCAGTGATCCAAATAAATATACTAAAAACTATTAGAAATAGGTTTATGCATTCTTTCAGAATTTTGATCTTTATTATTTTGTTTCCCGTACCCTTCATCGTGACTCATCCTTTTTTTTTCTTCTAATGTTCATGTGTATCAGATTTTCTCTACGTCACCCTTTTAGTTTTCAAAATATCTTTTCTTGCTAACATAAACTAGATATAACCACAAGTTTTTCACTGTATTATTTCTGATTAAGGGTTATAACATCCAATTTAATTACAATGTTTTAGGCTTTAAATTTGAATCCTGAAGATAAGAATGCTTTGGTTGCAAGGAGTAAATGTTATTTGCTTCTTGGAGAGGCAAAACATGCTTTAGAAGATGCTGAATCTGCTTTAACTCTAGACTGTACTTTCATTAAAGGCAAGGATATTCTATATTTTCTTTTTATATTATAAAGCATTCTTTTCTACACTAATGGCTTCTCAGTGGACGGCCAGCCTCCGGGCAGTGTTCTTTAGTTACAGACAGCACTGCCTATCAGCGAGCAAGTGAGCTGTAGAGAGAAAATCTAAGGGCTCGAACTCGCTTGGGAGTCTAGCAAGCCGCTACCACTAGCTTATCCCTTCCCTTAAGATACAGTAACAGTTATCAGATATCAAGTAGTATCACATGATTTAAGATATAAATGCAATAATCAACATTCCAGAATCAAATGAAAAAAACAGCGAATCACCAATTATCATTCCTCCCCCACCATCTATAATATGGTCAGTTACTTTCATCATCGAATTAATATTATCGTTTTGCTAAATCTTTCCGAGTAGTTACTCTTCATTCGGTCAACTGTTTTATACTTTTTTTTTTATTTATTTCCAATTTAAATACATAGTTACAAAATTAGAACAGAACAGATAAAATAGTAAATGATAAATAACTTTAAATTACATTCAGAATTTAAGATTCAAATAGATTAATGCAAATAATTTGTTTCTTATTCGCTTATATGCCCGCAAGGGGTGTCTGTTGCATGCAGTTACTTAGGTAGTAGCGACCCCAAGGGCTACAACAGCTCAGTATTCCATGCACTTCATCAATACACTTAAACTACAAACACTCTCTCTTTACAGACAAGGGCAAATTCAGTAAACAAACTAGGGTCTCCATCCCTAGTTAATTGGCGTAAGCCAAGTGAGAAGGAAGGAATTAGCTCAGTGGTAGCTCGCTGGACTAACAACGCGGAAGTCCTGGGTTGGAATCCAGCATCTTGCCCTTAGATTTTGTCTTCCTAGGAGCCTGTTCAGATCACTTGGTGATGGGCAGTGTTGTCTGTAACTAGAGAATACTGCTCAGAGGCCGGTAGTGTACTGAGAAGGCTCCGGGGAGCACCATAGATCGTTCAGGTCGCAGTCAATAATCCCCTATAACAATCTAATCTATTCGCTTAAAAATTATGAAGAAAATTAATGACCAGTATTCCTGCAGATTCAATTTGCTTAGAAAATATAGCGATTTTTTAATTTAATTTATTTTAATTGATATGTAATTTCCGTTTTAAAGGATAAAGATTCCAGATTTCAAAAAGTCTAGTGTGAAACAGTCAGACGACTTACTTTTGCTCCTGTTAATGCGAATAATAAATTTTCCTTTAAACTCAAATTTTACATATTATTAGAACCCAAATACAGAGGTGGTAAGGCGATAAGTACATACTTATTCTCAAATACGAAAAATCGCAGGAACCTTAAACTTGATATTCCGTTTAGGTACTACCACGCATCAGACACAAAGGCTTCGGGCAAAATCCATCAATCGGAATTGCGACTTTACTAAATGTTTTTTTTTTCAGTGTTTCACGATTTTTGTACACGTATACACAATGTGGTCTACCATCTACATAATATTAATATACATTAGAAGCATTGCTAGAATTCCAAATATGAAGAAAATCGGTTAACCGGAAATGAGACTTTATAGAGTAGGTTTGTGAGTTTTTTGGCATTTTCACGGAAACGTCTATAACGATTTCCTTTGCTAACCGCACAGATGTAAACATACCTTTTTTAATTTGAAACATTTTTCCAAAAAAATTGATTTTGAATAGTTGTGCGGAATTTGTGGCGCTAAACTTCAAATTTCTCTACTTATCGAAGATAGTAGTTAGGTAGGTACTTATCCCCCAACCTCCTCTGTATTTATTTTAAGACAAATATATAAAATTTTGAATTTACAAAAATTTATCATAGTATAATAATTGTACTAAAGGAGTGAGAGCAAGTCGCGTGAATGTTTCACACCAGATTATTTTATTTATAAATTATATGTTCCTTGAAATATGCATTTTTTAAAACTTACATAATTTTAAAAAAAAACAATTAATTTCTGTAATGTGAAATTTGAATAGTTAAATATTTGCCTTATTTAAGGTTTGTACCGAAAGGCTGAAGCTCTTTACCATCTGGGAAATTTTGAACATAGCTTGATGTATTTCCATAGAGGTCTTAGAATGAGGCCTGATATGGAAGGATTTAGACTTGGTGTTCAGAAAGCACAACAAGCCATAGAGAATGTGATTGGACGTAAGTAAAGCATGTTGTTGCTTCAAGTGATTTGATTAGAAATGGTACTGAAAATTTATACATAATGAAATTTCGTTACCATGAAATATAATCGAAATATTTTATTATTTTGTTATAATTTTGTCTATTATTTGATTGTTATCTGGATTCAGTTAATAACGATTTCGAAATGCAAATATTCATAATGTTAAAATGTACACATTCAATTGTACCAGTTTAAGATCTTTGCAATCCAACATAGAGTCGTCTGATTCACTAACAATGTTTGCCAGAAGATTGAGAATCGACGCTGTTATTCATAAACGCGCAATATTATTCGAACATAACTAGATAATATGCCTTCTGAAGTCTTGGTCTGCCTGCTGTTCTTTTCAAAAAACTGTAGTCTTCTTCTGATATCCTGGATATATTTTGCAATCGTTTGAAAAGTGTACATTGTATGTGGAATTGAATTTGTTTTATTGGGTGTATGTTTTAGTGAGTCAGAACAGACCTATGAGGTGTGCTAATCCCAAATAGTTTACACATCAGATACTTCTGTAGCTTTTTTGTATCATTCAGAGCCACAAATTAAAACCGGGCTCTCATAACTTCCTGGCTAATTTTTCTTCCCGTGAAAGTATGTACATATTTTGTTTTCATGTATACCAATGGATTTGAATAGAAGAAAATAAATGTCATATATACCCCATGGGTATTGAGGAAATCAGCAAAAGTTTTAGTGAAATCAAGTTTTTATTTTGTTTCAGATTGTCGGACAGGTGTGCTGGCCAGTACGGAGGAACTTGTTTCATTGATGAAGTGCGCCAAGAATGTTGACGAGCTATACAGGGTTGCTAATGTTGAAATCAGTACACTAGCTGAAATAAAAAATAAAACACCACAGAATAAGGAATCCATCAAAAAGAGAGCCGAAAGACATCTTCTCGGTGAACTGTATGCTGATAAAGTCTATTTAGAGGATCTGCTTACAAAGAAAATGGGTTTGTGATTTAAATTCTTTGTACTACTTAAAGATTTTATGTTAATGTTACTAATTCTCTAAATAATATTAGGTACTAAATTCGTCTGGAAACACTAACTATTGAAATACTGCTATTTACTAATCATATTGTCTATTTATCCAAAGAATTATAATGATGGAAAAGGATTGTGAGATTCGGTCTTTTTTTAAAAAAATATGAAATTTAAATTCTTGAACAAAAATTCAAAGTGAACAAATTCTTTTGGCAAGAATTTAAATTTTCTTATTTTTTTAAAAAAAAGACCGAATCTCACAATCCTTTTCCTTCATATAAGAACGGTCGAGAAGAATCTTCCGTAATTATAATGATAATAATATTATAGTAACATGGAAATTAACTTAATTTCGCGTAAACTCTTTTCTAAGAAACCATTTTGGAAACTTGGGTACTTTTTGGCTCTCCAAGGTTACGTTTCTGAATTTTTGAGATTTAGAATTTTGATTAACTTTACTTCTTATATAAAAGAAACCTTACAGAAAGTAAGACGAGTTTGCTCCGAACGCCCGATGATATGAAAAGTAATTAAAATAATAAAATATTTATAAACAAAGCATGGAAACACCATAAGTTGTGACAGCGAGCAAATTTAAGTAACAAAGACTAATGTTTTAAAGGTTTTATTGGTAGAGAATTAAGACAGTAAGGTGGAGAATACCTACAGGGTTACCTCCGGCATTTGCCGTAGCCACCAGTGGTGTTATTATAAAGTTGTAAAAAAAAAAAGAATGAAGATAGTAAATAAAATTCCTAAAATACCAAACTATTTTCCAGAACGCTATAGTTTCAAAAAAAAAGAAGCTAAAAAACCTGTTTCCCGGACCACTTGGTTTTACTAGCTAAAAAAGTAAATTCTGCATTGGCTTTTCTTAGTTAATTCTAAAATCGATCCAGGTTGAAATTTCTCCGAGTTATTCTGAGGAAATTGCAAAATTACAGAATGTGTTATTATTCCTTTTCTTTCTTTTTCCTCTTTTTTTTTTCATAATATTGGTGTCAATTTTAACAATTTCATGTTTTTCAGATATAATTAATTTGAAAAGCGACTTTGCACATAGTGATGTCGCAGAGCAAGCTAGAGAAGGTATAGAATTTTTAACCACACGACAAGATTTTTGGAGACAGCAAAAACCTAAAGGTGCGGTAACTATCAAGAAGAAATCCCGACACGCCAAGAAAAAATTAGACAAATGAAAATCTTTAACATTAGTATCTCTTTTGTTTTTTATTCTGGATGAATTTCATCGATATTCGATATTAAGCAAATTTAACTTTATTTTCATCATTTAATTAATTTTCTTAGTTTTACTTTAAATAAAATTTTAGACAGTAATAAAAACAAATTAGATTATCATGTGAGCTGGACTTGAAAATGCGAATAAATGATTATGTTACAAATTGGTTTCTTTCAATTCCTTTTCCAAAATTTACACTTTCAAATACTTTTGTTTTAAATTTCATCAAAGCCGTAAAATTGTTTGTTGGTTTCTGTTTCTTCATTTTATTTATAACTTTTGAAAGTTAAAATGACTTACGATATATTAATTAAAATGTGCGAGACATTGAAATTTATAGTTGTAAATAGATTTTTTTGACAAGATCCCAGATAATTAAGGAAAAATGGAGAGGTTTCATTATAAAGGAAGAAATTGATGGATATTTGGATATAGGGTTATCTACAGGCTTCTCGTAGGAAAGTATTCCAAAATATTTTTATTTCTTATCCAAATTTAGTTTCTTGTTTTGAAAATATTTTGAAATCACCATAAAAAGTCCACTAGTCGCTAGTTAACAAAATATTAGACATCTACATAAAATAAACATTTTATATATATATACTAATATAAACAAACTTTAATTATATACCATTCTAGAGGCAAGAAGTTGTTCCATCAAAATGGACCAAAATTGAAATATTTCACTTATTTAAGAGGGGTAATATTGAGGATCCAACTAATTACAGGGGGATAGCTCTTATTAATTGTATCACTAAATTATTCACCTCTATTCTAGCAAAACGTATTATTGGATGGGCCGAAAAAAAGAAATTGATACCGGAACAGCAAAATGGTTTTAGACCGGGAAAAGGTTGCTGTGACTGCATATTTGTGTTAAATTCGATTATTAATATAAGCCTAGGTTACCGGAAAAGGAACGTTTATGCTACATTTATTGATTTTAAACGGGCTTTTGACTCGTTAGATCACTCTAAGCTGTGGGCAAAACTTCACTTTCTCGGATTAAGTGGGAAAATTATAAGAATTTTGAAAAATATTTATGAAAATGCCAAATTTATAATGAAAGAAAATTCTGAAATGGAGATTATTGATATAACGCAAGGGGTATTGCAAGGTGACTCATTGAGCCCTTTGCTATTTTCATTATTCCTTTGTAATATAATTTATTCATCTGAAAATAGTGGTTGCACGGGTATAAGTATCACTAATAAGAGAGAAGTATTAGGCCTTATGTACGCAGATGACTTAGTGCTTCTAGACGACAGTTGGCAAGGAGCAAACAAAAAACTCTAAACACTTATCGAATTAGCCAAAATTCCCTTCAAATTAACGTAGATAAAACTAAAATCTTGGTTTTTAGTAGAGGGGGTAAATTAAAAAATGTACAGCCCTTGTTTTATAATGGAAATAGAATTGAAATTGTCAAAAATTATGAATACTTGGGCGTTTTATTTTCCAGGTCTGGATTGTTTTCACAGGCGGCAGATGAGTTTGTTAAAAAGGGACAACTTGCTTCATTCAAAGTAAGGGAAATTTTACTAAAAAGTAAATCTGATGCTCTAAATACAAAAAAAGTTTTGCTGAGGGCGATGGTTACCTCTGTAATGTTATATTCGGCTGAAATCTGGGTCCCGTTATATAGTCGAAAGTTGGAAGTAGTGCAGTTACAATATTTCAAAAACTTACATCATTGGCCGCGAAAACGCCTAACCACTTTGTCCGGTTAGAAACAGGGTTGGAATCTATTGAAGTAGAGGTTTTGAAACGAATGCTCCGCTGGTGGACCAAGGTTGGTGCCTTAAGTGAAACAGGCTACCGAAAATTTGTTTACAAACCTTGAGTAGTCTAAAACTGAATAAGGGTGCTGTCTTTAAATATAACTGGCTATCACAGTTGGAACATAGATTAACGTCTATTGGTATGAACAGTTTACTAAACCTTTGCAATCAACCACTATTAGAAATAGAATTGAGAAATGCCATTGAAAAAAATTAAGAATCATATATGGTGCCTTGATATTAATTCTGTTCTGAATTCTCAATTTAATCCGAATTATAGGAATATAAGTTCGCTGGGGTTAGGGGAACCTTACCTAAATTTGAGAACCCAAACATCTAAATTAAGATTAACAAGTCAATTAAGAATGTGTCAACCCTTATATTTCAGAATTGTTTATAAAGGTAGATCATATAAATTTTATGGTGACGATCATTGCCCAATGTGCAACCTTCAAGCTCCTGATAACTTACATCATTTTTTAATTACCTGCCCAATTTATCACGGTTACAGAAATAAATACTTAATTGAATATATAGATCGAACAGTGAATGAGATGGACAATGCTATACGACTGCTCCAAATATCTGATATTAATCAATTAAATCAGTTATATTATTTCACATTAGCAGCTTTAGAAATGAGAAATTTAGTTACTGATGAATAGGAAAAAATAATAATAATAGTAAGTAAATAAGATAAATAAGAATGTTTACATTTTAAAAATACCATTGTATTTATATTTACTGCCTATTATAAGGGACAAGTTTATTTTACCGTTAACTAATTGTTATAAAATATAATATAATATACGAGAAAAGTTATTTCTGTTATTATTACCAGATATTTTCAATTTTTATTTAGTTTTTTGTTTACTAATAATTCAAAGTTTTGTTTTCTTTGATTGTTTACATTTACGTTGTTTTAGACTGTAATAATTGTATTAATATTGAAATTTTTATGTAAGAATTTATGATTGTAATTTTCAAACTTCAAGTAATACTGAAAGAGACTTACAAACTCAACACTATTTGTATGGAATGTCCAAAAACAAATAAATAAATAAATAAATAAACTTTAATTATAAAATGTTTGAAAAATGTATTATGTCGAAATGTTCGTCTTCACAAAGCTCAAATTTTATTTGTAATATTCAAGAACCTAAGGATTATTAAAAAGTTATTTAAGTTTTGTATGCCTTCATTCGAAGAAAACATTGATTTAAATATTCTAATCATAACACAAATCAGAAAAACAGATATATTTATATTAACATGAGGTTTACAGTATATTTAAATTGAACAAATTTTACAATTTCTTTGAATACATCTTTAGAAATGGTAATCATTTTGAGTTTTGTCTTTCACGACATTATTTCTGAATTCCTATAGTCAATATTCAACATCTGAATTAAGAATTATAAAAAAAAAAGTTCAAGAAAAATTCCTAAATATTTTATCCTGATTCAATTTATTTTGTATGTTAATGTATACATGATTCACTGTACTTCTTAATCAGCCCAATAATTTATATTGTTAACTAACTTTATACCTAAATTAGTTTGCAGAATTTCTTGTGAACCTTGGAGTAATAATTACTTCTTGTATTCCTTGAATTTAATAAAGATATGGTGAAGAGAATAGAAGACATATATACATCTACAATGAATATCTGAAAACTTAGTTCGAAAGTTTCAAAATTTAAGAATTATTCCAGAAAATAATTATTTATAATTCGATATGAATGGATTTTCTATTTTTAATAAAGCTATATAAGTTGCTACAATTTTTTTCTTCATGTCTAATTTGCAAAAGTAAAATAATACCTATTTTTTCAAGCTCAATGCATAAATTCGTATTAAGAAACGAAATTAGATTACGGTAAAGAAATGAACTTAAATTCGAATTAGATTCCAAGCCCATCCATCCCTGAATGAAAATGAAGCTTCTTTAATACTTAATATTTTTGCAATAAGTGTGTAACGAATCTTTCAATGAAAATTACTTTTTTTAAAAATCTAGCATGAAACATTCATATGACTTTCTCTTATAGCGATTCTCTTATTCTAAATGAAAAATTGTATTCAATGAAGCAAACGTTACTAAATATTTACTTGTCCCTAATAATGTGCAGGTAGTAAAACCATAGTTGCACGATGGAAGTTTAGAGGTAGTCAAAGTCGAAGTTTCCTTACATTCTAGAACATACCTTCAATGGATTTTTCTAGAAAAATTATATAAATAGAAATAGTAGACCTTTATATGTGAAGTTGGATGGCAATAAAAGAAATCTTCGGATATGATTTCGAGAAAATTGAAAAATGTATTCAGTAAACGGTCCTTTCGTTGACCTATATTCTTCAAATTAGGAATTTTCGCAAAACATTCAAATGGTTATATAGGTGGAGGACCGCAAATTATAAGAAATGAAGCCCAACTACATAGGTTCCATTAAACACCAAAAAAAGTTTTTTTCCGTATAAAACAAAGATAACAGTTTCATTCTTAAGAAAATGCCGAATAAATACAATTATTTCTAACTGTCAAAGCAAATTATGAAGAAATGATTGGTTTATTTAGGAAAAAATCTTTTTGAGTAAAAAGCCGATACAATTTATATGTAAACGGACAACATGAAAAAGAAAATTAGGCATATGGAGCGCTCTATCTTAGGCTTTCAAAAGGATGTCTAGAGAATCGTAAAAAGTGATAAAAAAGAATGATTATATTGCAAAGATTTTTTTTGTGTGGGCCATTCTTAAACTTGTCCATAAAAAACCCTACTTAGCTCGAGAATACCAAATTTATGAAAGAGTTCTGCATACTAAATACTTAGAAGAGTGGATAGGAAATTAGACAAAACTATCAAACAGCAAATGATTAATGAATAAGAATAAAATAAAAACAAATGCACATTAATCCTTCCTTATACAGCTGACCTGCCGCAAATAACCATACATGATAAAAGACTATAATTTCAGGTTTTTTTTTTCATTCTTAAAATAAATATAATTCTATTTTTACGTTATAAGGTAAAAAAACAAAATAGACTTTATTCAATCCTGCTGTAATGTGAATTGTATATTATAAATAATTCAAATTCAAATATAGCGCACAAATTGTTACTAGTTTTTTTGGGACAATTTTTATTTAACTTTATTTGGAATGTAATTTCTTATTTCTTATAAATAATGTTTTGAAAGAATTTTTTTCTCTTTGCTGCCAAACAACCGAGTTTACGTTGTGATTACTGATCATGGTGTCAATCAAAATGGACGCTCTTTATCTGCATCCTAGTTTGTTAGTTTTGAAGTTATCCATGGTTACAATAGTTGGTATTAGTATTATTGTTAATAATAGTAATCCATTGAGTATTGGTTCCAGAACATTATAAGAGAAGATTATGGTTACCAAAGAAACTATTAAAATATGCAGGTAAATTTATTTATTAATCAGCAGGATATTTTAGTATTTAAACATTAGATTGCTAATTATGCAGTTTATATATTTCAAAAATTTTAAAGAACAAATATAAAGAAGGAAAAGAAATATTACTTTATTTAGAGATCTTGTGAATCTAGCAGCGATTCGTTTAATGTAATTTTTTTGTACGTTTATTTATCCTGTTTTTACTTTTTATAATTATTAATTAAGTATTATTGTAAGTTTTTATAACTTCCTAAACTTTCGGGTTAGATAAATATAAAGCGTAAAATTTATGGTAGCTATCTTTAACCGACTTGCCTGTGTGTTGAATTTTCCAAAATGGTGGATTTTGTCTACTCCAAGTGCATTGATTAAAACGAGTGAATAAGCTTGGTTTAGTTCTCCGTATGCAAGAACGTATTTCTGTTTTATTTATTTCTCAGTAAGTACTTTAATAGGAATGTTAATGTTAAAAAAGTATAATTTACTCCAAATTAATGCTCTAGGCAAAAGAAACGCTGTGGTTATAGTAGCGCGAGCTTTTTTGTTAATCTATACGAATGTCTAAAATTCCTGGAGAAATTGAATTTTATTTTTAACTTAAATATTATCATTTACCTTTCTTTTCTTTTTTTAGAGCATCCTTGGTTATTAAAAATTGAGAGGGGTGTGGAGGGTCCAGCCATGGCCCGCAAAAAAAGAACAAAAACACCTGCCAAAAGGAATATTAGAAGAAAAAGCGACACAGATCAAAACTCGAATGAAACATTAGAAGATGAAAATTACAGTAATAAGAGTATAGAATTTGAATCACCTTTACTAGACGAAAATCAGTTGTCGGGCAGGAGTGGATGCCCTCCAAATGAAAAGTCGAGTCATAAGCGGTTTGGTAAGTTTCGGTGTCTAGAAAGGAGATACAGCAGTAGTCAAGAAGACGAACCTGATGAAATCAACACTGAAAATCTTAAACCTCAGGAAATCCAACATATTGTACTAGGCGATATGCTGCCCTTCCACAATACAACTATTAGAAAAGATGAGGATGAGTTAGGTGATACATGTCTTCAAGGTGAAATCGGTCATGAGGAAATTATTGAAGCAACAATGGTATGTGAAAACATTACATGTAATATAGAAGAAGTTGCCATTGTTGCTAATTCTATAGAAATATATAATGATGAAGATAGTGTAGGTAATTATGTAGAAGCTTCTAATAAAACTTCGAATATTGTTGAAGGTATTCAGGCAATGAATGTTAATGATCCCGTAACAAAGGAGCAGCCTCCTTCCATAAATGTTGAAGAGTCTATTTGCAAACCTGTCGAACCTTTAGAAATTAAAGAAACCAGTGATTTTGTAGAACCAGTAAATGTTCAAGATAGTTCAAATGCCCATGAACTCTCGGAATCTTCAGAGATCTTTACAGTAAATAAAAGTGAGAAAGTTAAGTGTTACCCCGTGAAAAAATCTTTCAAAACAGAACTTATTCCTGCAGTGCCAAAAAGTGATTTAACAGAAGCTCCAGCTGTTGTTGATTCTCCATCTCTTCCAATAGAATCATTAAATTCTACGGATGGGTCAATAATGCCAACGGAAAAAGTGTGTGAAGTGGAAAGTGCCAAACTTGAGACTACTAAGATGAATAGTGATGAGGTTGCACCAAATTCTGGCGAATCTGATGAAATGCCGGATGTAGTTTTGAAAACAGAACTAGATTCTACTTCAGTAGTTTGTGTTGTTAAATTGGAGTGTTCAGACACCCCCCAAGATAAAACTGAGGAAGCCAAGTGTTCTAAAACAAAGACTGAAGAGCCAACTACTAATAGAAGAAGGAGTAATCGGATAAAAATAAATCGTTGGTCAGACGTTGAGCCAGATCTAAAACCAGTTTTAGAAGTTGTAAATCCTCCACCTCCTTTATTACCAGCATTACCAATTTTTGAAACTGATAAACCTGTTAAAGTTAAATCACGATGGAGAAGAACCTCAGAACTTGAAATGGGTGCGAATGTGACAACATCTGAGGCTGATCAAAATGCGTCGTTAAATGCTAAACCTACAAATGTAAATCCAGTTGCAATTGCCGATATTCCTGCCAAATTACCTCTTATTCGGAATGATCCTGAAGTGGAAGAACGGCTGAAAACATTTCAAATAATAATTCAAAATGAATTTCATACTGTTAGGTAATGTATACACATTTTTTAATTTGTAATCAAACTTTCAGCAAATATCCACACCAATTATATTGTTGATAATAGGTATAGAAGTAAAGAAGCCAAACGGATGGTTTGTGACTGCACCCTTAATAAAGAGGAAATTGCTAGAGGTGAATTAGGATGTGGTGAAGATTGTCTTAACCGTCTGCTTATGATTGAATGGTGAGTACTTTTCCTATCATTATTGCATTTCTTCCAGTTACTAACTATATTGGTCTTTAAAATTTTAATAATTATATCGTTAATTATTAGAAGTTTACCATAAATTTGTAGTATTAGTTTAATAACAATAACTAGAAGTGTTTTGTGATTAACTAGAAAATGGAGTGTCACGTGTGAATTCAGAGACAAATAAAGTTTGAATTTGAATGACATTATTGCAGTATGATTCATAATGTTATTTTAAACTATTTTGAGTCCTTCATATCACATCGAATACTTAATACAATATCGTGTGAGTTATAATCTTTCAGACTTCAGCGTCATTGTCATGTAAAATACTTAGGTTTTAGGGCTGAAGACTGCGTCAATAGTTTGTTGTAAAGCGACGTTTACAATAGGTTTCTTCAGGATAGTGTCTCCTCTAAAGCTGAAACAACACGCGTGTTGCGTTTCAGTGTTGTTTCAGTTTTAGAGGCGACATTACGGTTTACGTCGGTTTACAGCAAACCACTGTCGCGATTTCAACCCGAAGACCTGTTTTGTATCGTTTGAGCTTCTCAGAATCATTATTCCATAAACCGTGGCATATGCCCGAAGTGGAACGATATTATTTTCTTTACTATATATTGCTTTCGTAGATTGTAGTTTTTTTATTTAGTTAGCGAATTAAACCTAAACCTAGGCAGCGATCAATTAGTTGAAGGCATTAGTACAAGATTAGATTTTTTTTTTTTTACCAAGAATTGAAAGAAAATCCAAGTAAAAATTCCTCAACTATCTGTTGTGGCCCTTCCATGATAAAACACATCAAGCGAATAATGTAATTATTTTTACTTTTTGTTTATCTAATTATATAGATAGAAGTAATCTTTTTTCGCCTGCTATCTGGAATAGTCATTTAGGCGTTTCTTTTCGGTATCCAGCTCTTGAGAAAAAAATGCCTCTACAAAGTTATTCTGATGTTTATAATAGGTTCAAGCACTGAAAAAGGCCGAAATGACTGCCCCCAAAATTCGATTTAATTTTCTATTTATTTATATATATTACTATATATATAATACTATATTACTTATATTATATGTATATAATACATATGTACTATATGTATAATACTTAGTATATATATATACTTAGTATATATAGTATGTATATATATATATATATCGTTAATTATTAGAAGTTTACCATAAATTTGTAGTATTAGTTTAATAACAATAACTAGAAGTGTTTTGTGATTAACTAGAAAATGGAGTGTCACGTGTGAATTCAGAGACAAATAAAGTTTGAATTTGAATGACATTATTGCAGTATGATTCATAATGTTATTTTAAACTATTTTGAGT
This sequence comes from Triatoma infestans, assembly GCA_011037195.1. Lineage (NCBI taxonomy): Eukaryota > Metazoa > Arthropoda > Insecta > Hemiptera > Reduviidae > Triatoma > Triatoma infestans. Next base: position 48,241 of record JAAEAF010000864.1, read on the forward strand.
CCTTCATATCACATCGAATACTTAATACAATATCGTGTGAGTTATAATCTTTCAGACTTCAGCGTCATTGTCATGTAAAATACTTAGGTTTTAGGGCTGAAGACTGCGTCAATAGTTTGTTGTAAAGCGACGTTTACAATAGGTTTCTTCAGGATAGTGTCTCCTCTAAAGCTGAAACAACACGCGTGTTGCGTTTCAGTGTTGTTTCAGTTTTAGAGGCGACATTACGGTTTACGTCGGTTTACAGCAAACCACTGTCGCGATTTCAACCCGAAGACCTGTTTTGTATCGTTTGAGCTTCTCAGAATCATTATTCCATAAACCGTGGCATATGCCCGAAGTGGAACGATATTATTTTCTTTACTATATATTGCTTTCGATATATAACAAACTGTTATTTGATAATAGGAATAGATGTAGTACTTAATGAAAGCGAGGTCGAGCTTTGATTTTTCACTAATGTTTTATTATAGATAATTTTAGTATGTAAACTATGAGGTCTAATAAAAGACTGTATTGTATATAAAGCACTTTTATCATTTATGGAGTCTGCTACCGTTGAAGGTGCAAAATAAATTCATAATAAGTATTGACAAAAGATTAAAATGAAGCTTTTGATATGAAAATTGCGAAGCCAGTTTTAAATTTGAAATTTTTTTTTGTACTACACGGTAATATAATTGAACTTTTAGAAAATCTATGTCTTGCTGTTGTAATAAGTAACTGTAAACTAGAGACAGAAATGAACTTCCTAAGTATCTTAATAAGTTTGCATTATTTTAGAAAATATTCATGAGTAATTCAACTTTGAATTTCTAGGCTAATTTAGATTTGTTACAAAGACGAATCAAAACTGCTTTTAGAATAGGCATATAGTTTGTAATGATTTGTTTTTGTTGTGGAAATTCTATAACTTAACTTCTTCCTTGGCGAAATTCTTCCGTAATTTGAAAAAAGGAGATTTCAAAAGTTGTCCCATCAGTACGGGTCAGTAAGTTGTATGTATATCCTTTTTGTCCAGATCTGATATAACAGTAGATGGGGACAATCCATACTAACTTCCTCGCAAGAGACTTATTTCTGATCTCTTACTCAGAGAATTAAGTGAAATTTCGATGGCCTATATGTTTTTTGCTGATATTTCTCTTAAGATTTATTAGTAACAATAGAAAAATAATTTTCTTGATATTAAGACGACAAACTTTAGATGGCCTTAACGGAATTATTTGCGTATGGGCATTTATTAGGAGGTTCCCTCCCAGTTCAATTCCCGCGTATGACTGCTAAATTTATATTAGAAAAATTTTCATTGCAAAGTATGTGCTTCCGTCTCCCGTGTACGACATCTAAGGTGGTAGATTGACGTAGAGCCCTCCTGAAGAAATAGGCATTACTGTTACTTTACCTTTTTTTACAGTCTTTAAAACCAGTCTATTGATATTATTCCAAAACACTCTGTCGTCCTTTATTTTTATTTCATTTTTTGTTTTTAACCTACAGGCCTCGATGGATAGCCTAAATAATCAGATGTCCAAGTCAAAGATTCTGCCTAATCTTTTTGTAAAATCATCATCATATAAGAATTTAATTAACCAGAGCGATGTAATCAGATGGATAAGCTATGACTTATCTTATCCAAAGCTTCGGATTTTCCTCCGGCAACTGTAATCACAAAAATAGATTGGATTTTGTTTTGTTTCAGTGGTTCTCGATGTGTTCTTGGTGATTTGTGCTCCAATAAAAGATTTCAAAACTGTCAGTACGCTAAATGTGAAGTGGTAAAAACTCCGAAGAAAGGCCTTGGACTTGTGGCATCCGTGGATATTGCAAGGTAAATCTAATTCTGAAAATAGTGCAAGTATTAACTAGTGGTCCCACATAGGTACTAGTATTCCTACATAGGTATTAGTGTGTTTTTTATTTTTAAATATTAAACCCCCAATTCATACTTCATCGAATCTTTCTTCGATTAATGTGATCAAGTAAATAACCTAGGATTGGACTTCTTATTAAAATTAAATTGAATCGGAAAACTGCATAATTAAGTTGCAAGTGCTTATTTTTTGTGTGCAAAAATTTTTTTTTTTCACATACAACGTTGTTTATTTCATTGTTGTTTATATATATATTTATTATTTCATTGGTGTATATATATGTATGTATATTATATATATATATACATAATTTATTATCAATAATCACAAATAATTAATATATTATATATAATAGCAATACTCTTGTTTAGGGGTGAATTTTTATTAGAGTATGTAGGCGAAGTATTAGATCAGAAGGAGTTCCGACGGAGAGCTAAAGATTATGCCAAGGAGAAGAATAAGCATTATTATTTCATGGCGCTTAAATCAGATACTGTGATCGATGCAACAACAAAAGGAAATGTTTCCAGATTTATAAATCATAGTTGCGATCCAAATGCAGAAACACAGAAGGTATTTAAATTTAGTCTTTTTTTGCCTTGTTTTTATTAAGAAAAATTATAATAATTTTGTGACTATGTTTGTAGTGGACTGTCAATGGTGAACTTAGAATTGGTTTCTTCAGTAAACGATTCATTGCCCAAGGAGAAGAAATTACGTTTGATTACCAGCTCCAGAGATATGGGTACGCTTTCACTATTATATTTGAAACAGTTGTTATTTTGTTTTATTGAATTTATTAAAAAATAAACGTATTCTATTTCCTTTCTTTCTTCTTTCAAAAATGTTCAAAATTGAAAGAAAAACTAGATTGTATGAATACATTGAGTACACAATTTCTTTTAAAACATAAGTTTCCAATGAGAGAACCTCTGTCAAAAATTCAGTGTCAACATTGTAATTAAAATTCACCTTACAATAAATCTCCAGTATTATGAAGCATTCTAGCAACTTTACCAGTACCTCCCTAATTGTAGATTGTAGACTAGCTATTTCTTCAGGGATCTTATTTTCCCTGCCAAAATCCCAGCCTTACAACATGAACATTCATAATTGATATCACTAACATATAAAGAAGCTATAATAGATTTTTCAGGTTGCAATCAATTGGGCTTTTTAAGCCACCCTCTTCACTTCTAACATCAAACGATTTCTCAGTGATAATATTCATTTACAGAAAGGAAGCTCAGAGATGCTATTGCGAAAGTAAGAATTGCAGAGGATGGATTGGTGAGGATCCAGACAAAGATAAAGACAGAGACAAAAATTGGAGTAAGAAAGAAAGGAAAGAGAAGAAACGAAGAGAAGAAAAACGAAAAGACCTTAGAGAAGTGGATGTGAGTAACTTTTCAGTTTTCTATTCATTTTCCCTGCCTTATTCCATCTTTCTTCCGCTTCTTTCTTTCTTTTTTCCTCCTTATTTTGCATTATTCATATGCAGATTATGCAAACTTCTTATAACTTAAAATCACCCCAAAAATAGATAAACAAAAAACATTTATCCTTCATTCCTAAGATGTTATAAGATACGAAGATGAATTTGATTTGTTTAATTAACGTGTCTCTATTTCCTCTTTGTAATGCTCGTATACTGCGAAATCAGAGAATAAAAAATTGGAATATATAAATGTAGTCATATGCTTTGTTAAAATATTTTATTTTAATGCATTGCCAAATGGATGGAACTTTGTTTTATAACACATACATAATGATGAGATTACTTGACTAAAAACTTAGTTCTAACATCTTCCCATTTTCACCTTTTAATCCATATCCTTCAAAAATACTTGGAGAATTCCTTCTACTTTTCTTTTTCTTTGTTATTTTAATGCAGTAGTCGACATTTTTAACAAATAATTCTCTAGATTCGATTCCTTAATCCTTGAATCCATAAAAATTATCTGCTAAAGCCTGCTTATCTCCAGATGCATGTATTTTAAATTCTGATTACATCCACTTTGCACACTTCTCCAGCTTTTCATATTCATACAAACATTATTTTAAGGTTTCTATAATTTTTCTTTTCTTTTGAACTCATTGCATGTCCCATTTGTTGAAATCTAATCATTTCTGAAACAGTAAGCATTTAACAAATGTGAAGTGTTATACCATTAAAAATCCTACCGTTCGATTGACAATCTCTCATTAAATTGTAAATCATATTTAATTAAATATTTAAAACAAAACTATATCCTTTGTTCAAAATAAGATGATTTTACCCAGTCCATTTTTAGTGATATTTTTGTGTTTAGTTATATTTAACCGTAAACCGGCGAATCAGGACGAAATTTGATTTTTCCTTCAGGATAACTTGTATTTATTCAGAATTTTATTTATTTCATTTGATCCAATAATTATATTTGATAAACAGTACTTCGTTTTTCGGCACTTTGATAAGTAAACTGATAAAAGACGTTTGGAGAAAGTTCGGTAAACAGTTATAGCATTTCGTAGATCATTATTTTCGTATATTTGCCATTTCAATCTTTATATATATTTCTTAATTTAAGACGCATCAGCATTTATGGTGATTGGCGCCCGGAGCCTTCTCAGTGCACTGCTGGCCTCCGGACAGTGTCTAACAAGAGAACACTGTCCATCACCGGACAGTGAGCTGTAGAGGCTCCTAAGAAAAAAAACTAAGGGTAGCAGCTCAGCTGGACTCGAACCCGGGTCCTCTGTGTGAGAGTCCAGTGCGCTAACCTCTCAGCTATTCCCTTCCTTAATCTTTATATTCGTAAGCTCTTCAGTTCAGTATAATTAGCTTAAAACGTTCAATTTTAAGTTAACGATTTCGTAAATTGATTTCGTGAATCAATAAAATAATCTGGCTTCATTTCTTCAATATAGTACATATGCAAGTATATTTTCTTTCTACAGATCACATGATTTTTGCAAGCTAATTTCTGTAAGCTTTGGAATATTTCAATAAGAATTTTAAATCTTTTGGTTCAAGCTGAAGGATTGTTCTGAAAAATAATTTTTTTTTCGTTTAACTCGGAGAAAACTAAAATCCCACGTCATTAATAAATTATATTACTAAAGTTAATATTTTGTATGGAAATAATAAAACAATTTTATAAAGATTTATTAACCTTGTTTTTATATATCTAAGGGGAGACAGGAAACATTTGTGATTAATCTCCCCCTGGTTATAAGAAACCTCACTAATGCCAGATTTCTAAAATTGTTTTATATATACATATGTATAAAATCTATAATATATAATCTATATATATAGAAATATACATATATTTCATCTCTCGAGCAACTTAATATTTTCTTTATTTATTTTATCTGTATTTATTTTCTTTTTAATTAAGTTTTATATTAAAATTTTTTATCGATTATGAGCCACTAGAATTGTATTTGCTAAGATGACATTATGTTATCACAGAAGTTTTTTGTTTACTTTATTTTATTTAGTTTTATATAAGAAAATCGATTTTTTTAAGTATGAATTGATAGATATTGTGTAAGATGAAATTATGGAAGCCAGCAATATAAGATTGGTTTTGTTAACTGACTTTTTATAACTGGACGTTCTTCAGTAATGACCATTTGATTTTTTTTTTTTTGACTGACTAACGAAATAATGCAAATGCGGTGCTTAGATAGGTGTCTTTGGTTTTAAATCGTCAGTAGACTTGAAATTATTAGTAAAAACGCAGTGAACAGTTTGTCACAAATAATAAGCAGCTACAATGCAGAATATAATAAACAGAAGAACAAAAACGAAACCAGAAATGGAGGATTGAAAGTTTTCAACATTCCAGATTTGTCAAACAAAATAAAACTATATGTCAACAACAAATAAAATATTTGATTTAATTGAAGAACTAACTGTAAGCACAAAAATTACAATGGAAAACACAAAACAATTTCCTCCTGTTGAAGCTGAGAAAAAGAAAAAGTTTAATAATATTACGTGATGAAGAGAGGTGAATGCAAATAACAGAAACAGAATGAATTGTTTTTCCTGATTATTATTTGCAGTGGAAAGGAACAATGTCTTTAGAAAGCTTTTTTTAGAAGAAAAAAAAAAGATAGTTTGAATTCATATTTTCTTCTTTTTTTCCATAAGGAATAGGTAGGCTGTGTCCATAACAGTGGGGAATCTAATCTAAAAAGCCTATCTAAAAAAAAAAGTAATGTCACTTTGTATTATTCTTTCAAATATTATTAAATATGATAATGAAAATCCAATTCTCTTAACGAGTTATTATAATCATTTATATATTTATCTGTATAAGAAATTATTTTTCCGGAGATTTGGAATTTTTTCTGTACATATAATCGAAAGAAACTTCTATGTTTCGAGAGTGTGCTCCCTTTAAAAATTGTAAATAGATGTTAATATTATACATTCGGGCATAAAATACTAATCGTATAAACATTTATTAAATGAAATTCAATGTATCGAATTACTAAAAACCCTATTTAATTTGTACTGTCAGTAGTCAGTCAAGCTTTTTCTGCTTTTCATTTAAAAGTAATATTCTAAATAATTCATACACTACTTTAGCTTTATTAAAACGATATTAAAACAAGATTCACCCTTTTAGGAGTGGCTCGTTGTTGGTGAAAGGCTCCAAGGAATACAATATATCAACGATCCTGTGTGGTTTTTGACTGATATTTACTGTCGCTGTCAAAATACAAGGCAAGGTATCAACTAAATGTAAATAATCAAGATTATAATATTACTGTTTGGTTGCAATGAAGAATTACGCGCTAACAATATGGGAGCAATCTGTGAAGAAAATTTCCTACTGTTCATCGTTATAATCTTATTTTACTTTATTTTTTCAACTTTATTTTGTTGTTTTCAATGCGGAATCATTTACAAGTATTCCATTAAAATATTAAGCATGGATTTTTATTTTATAGGACTTTTTAGGTCTTTTTTTAGATTTTTAAAATTTTGCTGTGGAAGAAGCTACTAATGAAATTAAGCAATATCTGTCCTTTTTTTTCCCCCCAAGAAGAAAATAATATTTTTGAAGAGAATATCTTTATTTCCTATTTATACTTAATCACTACAAATGGAGGAATATAAGGAATAACAGTGAATAAATAATTAGTGACAGATCTTAACAAAACTGGAGATGACTTTTTTCTTCATTTTTGTTTATAAATAAATCCGTGGGATTAGAATGACTGATCGGGATTAGAATCCTAAACTGACTGGTGCATACAGAATTAGTGAGCATAAGACTGCCATGACTAATATACCGGTGATCTGTGATGATATGATAAGCATTTATTAGAAACTTCAATTTGTATAGTATCTACATTACTAATTTTATAAATACTTATAGAATCTAAATTTTTTGTAAACAGTTGAGGTAGTGTTGTTGGCTGCATTCAGTGAAGCACTTATATATTATTTAGATGAATTTTAGAAGATGCTAAGATCATCATGCTGCCGCTATCGCGCGTGCACATGCAGAATATATACATAAAATCATAAATTATTTACTAATTTCATTCGCAGTTAGAAAGTTTAAAATGCTTACTGTTTCTAAATAATTTTTTTTTTTTTTTAGATAGCTTTGTTACTTTAGTAATTGTGCATCTTTTTTATTTTCATTTACCTGCTTTTGCCCCATTTAATTTAATTATTCTTTCAATAGAACTTTCTCACTGTTTACTACTAGTACTAAAATATATTTATTTTGAAGGAGAGGTAGGTTCTGTGTTTAAATAATTAATTATTTATTTGCTCTATTAATATTTACTTATGGCCAAAGACCCCAGCAAATGACGCCATAAAACATATATTAAAAAAAAATTACTTTTCCCAAATAATAAAAGTATTACACTTTGATTTCAGCTTTACTATTAAACGAATCTTTTTGATCAGTTCATTACATCAAAGTTCCTATTTCTTGAAGAATGATTTTAATATTTCTACTTTCCACAAACTACATCTAAAAAGTCGCTACCTGCCCTAAAGTTCCGCTCTTTAATCTAATTCGAGATTCCAAAACATAATTTATTGATTTACATACAATATATCTTTCATTCTTAGATATTATTTTTTGCAGTAACCTAATATAATATACTCTTCATCTATAGAGAATGAAACAGTTTTTTAAACTTTAGAAATCAAAAGTCAATAAAAATGTTGCCATTTTCAATTAGACTTTCTTAAATTCAAGGTAATAAATTATATATCAGAAAACTTTGTTAAAAATAAGCCCCCAATATTCTTTTTTTACTTTTCCCTTTGCATTGGAAATATTTACTTAAGGTTGATTTCATACATTTTTGTTATATCCTTTTTCTTTTTTAATAGATTAAGTTGAGGAAAATTGTAATAATTAATGCGAGAGTAAAACTAATCTAAGAGAGAGTAATCTCATTCAGTTGCCACAATAACTAACTCTAGTGAGCAAACCTGAACTCATTATATTTATAATTTCTTGCCAAATAATTGTTCCTTTTGTTTTTAGTTGGAAGAGGAAGTAGAAAAGTTGTCAACAAGTGGGGTTAAAAATCAAGCACACACATTGATGTTGAGTCGTTTAATGGTACGAGCAGAAGATCGTGCCACAAGGTTGCAGTTGCTTGCAATTGCTCAGGCGGCCGATGATCCATGCCGACAACTCTTTGTGGACTATCACGGTTTAACTTTACTTTGGTCATGGATGATGGACAATCATTCAACCAATAAAATAAAGTTAGAGGTAAATAACCTTACCAAAAGTATATTTGGTCTTAAAAAAAAAAATAAAAAATAGACTATGAATGTATGGAGTTATTGAAAAATTATGGACCAGTTGTCCTAATGAATGTTTCTTAAATTCGGTTTTAGATCCTGAAGACTCTTCAAGCGCTTCCTATAACGAATAAGACTATCCTCAGAGATAGTAAAGTATTAAGTGTTGTTGAGAAATGGGCAAAAAATTCAAGCGATTCCTCTAATGAAGAAAGAAAAGAAAGGTATAATCCAAGATATTCGTAATCAAGGTAGATGTTGATTATCATTACTATTTAAAATATTTATCTAATAATTACTGTTTCTTCACAATGATTAAGAAATGGTGAGGATGAGGAAGGTGGGTCAACAGAATCTGGTGACAGTCCCACTGCAGATACCGGTAAAACAGAAGAAGAAAGTAAAGATGGCAATAATGAAGGCGCTACAACGGTAGAAGTAACTGAACAGGAGGAACATACTGAGCAAGAAGTAGTTGAAATTGCTACAGCTTTATTAGCAAAATGGGCAGACCTGAAAGAAGACTTCAGAATACCTAAAAAACAAAGGATTGAACAAATGAAAGAACATGAAAGAGAAGCAGGTGATGTTAACTTTTGCGTTTATGAGATTTTTTTGTTAACCTCTCTTTTTATGCACTATTAAAAGATCTATTTATTATAATAATGAAAGAGCGCCCTGTGAAAAAAGGGCCGCAACTAGCTGTGGAGATTTTATATCATCTACTTCAAAATAAACGACGTAGGAACTTTTGCGGCGTGATTATCAAGCGACCCCCATGGAAATCGCCGTCAAGCCTTGGTCCTTCATGGGCTGATACGCCAAGTTTTTTTTCTTTTTCCACTTTTTTTTCTTTAAAGGCACCACGGCATCTATGGTCATTGGCGCCCTGGAGCCTTCTCAGTGTACTTCCCATCACCGGACAGTGAGCTGTCCGAAAATCTAAGGGCAGCACTGCTGAACTCGAACCCGGGATCTCCGTGATAATAGTCCAGCACGCTACCCCTGAGCTCTAACCCCTTCCCTTTTTTTCCACTTGAAATAACTGAATGACGTGGTTATCGACACATTCTTATGGTCATATAAATATTATAATAAATTAAAAAAAACTGCAGTTACAATGAAGGGTCTCTGAAAATGTTTTAAATAATAAATTCTTGTTTTTCATTTTGTACATTAAAACAAGTTTTCATTCGAATCAATTTTTACATTTCAGATAAAGGATACTCTGACCCACGAGAGACACAATCATATGATAGGTAAGTACTTCATTATCATTTCTTTTTAGGATAGAATGCTTTGGTTTTTTGCAAACGTGATTATCATGAAAACAGTGTTGTACTGAAAACAGAATCGTAAATTTTTAGATATATTTATGAATTATTTTTTCATTGATTAATTTTTCAGGCACTGGAGCTATGATAAAGATGGTGGAAGATATAGTAGTGGCAGTAACAATAATAATAGCAATAATAGCAATAATAATAATAATAATAAAGAAAGAAGACGAGGAAGAGATTCTCCTGACAGTCATGATTGGAACAGAAAGAATAGAAGTGATGATAGGTAATGATGAAGTTAATATTCATTCAGATTTATTTATTTTTTAGTCATACCACTTTCTCTGCTGAAACAGATGACATGTCTAGTAAGTGGCCATATTTCCATAGATCTAAAGTCCGAAACTTTTCAGTGATAAAAAGTATTTTTCAGTAAAAACTGATTCATTTTTTATTTTGTTTTCGCTTTTTCTTTTTGTTTTTTTTTTTGTTTCTTTTTTGTTCAAATGGTGGGGGAATAGTAGAAACAGTAACTCTCAGAGAATGAGTAAGATGCAAAGGCGACAATTGTTTGCAATGAAAGTTGAAGAGGAGGAACGCCAAAGGAAACAAGTGGAAGAAATGTGGTCTAAACATCAGGAACAGTGTGTAGCGCTTGGCGTAGATCCGAATCAGACAACATTATTCAATAATAATTATCCACCATATTATCCACCACTGCCGCCTCATATGCAAGGTAATACTATTTTTCTAAGTTGAAATATTCCTTTTCCTTTCAATCTACAATTTTATTTTTCAGCAAATGAAAAATAATTAATTACTAAATAAGAAGAAAGCAAATAAATTCATTTCAGAACTAGAAAATCCAGAAATTGCAGATTGATAACGCATTCATAATTCGGTATTTTGCCCATATTGCAATATTTTTCTAAAGAGAATTATACACCAATATTCTCTTAAATTAAGACAGCAATTACAATTGAAAATACCTATTAAAATGTGGTCCTACCCACATTACCTATAAAATACCTAATAAAAAATACCGGTTTATACTAAATTACGGATGCGGAATCGTAGTGTTAGCTTGACAATAGTCATAAAAAGCCTGAAAGTTAACAAATTCAATTTAAATAGAACAAATTACAATCTAAGTTTTCTTTCAAAATAGCATATAATTCTTAGTGTTTAAATTATGAAACGACTATTACTGGAGCTTTATTCAAGACTAGTATTTTTCCCGTATCTAATTAGGTCCAGCACGAATTAGGAACCAATCATTCTTCTTTCTGCCTCCAAATATTCATATTTCTTGTAGCACCCACTTTATTTAGTATTCTTATTAATCTATTTGTCCTACTCTATCTTCTACATTAGCTAGCCCTAACGTGCCTACATAGTCAGTACTATTTGTTCACTATATATTCATTTCCGTTTTACTCCTTATATTCTCATTTCAGAATTGGTCTGGCCTTACTTGTCATGTCTATTAGACTCTATATCTTTGATTCACCCTAAGTATATTTTCCTTAAGAATGTATCCCACATTGAAGCATCTTTTAGGATCTTGAAACTTCATCCTACTATTCCTAGAGCCAATCTTTCCATTTGTGTTAAAGATAGTGCTTATTTTCATTTAAACCCGATCCAAGAACATCCATCAGAAGTAACAAAAACCACTTTAGCGAGGTTCAAAAGATTATGAATTCAGTTAAATGAAAGAAAATGTCACCACATACCATTTACAAAGAAACCCCTCTCCAATATATCAAATTCTTTTTCCATCCTCAGATACTGACCGCAATCTTTGGATATACATCGTAGAGACAGCTATAAATACTCTTAGAATCATTAAGAAACAAAAGTTTAAAGTAAACCTTACTCCTGAAATCTATTTGGACTCAGCTTTGAACTGAAGTTCAAGCAAGAGGTCTATTCCTCTTCATTTCCAATTCTCATAATCCATATTCTCCAAATAATGTTCTTACCCGATCGATTCATTCACAATTTATTCAGTATCCCTTTTTACAAAAAGCAAACCGGCCGATTTCGATAAGAAATTCCTGTGCTCTTTTCTAACATTCATGATTTCAATTTCAATTTCATATTGAAACGACGTCTTTAAACAGAGACCCCTGGTAACATCCTATCTCTTGGAAGTGAGTTTCTAAATTCTGTTTTCCTTTACAAGGACATATAAATTACAAAATAAAGAAAACTAACAAGAGGTTTGTACACTCATCGCACAGTAAAGAATAATTGCGGCCTTAACTGAGTAATACTTTGTCTTTTTTCGAATGACCCACTCTGTTCATCATTACTCAGTTTAGTAAACAGAACAGACAATGTTTTAATGATATAAAATAATTTGTATGATTAAATTTCATTAATTTTAATATTATTCTATTAGGTTTATTTTAATAAATTTAATATTATAATTTATTAATGGCTCCTTCATTTCAGATGGTATGATGGAAGGAGGTGATATGAATATGTTTGTTGGGGGAATGATGCCTGGACCAAGATATCCGCCTCAAGGTGGTGGTCCACCTCCGCCAGGATTCATTGGAGGTCCTCCTCCTCCACCAAGACCTATGTGTCCACCTCATCAGTTTCCAGCACCTGCCAATGTTCCATACATGGATCAGCAGTTTCACGGTGTTCCTCCGCCTCAGTTTTCCCAGCCTCCGCCTCCACAGGTATATGGTCCACCTCCACCCTTACCGCCTCCTCAGTATCAGCAGCAGCCCCCGCCTACACCGTTTCCCTTTCCTTCCCCTAATCCTCCTCCACCAGGCTTAGTAGTCACGCAAAGTCATCCTGTCAGTATGGCCCAACCACCTCCTCAACCGATGGAAGTGGTAGTCCCACCACCTGCAGTTTTAGCACAAGTACCTCCTCCACAAATAGTTCCAAATCCCTTACAAACCTCTGTAGTTGCATCCCCAGCAACCACTGTTACAACTACCACAATCGCCTCTGCTTTAGCACCACCGCCTCCTCCACCTCCTCAGACTATAATGTTACCGTTTAAACTGCCACCTAAATGGAAAGCTGCCAGAGATAAAGAAGGAAGAATATACTATTATCACGTTAAAACCAGAAAATCGCAATGGCAGATTCCTGTTGCACAGCGTATTACTACCACAACGCAAGTTTCTGACTCAGATTCTGATACATCGGAATCATCTGACGAGGATGATACCTCCTCTGATGACGAGGATGATAAGGTAAATATTGCCGCAAACCAAACAATTTGTTTTAAAAACTAGAATTTTTCACTTATTTTATTTTAAATAAGACAGGCAGTAACATTTTATGAGAGTTATTCAAAATTTTATATAAGATCCTAACTTATAAATTGCAGTACATCTTAAATTTTCTATTTAGGAAGAAGAGGATGAAGACGAAGTTGAATATGACGATCTGTTACTTACTGAAGCGAAAAGAAAAGCGAAAGTTGGTTTTGGTGGCACTAGATCTTCTACAGTGACTGCAAGCAGTGAAGAGGTTCCACATTCTGACCCAGAAGTAGTGCAAGAACCTGTTCTTAAGAAAAGAAGAGAAGGGCTTGTACAAGTAAACATTATTAGTGTAAGTATTATGGCACCTACTTTCTAGAAAAAAGATTGCGAACGGGTTAAAATTTCGAATTTGAGTTTTCGCCGGAAATGTGGATGTCTCCATTCCCGATAAAAAATATTTGTTACCTTTGCATTCGACACAAAGGTTTTGGTAAAAATTAATCAACCGAAAGTGAAACTTTATTGAAGGGTTTTCCAATTTTTCGCGATTATCTCGAATAATATGGCACCACGATATTCTAAACTTCATTTACTAACTATACAGATATTTTGTTGTGACATTTTCCCAAGGAAATTGATTTTTATAAGGTTCTGGGGAATCTGAGTTAGCCTAATTTTTATAAACTGCCACTACCGATTTTGTTGGGCTAATAGAGGCGTTGCTACGATGTTTATAGTCATATTCAGGTAATTTTAATCCTAAAACTCACTGTGTTTATATGTTTAATGCAGTGGTTAACTGATAAACGATTCGCAAAAATTCAAAGTTCGAAAAGTCTGTCAATTAGAATTTATAATAAGAGTAAAGTCGTAAGAGTTTCATACCAGATTATTATTATCTATTTTGTGGTATAGTTATTATTAAAATATTAATTGTTAAAAGGTGATAAGTAATTATAACCAATTTAGGAACTCCCTTCTTTTTTAGTATGTTTCATGCTTAAATGTTACTTTTTTATTAATTGGAGATTTTATTTTGAAACTTTATATTTAAATCCACGGCATAAGGATTCAGTTAACAATAGTATATTGTTCAATTGATACCACGTGAAATCCTTATTGGAAAGTAACATAATATTATTTGTGCCTACATTAAAGTTGTCAAGGCAAGGTGCAACCACTAAAGAGTCTCTTTGAGGTTGTGTACGTCATTGATGACAGTAAAATTAATTTTTGAGATAATTATGAATTGTAGATGTTAAAATCAATGATCATTCTTCTATTCGTGGTGTTTGAGTAGAGAAACTGTTTTCTCCCTGCTCTACTCAATTTTATTCAAATTTCTTAAGGCGATTGCTAACCAAGGATATATGAAACAAAACATGAAACAAGAGATAAATACCGCCAGTTCACTTTCACTGTATGAGCAAATTGTAAACTTGGATGATAAAGGGAAGCAGCGCATTCACATGTCTCACAACACAAACCTCAAGCGGTTAGATTAAGCACGACTGTTGAATCAGATTCATATGGCGAAGTTAAGTCCGTCTGTCAATAGATGCATATTTGTTACAAATAAAAACTAATTGCATAAAGTACAATATATTCTTATAAGAATAGGATTTTAATTTATTACTAGTGAATAATGATATTTTAGGGCAGGGATTAGTTCAGTGGTGCGCACTGGACTAGCAATGCGAAGGTCCCGGGCTCGAGTCCATCAGTGCTGCCCTTAGATTTTCTCTTCCTAGGAGCCTCTTACAGCTCACGTCCGGTGATGGGCAGTGTTGTCCCATGATAAGATAACACTGTCCGGAGACCGGCAGAAGCGTCAGATCTTATGGGTCCAAACGGACTTTGGATACTATATAGGGCTTGGACCCTCTCCACAGACAATAAAAAAAAAACATCAAAAAAACAAAAAACTTACCACAGACAAAAAAAAGGCAAAAACCAATAATTATTATTATTAAAAAGTAAAGACATTACTAAACGAATGATAGGAAATCTCAAGAACACCACTATTTTATAAAGCAAAAGTAGAACTAGAATCACAGAGCTAAATAAGGAAATAAAAATTAAAGAGCAAATCTTTAAATTAAATTTGTTCTTGAAACCAAGGATTCTCTATAGGTCCAAGCTTTAGAAAGGTAGCGGAAAAGGGTTCAATTTTCTCCATTCAAAAACTGTATGCATTGTATGCAATCATTAAACGATTATTGAAAATATGCAATCTAATATCTGATAATATGCAGTCTAATACCTGCCAATAAAATGAATATTGTCCTCATTTTTCCCTGTATTCACAGTTAGCATGTTAACATAAAATTTTGGTGCCAAAGCCGGTAATTCCAACTGTATCTCACGTCTCGCTTTAAATATCGCCCTAATTTTATCCGCACTGTATTCATCATTTACATAGGACTTATCTGGTGATATAACTATTTTTATGTATAATTTAATACAGATTTAGAAACCATTTCTACAAGCAAATTAAATTTAGCTGTTATTTCATTTTCCAAAACCCGAAACATCTGCTGTATTAATATATCCCCAAAGCTAGATTATTAACTATATATACCATTTTTTCCGCAAGTTTATCCCAAATCTTAAATCAGCTTTCTTTTCTTTCAATCATCATCTGTGAAACTTTATTTGTTATAGTATTGTAGTTTCTAGAAATATCACTCTTATTTATGGACTTTAAATTATTTTTCCGGAAATATAGCAAGAGAAATATAAGGTAGGCAATTCTATGAATTTGCATTTTTTCTTACTATTGCTAGTTAAATGTACTAATCTAAAAGTTATTAATAACTATTCATTAATGTGACATTCTTATTATCTTTCGTTAAATTTGTTTGGAATTACGTCTTTTAATACAAAGTTTCTTTTTGGCTGTAAGTAGCGGCACTGATATATGACTTCTTCAGTGGCCTGTTTAAAATGTAACAATGTCAATTGCAATATTTCTTGTTCCCACATAATTAAAGATGTCACGTTAGGGAAGGGATTAGCTCAGTGTTAGCGCATTGGACTCCCACAAGTCCCTGGTTCAAGTCCAGCTGTGCGGCCCTTAGATTTTTTCTTCCCAGGACCCCTACAGCTCACCGTTCGGTGATGGATAGTGTAATCTGTAACGAGAGAATACTGTCCGGAAGCCGGCAGTGCACTGAGAATGCTCTGATCGCCAAA
Organism: Triatoma infestans; assembly: GCA_011037195.1. Lineage (NCBI taxonomy): Eukaryota > Metazoa > Arthropoda > Insecta > Hemiptera > Reduviidae > Triatoma > Triatoma infestans. Next base: position 64,616 of record JAAEAF010000864.1, read on the forward strand.
GACCTTAGATGACGCGCCTTAAATTAAAAAAGAAAAAAAATTTACATTACTTTTTTTTGTTTCTTAACCATATCTAAAGTTAGATTTATGCACCTGGCAATATGGGTCAATCTAAAAATATAAGGTTTAGTACAAAAATTAAAGGGAAGGAACTTATGTCAGTGGTAGAACGCTGTAACGCTGAGGTAACGTGGAGTTCACAAGTTCGAATCCAGCAATGCTGCATTTAAATTTTCTCTTCCTCCTTGCAGTGCTTATACACATATTGCACTCAATACAAACAGTATTCAGTTAGTCTAACATTATTCAACCTTAGTTATTTCTCTTCTGACCAACCCTCAAATAACATCCACAACAGTAGCATTTGCTAGACCAGGGATATACTATCTTTATGACGGATGAAACCGATCGATACCTACTCTATTTTTACGTTCGCAGTTACATTTTACAAAACTTTCTGTTTAAAACCCAGAAAGTTCATGAAACTATTAAAGCTTGAGCAGCCACATAAACATTTAACTGATATCTCATGTTTCATGAATCGTTGTCAAACACCGGCTATAAGCCTGTGCTAAATGTTCTCATTTAACGTCATTAACGGAGAATTTATCTTTAAAAAAATTTATTTTTTTAGCCACGAGATGAAGAAAGCGATTATAGAAAAGGAGTGAAAAAGTCCAAAATTCGGGAAACTAAGGAAAAATTATTGAAACAGAAATTGGTTCGCCTGAAACGTAACAGGGATATAGCAAAATCTTGTGAAGCAGATACCTCTTCTGGACCGAGCCGCAGAATTAAAGATTTGTTCCGAATACAAATGGCAAACGAAGTAGTAGCATGTCTTAATCCTTATAGAAAACAGGATTGCAAGGTGGCTAGAATCACTAATACTGATGATTTCAAGCATCTTGCTCGCAAGGTATGATTATTATACTATGAATTTCATAAAACCAATAGAAATACAGAAATAAATTATTAATTTATTTGATAAATTAACTTTTAATAAATAGTTGAACTAACCGTTGTTAGACATTAATCACTATTATTAATTAATTGTCTTTAATCTTTTGTTACAGTTGACTCACTTTGTGATGGTGAAAGAATTAAAACATTGTTCATCAATTGAAGAACTTGCTTGTAATGACAATGTTAAACACAAAGCTCGCGATTTTATTAGAAAATATATGAATAAATTTGGACCGATTTATACACGTTCACCTGACGATTAGGTTCATTTTTGATTGATGTTGCTCTTGTAAATAACTTATAATATATTATATATATATATATATATATGTGAAATAAAATTACATATATATTTAAAAAAAATTATACGGTACCATTTGTAGTAGAAAAAACTTTAAAACTATACATAAATGTACAGTTGTATTTAACCTTTAGTAAATTTATAACTTCATAAAAAAATGAATTAGTACAATTTTTTATTGTTTATATGTGTAAGTTATTTTGTTTTATTTGAATAATTTCTTCTTCTTTTGTTTTTCATTATTTTTTGGCATTAAAAGTCCCATTTGTTCATCTGTAAATTACTTTCAATTCATGGAGAGAGAGATTTTCCATTTTATTTAGGAATATTTTTAATAACATTGTGGTCATTGTAAATTTTCAGTGTATATAAATATTGTGAGATATCTTTTTTAGACGATTCAATCAATTGACTGTTTTTGCTATTGTTGTAATGTGTTTTAATTTATTAAAAGCGTAAAGAAAATTTAATAAATAGAGTTAACTTTTCCTGTTATGAACTTTGATTTCATAGAAAATAATAGAATTTTTTTTGTATGTATGCAACCTATTCTTATAGCAAGTTTGTTATCTTAATGCATCATTATTATCTAATTGGCGAAAGCAACCATTTCAGGAATTAGGCGTGATTAGCGGACGTACTGGACTGAGAAAAACTGCTTTTGGCATAGAAACAAGTCTGATTTAAATTTTACATAGATACCTTAAAATCATTGAAAATAAATTTGCAATTACTATATATTTTCCTGAGTACATTTATGTGTTTCTCATTTTTTTATCTCTCCATTTCAAGCTTTTACCTTTTATGTAAATTCTCTTTCTAATTTGGAATTACGGACCATCATCAGTGAATTTTTGTTTTTGCTATTCATCACGATAGCTAACCAATGAATGTCTTCGCTCCATTCTGCTTTCAAACCATGCGGTTTGCACCATTTGATACAGAATTTTTGAGAATGTTAAGGGGTGAGTCCCCACCCGGAAGGTTAAGCATAAGTGGCATGCCATCCAAGAAGACTGCTAAATAATTATTTTTACACAAATTATTTTAATCATCATATTACTTTGCTCATATTTTCTTCTAATTCTCTGACACGCTGATAAGTGTTGTTAACATTGAAATTGCGACATTTTGGAGAAGTGATGTCGCCATTAAGGTAAAATGAAATTGTCTGAATTATCTCCATTCCCGACAGAGTTACCACAAATTTTCTGTAATAAAACAGATCTAATATCAGAGACACGGCTTCCAGTTCTAAAAGTGCAAGGGCACCAGGGGGACAGAGCTACCTCTGTGATATATGTTATAGTCAATATCCATAAGTAGAACAAGAAAGTCATATTCAGTAAATTGTAAAATACAGAGTTTCTCATATAAGAAAAGTCCTACATTGTAGCTAATTTCATTTCATACCTTCAAAACATTTAAAGTTAGGAGGATGTAAATGCGTATTTATATTGGTAGACCATGAAACCCAAAGTTACATTGGACTACAAATTGAACGACTAATTTTAAAATATGACATTTATTACAAATAGACAGGTAAACGCCCAGAACGGTCGATCCCATTAAATGCAGCAGATTTTACGCTAAATTCTCACCCTGCTTTCCTGTGCTCATTTTGAACCGCAGGTTACATTTGTACTACTTCCCGCTCATGCTAAAAATTGAACTAAATGATCCAGGAATTTATATCGTTAACTTCGATCACGACGAGCAACTTATTCTTTCTAGTAAGTCAAGAGGCGTACTAGGGGGTTAGCTCTTGGATTCCCTGGACTGTGGGGACATCACTACCTTTTTCCAATCAAAAGGAAACTCCAACAGAATTCTACCCCACGTCCTTACCTGTAGGTATGATATCTTTTGATATTCGACGTGGTTTGGAATTGTTAAACATAAAAGGCCTATCCCATTTCCCTAACCTTATTTCCCTATCCCATTTTATCCATCCATACCGACTTGATTTTATCCATCAGTACCACGGACTTGAACTGGTAGGTAGCGGCCATAAGAAAAATGACTCATAAGCTAATTATCCTCTCCAGGGGCTGTGTGGTGGGAATGAGGCACTCCAGGTACTCTTGGAGGGCTCATAGATCTTTCAGGTCGCAGTGCGATAATCCCCTTCAACAATCTAAGTATTGAATCATAACTCTTAGATCATCAGCAATCCACCAAGCATTTCTTTTATTAAATTTATATTTTTTTACTTTCTCTTACTCCTAGTAAGAGGAAGTACTGTAATCATGTCAAATTTTCGATATCGAGTTTTCACCGGAAATATGCGTTTTGAGGTCCCCCGGGTCCAAAAAAGTGGTTTTCAGCAAATGGTCTCTCTGTGTGTGCATGTATGTGAAACAGCATAGCTCAAAAACGAAAACCGTAGAAAGTTGAAACTTGATATTCCGTTTAGGTACCACTATGAGATCTGACAGTACGTTATCTGTCAAAATTCCTCACCGGAAGTACGACGTTACTAATTGTTTTTTTTTACTTTTTTGCGAATGCCTCAAAAATAGCTCAAACGATTTTCTTGAAACTTGGTATATTAACTACACATCCAAAGAGCTACAACTTTTATTTGAAACATTTCTCCGGGAAAATTCATTTAAGGATACTTTGGGGGAGGGGAGGGGTCGCGGCTTCCTTTAAAGTGCTATTTGAGTTGATTAGACAATTCTGTCATATAATGTTAAATAGAATTAAATATGTTGTTGAAATTCCAAGTTTAAAAAATCGGATGACCGGAAGTGCGTTTACTTTACTATTTTACTAAATGATTTTTTTTGTAATTTTCTCATAAATTGCTCCGACGATTTTTTTGAAATTTCCTATATAAACTACACATACAAAGTTCTACTACAACTTTTAGTTCAAACATTTCTCTGGGAATATTCATTTAAGGTCACTTTTAGGGGAGGGGATGTGGGTATGATTTTCTCTAAAGTGGTACCATAGTTGATTACAGAATTCTATTATCTAAACAAAATTATTTAGAAATAAATAGATGACCAAAATTCTGAGTTTCAAGAAAATTAGGGGAAACCGGAAGTGCGCTTTTACTGAACAGTTTTTTTGGTTTTCGCCAATTTCATTAAATATGGTACACTAACTATTTATAAAATTTGTCAATTGTAATTTTGAGAACTGGAGTAAGAGAAATTTGTGTGAGTATTTCACACCAGAGTTTTTCAATTACCAAGTTCTTTGTCTTTTAATCAACAAATATATGTATATATCGATTTCAAATCGACACTTTGGATGTATACATGTTTCTCTAAACTGTAATTAAATATATACATTTATTTGTTAACAGTCTTATACAATCTACAATACATAATGCATTTTGTAAAGGTGTAAACATTTATTAAATATAATTCAAGTATTATTTTTTTAAATCATCAATTAAATTTGCAATATATCGATTTCAAATATAACATTAGATAACGTTTATAGTCTGCACGCTGACTTTTCACTTTTTAAACTAAGTTCGAAGTAAGAAGTGCATGTACATTTTACATAGCTAAGAAGCTTATTATGTGCGTTCTACAGTACTGAAAACAATGAATCTAAAAGCTTCACAAGTTCCTATACGATTATTTTATGCAAAGTTTAGTACATATTTGCATCGAGAAGATTCCTAATGAACCTCAAGTTGCAATTAACTATTTACATTTGATGAATTTGAGGGGCAAAGTGAAGTTTACAATGTAGCTGTGAAACATTTAATAGAAAAATATATTTATTATAAAATAATAAAATTTATTTAAAGGTTAGTATTCTCAAACCTTTATTAATACTGAAATATACTCTTTGGTTTCCGTTAATTTATTTTTTTTTGTTCTCCTTATAAGGTTACAATTTAACAATATTCGCTTATGGTCATACCGGGTCAGGAAAGACATACTCAATGGGTACGCATTATTCTGGTACTGGAGAAATGGATGTTATTCCTAGTATATGATGTATGTATATGTATTTCTGAAATTATTAAAGCTAGAAACGAAAATATTTTTAAAGTGACCGTTTCCTTTATAGAAGTATATATTCCTTTAAACAAGATTTAGTTATTGAATTTGATTGATTTTATATAATTCAGTTGCATGAATAAATTTCAGCTTTATAATGGAGACCTCTTAACAAATAAGCCCAGGGAACAGAGCATTGTAGATATGAGAGAACATAATAATATTCTAGATATCCCAGAACTTGACAGTATTAGATGGTACATTAAATAAGCTAAAAGAGGTATTTTTACTTTTCGCTAGCAAATGTAATTGTTTTTTACAGATATTTAAGCATAAAGATTGTATGTGTATTCTTGGGAAGTTGTGAATCAGTTATTTCATCATCATTGCTTTCATTAATTCACTAAATTATTTTATCCTGCAATTTTTCCCATTCTGCAATTGTATAAGTTTCCCATTAGTTTGCATAATTGGCACTCCAATAATTTATAATAATTCTTAATAATTTTTTTTACATTTCCATGTTTTAAACTTGAGAAGTTAATGTTTCTTTTTAGGGTTCACTAGGAAGAGTGGTAGGTGCCACTGCAATGAATCGGCATATTTACATGATATTTACAATATAAATATATTGTTTTTATTATTATGTTTAATTGCGATATTAGTTCCCCGTATGGTAGGTGCGGTGGCACTGTAGCCAGTACTTGGAGTTCTACTGATCTATAGACCCTGTAGTCGAGAGTCCTGTGATCTTGTCGATCAGGCGATGTTGGGGTAGATCCACCATTAAATTGCATCCAGCAAGGAAATCAGCACCAAGTGTATGTTGTGTTACGCTTACCACGAACTTCCAGGTGAACAGTCGGCGTAGGCCAAAATCCAAGGACCTTCTTTCTTCTCCAAAGGTTGGGATAAGAGTGCCGTTGGCCGCATGAAGATCAAATTCTTGATTCCTTTCTCTGTATTTGCTGCTTCCAGGGATGATTGAAATAGCTGCTCCAGTGTCGACCAAGTATCTTGTTCCCGTTTTCTTGTCGGCAATAAAAAGTCGGCAGAATGTGCTAGCGGTAGAAGAGTCCGCCTCCCTTAGTACCGCGTCGAATTTACTGCTGGCTCACTGGAGTTAGTCTTCCACTCGCAAGGCTTCCTGCACTTTGTGGCCTTTTCACGGTACCTATTATGGTAGTAGCAATATCCCTTAGATGGTGCATTGCTGTGCGACCGGCTTCAGCTCCTTCCGTTAGGTCGTGATGTAATGGCTAACGTGCTGAGCTGTTTTTGGAGATCTTGTAACTGTTTCTCGATTCGTAACAGTCGGTCACCATGCGTGTCAGTTACGGTGTGGGCAGCAGAAGTCGTATCAACTTCCATAACCTTGTCTGCAACAGCAGACAGCATGCTGAGGTCATCTTGTTCTATAGCCGCTAAAATACTCCGTACCCTCAGTGGTAAAGCTCTCAACCACACAGTGCGTAATACGCTGTCAGACATAGTACTTCCCGCCTGGGCTTGCATTCGTCGTAACAGCTGTGAGGGAGTCATATCCCCTAGCTGCGTCTCTTCTAGGAGCTGCAATATTCTTCGTTCTTGACTCTGGGTGTAAATGGAGATTAGTTTCTCCTTTATCTGCGTATAGGGCAATTCGCCCGGCTCTTGCACTACAGCAGCAACTTGTGTTAGGACCTGGTACGGCAGCTGGCTAACGATAGCTTGAAATCGTTTCTTCTGGCTGCTGATCCTATAAGAACCAAATATTGCTTCAGCTTGCGTGAACCATAATGTTGGGTTCTCCTCCCAAAATGAAGGTAGCTTTATGAAGCTGACACTCTCCGTGTCGGTACTGGGCTGCTCTAGCATTATGTCCTTCTTATCTTCTTCCATGATCACGTCGGGGTCACCAGTTTGTTGGTAGCTACCCAGAGTGGTTAAAGGCTTGTTCAACTGCTCCTCTATAGAGAATATTTCCAGCAAGGTATGTATAGCGGCTTAGGTGGTAAGTTCAACCTCTCGGGTCGGTAAAAATGTGAATGCCGGCTGTGCTCAAAGCACCGCCTTATACACTGGCGACGAAGGTGTCGCCGTCTGTGAGCCAAGCCCTGAACCAATCTGGTGCAGTCTACCATCCTAAAAAGGACTGTTAAAATGTGGCAGTGTTGCCTTTATTTATATTTTATATAAAAGTGTTTATTTCAAACAAAACATTACATTAAAATACACATTTAAGTAAAATATACATTGGAATTACAAATTATACATTTAATGTTAAGACGTAATACGAGAATGTTTTGATTAAACATCAATTAGGTTGGTACTCCAACAATAACCATTACTAATCAGTGGCACAGTTCTTCCGAGGCTTGCCTTTAGGCCAGCCTCTTTTCTTAATACTAGGAGGGTGGTCGGAAATATTCCCACCTTCCGATTCAGAGGCCTCGATATCCGTCCCCAGCAGCTGCCATTGCTGCTTCGGGGAACGGAACATTAGTTCTGTGGTAGGTTTGATAGTTCCCCTCTCAACACTTACTGCGGAAGGGGGCGGCATCATCATCCTACTATTTCTTTTCCTCCTGGGGGAGCGTTTTGGAGGGTTAACCACCTTCCACTCCCCTTCGAAGGAAGTTGTTTCTTAGGTGGGGTTAATCCCACCTTCATTTTACTCCCACTAGTAGTGGGACTGGTTATTGGTAACCTTTCGGCTACCGATGCCCTTTTAGGGCCATTTTGTTGAGGTGGTGGCATCTCTCCCACCTTTAAAATGGTTCCCCTTAAGGCTGGGTGCTGGGATTTCTCCCACTTTTATAATAGTTCCCCTAAAGGCTGGGGATGGGCCATATAGATTGTCCCTGGTTTTCTGCAGGGTCTGGAAGAAAATGTGCCACTGACAGGGTGCCTTCATCTTATCTGCAAAAGTTGCTTCTTTCGTTACATAGGCTTTACTTTCAACAATTGCTTTTGCCTCATGGTAGGACAATTGTTGAAGTGCTTTCACTTTCTGTATTTATTTATTTTTTAACAAATTGGGCATCCCGAGGATCTGGCGTTATGCTGCCCGCCACAGTTCACGCATGTTATTGGGGGCGTGTATTAGCTTTCATTTTTAGGTTTACCGCATATGCACACCGCCTCTGGCGCCTTGCATTCCAATGAAGTGTGCACGAACCTTTGACAATTGAAGCATCTCATTGAAGATGGGATATATGAGCGCCCTTTCAGTTTATAAAATGCGGTATCTATCATCTGTGGCGGCCTAGGGCGGTCAAAGGTCGTCAGCACAAGGGAAGCAGTGTCCACCAAAGGAACCATCTTGCCTCCGCTTTATTCGCCTAACCTCGATTACACCCTGATCGGCCAGACCCTCCTTGATATCTTCTATGTTAGTATTAAGAAAGTCCGACAAGTGATCACACCCTGAGATATATTTAGTCGCTTGTAGGGACCAGCTTCTAGCTCAGCATCCATGTATTTCTGAAAATTAAGAATGGCTCTTACTTGGGAACGGTTATCCGCTTCAGCACATATGGAGCCATCATGAGCTTCCTTATATTTTAGTTTTGCCCGATGTGCTCTTCAAGAACTTCTGAAGTTTAAAGGAGCATTCGTAGGAGAATGATCCTTCTTTCTTCTTTAGTATAAAAAATCTTCCCCAGTTGTCTTCATCGAAGTCTATAAATTAAAAGAGATCACTATCTTTCTTGTGGCCGCCCTTGGCTTACTTCCTTGGCGGGAAGAAGGGCTAAAAGGTCGCACTTAATCTGCAGCCCTGTTGATGTTTTTCCCGTAGAGTTGTCCTTGTCCATGCCAAGAGGTAATCCAGTTAAATCCGCAATGGTATTAGGGGAATGGGAAATGGAAGGAAGATTATTAAATATGTATTGGGCAGGATTGAGGATAGGAGTAGGGAGAGGACAATTTGTGATTTGGGTGGAGAAAGTTATTGGGCTAGGCCCAGAAAAATTATTATGATTATCCATGGTAACATATTGAGTTTCATATGCCTCCTCGGACGCCCAAATAAGGGACGGTTACTACCCGGATAGACCATCGCACCCTGACATAGTCCGGTGCCACGGAAGATTGCGTTCCGATACCGAGATATCGACCCGTGCCCCCGTGGCCTCCTTCCTAACGCTAGGAACGCAGGTAGGACTCTCGGGTAAAGCCGAGGCCAAAGACATGTGTTGGGATCAGACGCCCGCAGGTCATCGTCTCCCTGAATGCGCAGGACACTCTTTTCCTCCCTAATCCCAAAGCCTCGTGCCGGCAAGCTCGTGGGAGAGGTATTTATACTCCGAGCTCTCAACGAGTGCGTGTCCTTGTTCGTGCAGTGAGTGTGGTCGTCTGTAAAGTATCGAGTGTTGAGATGTGAGTCAGTGTGTGTGGTAGGGAGCTCATGATTACCTGTGGGTGCGCTGTATCCAAGTAGTTGCACCATCAACTACCTCTGCAGGTCCTATGTGTAGTGTGTTCTGTCAAGGTTGTCAGTGTGAGTGTATATGAGTGGAGCAAAAAATACCTACATTAATGAAGAAAATAGTTGAACAAGAACGCATTATAAAGTTGAAAGAGTATTCAGATGTTACAGTTATGAATTTGAAAAAGTGAAATTTTGGTAAATTATTAAAATATAACTTGTAATATTTATAATAGAATATAAATGATATATTCATTTTTCCCAAAAATAGTGAATTTAAAAATATTCAATTCAGAAAATGTTTGCCGTGATGATTACTTTACAATCTTAAAAAGAGGGCCAGGTTTGGTATAGGTCTTGTGATGATTACTTTACAATCATAACGATAGATCTCCAGCTCGAGTCCTGCATATAACTCTAAATGTTTTAAAGTTTAAAAAACCTTAAATGTAAAGTGCATCGGTAGTGGACGTTATTAGGATTATTTTACTTTTAATGTTAACAAGAATATGCTGTTTCATTATAATAAAAGTATCTGTAATGGTACTTAAATTTGCGAGCAAGTCAACTGGATAGGTTTTAGTATTATTCATTATATTTATTGTCATTTTTACTTTCTCGTACTCCTAGTTAGAGGAAGTATTGCGATCTTCAAATTTCATGATTGTGTTTTGATCGCAAATATTTTTTTTGAAAAAGAGTTTATTAGAAATAGGTCTTGTGATGATTACTTTACAATCATAAAACTTGAGTATTATTATGTTCTCTCATTTCTACAATGCTCTGTTCCCTGGGCTTATTGTAAACTTCACTTTGCCCGTCAGATTGATCAAACACATAATTAAATGTAAATAGTTGATTTCCTTTGCCAGTTGGAACTTGAGGTTCATTCGGAATCCTCTCGATGCAAAAATGTACTTAACTTTGCATAAAATAATCGTGTAGGAACTTGTGAACTTTTAGATTCATTGTTTTTAGTACTGTAGAACGCACATAATAGCTATGTTTTAAATTCTCGCATTAACCCAAATTATAGATGTATAGATGTATTAGTAGCCTCAGGAAGCAGAGGAATATTTAACATTTCCAGGCACATTATTGTAAGTCAGTTAAGTTATTTTAGAATCTGTTATAAAGGCGAAGTGTATAAATTTAATGGTGAAGATTGCTGTCCAATATGTAATACTCACTCACCTGATGATTTAACTCATTTTCTTGCATCATATCCGATGTACAATTCTTATCGAAACAAGTACCTTGCATTATGTATATTAACAGCAATGATAGTGACCAAGAAATTGTAAGTACTTTTCTAGAAATAGAGAAATCACAAAAATGAAAAATTTCTTTTATTATATGACATCAGCGTTAAGATGTAGAAAATTTTGTTTGGATTTATGAATCTGTTTAGGGACTTATCATTTTATTATTATTATTATTTTTAAGTATTCCAGTTTATATAAATATTTTTTAGTTTTTTCAGTTATTTTATTCATTTTTTTTTCTTCTTTCTCTTATTTTTGTTATTCAAGAAATGTTTTTTATTTGTACAATACTTTAATAATGTACACAGCTCCTTTGTATGAGATTTAATCGCAAATACAAATAAACAATTTATTTATTTATTTATTTTACGTCTCTGATGCTTTCCAGCTCTGTGGAACCAACCACCACCACAACTATTTATTTATTAATTGATGATTTCAAAAAATAGTACTTGAATTATATTTAATAAATTTTTACACCTTTACAAAATGCATTGTGAATTGTAGATTGTATAACACTGTTGACAAATAAAGGTATACATTTAATTACAGTTTAGACAAACATGTATACTTCCAAAGTGTCGATTTGAAAGCGATATATTCATAAATTTGTTGATATATAAATAATAAATAAATAAAATGTATTAAATTTTCCTCCGTCGAATACCCTTTAAATCTATTTAGAGCCTGCTTTTTTGCACCATTGGCTGCTCTGCATTCTGGAGTCCGCCAGGGGACGGGTGGTCTTAGGACTCTACCGCCAACCCGCGGTATAGTATACCAGCAGCAAGCATTAATGCCTTCGTGAAAGAATTTGTATCAGGGCGACATCCCCTGTAAGGGTTGGTGCCACCACTCTATCGGCGTAAGCAGGCCAGTTTGACTTTTTGATGTCTTATCTCCTGGGTAGTACGAATTCTGACCTGGATATGGAGCTCGATACTAAGATAGGGAAATGGTCACTGAGATAAAGTTTGTTTAATGTGGTCCATTCTAAGCGAACTGCAGCGGTGGGTGTTGCAGCCACTCAGGTCAATTGCACTGAAGCCTCCTGAGTGTGCATTAAAGTGTGTTGCTTCACCACTGTTGAGGAGCATCATGTTAGCATTGTCCATAATCTCCTCAAGAGTTCTGCCTCGCGCATCAGTTATAACTGATCCCTATCAGGTGTTGTGACAGTTGAAGTCTCCCATCAACAACACCGGGGAAGGGAGTTGCAAAAGCAGATTCTCCAGGTCACCCTCCGCCAGGATATATCTGGTAGGTAAATACTAACTAATGTGACCTGCAGTGGAGTAGCTAGACGCGCGGCAACGGCTTGTATATTTGTTTGAAGGGGAAACCGCCTGCTGGAGATATTGTCTCGTACATAGACGGCCACAACACCGTGCGCCCTTCCACCTGGGGCAGGTTGCACCTCTGCTATATGTGACGCACCCAGGGATACGAACGAGTTGACCTGGGCGAATCTTCGTTTCTTAGAGGCACAACCCAAATGGACGGTGTTCCGTCACTATTCGGCGTAACCCTTCCGCGTTATACAGTAGCCCCGCATATTCCATTGAAGAATAGACTCACACATGATGATATTTAGAAATGATCGTACCTGACAATATCTGTTTAAAACTTAGTGAAAATGAGCTATTTACATAATCATTGATCTTATTCATAGTTCTACAAATATTTATATGACTTTTCATAATATGTGTATAATGACTTTGGAACATGGATGTTGATCTAATCATTCTTATAACCATCACTAATCAGTGGCACAGTTCTTCCGAGGCTTGCCTTTAGGCCAGCCACTTTTAATACTAGGAGGGTGGTCGGAAATATTCCCACCTTCCGATTCATAGGCCTCGATATCCGTCCCCAGCAGCTGCTATTGCTGCTTCGGAGAACGAGCCATTAGTTCTGTGGTAGGTTTGATAGTTCCCCCCTCAACACTTACTGCGGAAGGGGGCGGCATCATCATCCTACTATAGCGGATAACCTTCTTTTCCTCCTGGGGGAGCGTTTTGGTGGGTTTACCACCTTCCACTCCCCTTCGAAGGAAGTTGTTTCTTTAGGTGGGGTTAATCCCACCTTCATTTTACTCCCACTAGTAGTGGGACTGATTATTGGTAGCCTTTCGGCTACCGATGCCCTTTTAGGGCCATTTTGTTGAGGTGGTGGCATCTCTCCCACCTTTAAAATGGTTCCCCTTAAGGCTGGGTGTTGGGATTTCTCCCACTTTTATAATAGTTCTCCTAAAGGTTGGGGATGGGCCATTTATAGATTGTCCCTGGTTTTCTGCAGTGTCTGGAAGAAAATGTGCCACTGACAGGGGTGCCTTCATCTTATCTGCAAAAGTTGCTTCTTTCGTTACATAGGCTTTACTTTCAACAATTGCTTTTGCTTCATGGTAGGACAATTGTTGAAGTGTTTTCACTTTCTGTATTTATTTTTCTTTTAACAAAATTGATCTGGCGTTATGCTGCCCGCCACAGAAAAATCAATCCTGCGTTCCTAGCGTTCATTTCAAAATTAAAATTATAGAAATATAAAACAGAGCTTTCAGCTTTGTTTACATCCCCTCTACAAAATTTGCTCTTGCACAAATGGACATAATCAATATAACATTCTGTGAATAAATATAAAAATAAAATCTATTTTACATATATACATATATCCTACATATATTATACATATATATCTATATAATTCTTGATGATTTCTGTTCAACAACATGGCTATGAGTAGTTTAGTTACTTAGTTGACATGTTTTACTGTCAACTAATTTCAGTTAAAAACGACATAGCGGTCGTTAGGTTGAATGAATTAAAGTTGGGTAAATATATGAAGCGCTGAGGAAGTTGTTTCTTACACGCATTTTCTAAGTAGAATTGAATTTTCCGGCAATACATATTTCGACGTCATCTGAGCATAAATAAAAAATTGAGCTCAAAGTTGATATTCGTTTAGGTAATACCATCGGATCAGGCACAAAGATTTCTATTAAAAATCCGTCAACCGGAAGTACGTTTTTTTTTTTTAGGTTTTCGAATATCATGAAAATGGCTTCAACAATTTTCATTTAACTGCAGTTATAGTAACCATATATAAACGCAACAAATAGTTGCAGAAAAAGACAACACGTAAATCGTGATACAAAATAGCTTACTATTTTATAGATATAATAACAAACAACTCATGGTATATACATTATTGTTTACATTTTAAAGCATAATAAAAAAAACTGCCTTATTTAAAAAGAAAAATTCTTCGTATCTAGTCTTACGAAACGGTACCTATTTAAAATGTAACATATCTGTGTGGATATAGAAATAATAATATGAATTTATTCTTGTCTGAACCCTTCTGTATCCTCAATAACATCATTCAAGCTTTCAACTAGTTGAACGTATGATTTATATGGTGGGAGATCCAACCTGTTAAAACATGTGTGGGATATTGGTAGCCATGTATCCTTTCCAACTTTTCCTATACAAAATCACTGCGGACATTTGCCCCTAAAAGAAAAGGTATGGAAGAAAATATTGATATTATGGATATATTTAGGTTCCTGTTCGATTCACCAAAAAGAACTTACTCTTTATTCAAATTAAAAAAGAACTTATTCTGAAAAAAAAAAAGAATTCCGTTTCAAAACTGAGCATTCATTCCGAGCTTCGTCGAAAAATTCTATTTTGAAAATCTAACAAACTTCTATAGCAATTTTCACCAGCCTTTTGATAATTTTCTCATTCCAACAAATTTATTTATCCAAAATATAAGTAAGTTCCTTACAAATTATAAAATTATTTAATATTTAAAGTAAGTAATCTAGTTTTAAAAAATTCATTACCGAAAAGATGAAAAAGTTATTTTCGTTAACCAATTTTTTCTGAAACTATATCTCTTATCGATATATTAGGGAATATGAAGTTGAAAATTTTGCGGAAATCCTTATTTCATTAATGCTAGCCACAGCCAGAACTGAACAATCCTGGTTATATATTTCGATAAAAAACTGATTTTGGGTAAAAATAAATTCTCCACCCAGATAATTATCGTCTCTTAACTTATTCTCAAACTTGATCCAAGTTCCTATCTATATTCATAATCGACAGAAAAAAGAAATCCTGCCGGACGTAGTTAACTGAGCATTTGAGCATTCGTTTGGCCACCTCTTCACACAAAGTATTGTAAAATTCCAAGCTATTTTTTTATTATTTTATTTATGTCGCGTCATCATCTAAGGTCATGGCGCCCGGCCCGGAGCCTTCTCAGTGCACTGCCCGTCTCCGGATAGTGTTCTCTCGTTACAGACAACAGTGAGCTGTAGAGGCTCCTAGGCAGGAAGAGAAAATCTAAGGGCATCATAGTCAGACTCGAACCCGGGACCTCCGCATGGGAGTCTAGTACGCTAACCACTTAGCTAATACCTTCCCTTATTCTATCTAAGCTTGCATTGTAGCACACTTTACTGCACTGTGATCAAATATCACAGCATTTGTTCCACTAAAATGAGTCTTCACTTTTCTCTAACGGACATTAAGACGAACTTCAGTGTGTAAAAGTAGCTCATGTAGCCTACTATCCTTAGTCCTGCACTCAGGGAATTATTTTGTAATGAGATGCCTCAATCCGTCAGTGAAATTATAATAATAAAAAAGAAGCTGCAGTGTTTGGATCCACACAGCTGGAAAGCATCAGAGATTTTTTCGTGATTGCCTACTTCATTTTGTGGTGAATGACCCGTTTCGGGCGTGCGCCCATCATCAGGATGTCGCGATAAACATTGTGATAGCACAAAATTGCACAGAGTAAAATCAGTTTATATGCTTTTTTAGAAAGTGTCTATGACAACAAAACATTTTTTTGTTTTTGTAAAAATGAAACTACAAACTTAATAACCTTTTTTTCCTTCTTATTGGGTTTACATAATATATATAATGTACATTGAAAATGCTCTAATAATTTATGTACAACAGGAACAATAGTTTTATTTATTTTTCCTTTAATGATAGAATACTGTGCCATTAAAAAATAATTTTTCAATTAATAGTTAAGCACAAAAACAATTATCTTTGGAATGCTGACGTCTGAAATATGTGGGGAATATATTCATATAGATAAATTTTTTAATGCATTCTCTCAATTAATTTTTTTTTTTCATTATTCTTTTCTTTATTATATGATCTTGAAAGCATCATTTATTTATAAATTAAAAGTAAGTGGTTAATTTCCGACCACTATTCTTTGGATGGACTGTCACTTATTATTTTAATTCATTACTATACAAGCAAATTTACATTATAGACAAATAAAATATTACAAATAAAAAACTACAATTTTTTTATAATTGAGTGTTAAATCACACTTGATATGATAGGGTGCTTTTTCTCTTTAATTTACGTGTTATTTGAAGAAAAATAGAATATTTTTAACGTATATATATCTCTCTTTCTCTTTTTTTTTTATATAAAACAATTAACTATAAAAAATAAGATATTTATATTTATATATATATATATAATAACAAACAACACATGGTATATACATTATTGTTTACATTTTAAAGCATTCCCTATCAAAAATGCCCTGTCCAGCCAATTGTTTAAAAAGAAAAACTCGACGTATCTGTCTGTCTTATATACAAATGGTACCTATACATAATGTACACATAACTGTGTGGACATAGAAATAATAATATGAGTTTATTCTTGTCCAAACCCTTCTGTTTCCTCAATAGCATAATTCAATTTTTCAACTAGTTGATCGTATGATTTATATGGTGGAAGATCCAACCTGTTAAAACATGTATGAGATCTTGGTAGCCATGTTTCCTTTCCAACTTTTTCTATACAAAATCGCTGCGGACCATTTGAACCTAAAAAAAAGTATGTAAGAAAATTATATATATATATATACATTCCTGTTCGAAACACCAAAATGAACCTTCTCTTATTACTATTCTTAAGTTAATAAAAGAAAACAAAAAAGAATTTAGTTTCAAAACTGAGCTTTCATAGCCAGAGCTTCGTCGTGAAATTCTATTTTGAAAATCTAACCAACTTTTATTGCATTTTTCCAGTCTATAGATAACTTTCTCAATTCAGTAATCTTACACAAATTTATTTATCCAAAATAATTTAATTGATTGGTAAAATCATATAATGTAATGAAATGGCGCAATAAAGAGAAGCTTAAGAGCTCATCTTCTACGGGGCCCACCAAAGACAATTCGCCCGAAAAAAATAAGATATCAAAATTATAAAATTATTTAATATTTATAGTAAGTAAATCTAGTTTTAAAAAACATTGCAGAAAAAATGAAAAAGTTATTTTCGTTAACCTTGACTGAAATCATATCCCCTATCGATATATTAGAGAATATGAAGTTGAAAATTTTGCGGAAATCCTTATTTCATTAATGCTAGCCACTGCCAGAACTGAGTGAATTCTGGTTATATATTTCCGTTGAAATTTTGAGCATTGAATTAATAATAGCATTATGCAGCAATAGCAATCCATAGCAGTAAAAATCACTTTAATTTCAAACCAACTCACCCATCAGTTCCGCAAAACCCCCTACAGGAACTCTGCAAGTACCAGTGACGAATTGTAATAATCTTGCCCTCTTTTCGCTATCAGTCTGCTTTACGAACTAGAAACAAATTAATAACAATCATTAAAAACTTGCATTTGAAAAAAATTAAATACCAAGAGAATAATGCAGTTAAACAAAACTTACCTGCCAAAACCATACTACTTGTTTACTATTCCTTGTATAATGTCTATATATGGTATTGCGATGCCAATCATCAACATCTATTTCTTGCATACCACATAACATCAATTCAAGTTCTCGTTCATCAAAATATTTTAACCATTCCAACGGTACAACCTCGTTGAAACCATCTAAAAATGCTTTTGTCTGATCTTCAATACCACGCGTCATACGCCATTCCGTCATTAGCCTAATGAGAAATGGGTAAATAAAATTGTATGTTAGATATCTTATGTAATTCAATTGTTTACAACTATGAACTCTTTTCTTTTAATCTAATTAATTAATGGGGGGGGGGAGTTATTCAATGTCAACTGATAATCAACTGAACAATGATCACCTTGGACCCAGCTTAAGTTGAAAATCTACAATATAATACAAGTGGAATATGGTGCGTAGAACATTCATTTCGAGCTTCTTATTTTAATACCATAAATAACATATCTATTATATCTTATGACATAATAATCTAAGAAGTTCCTTTCATAGTAAACTAAGAATTTTATTTTCTTAGAAACAAAAAGCAATTGGTAGTAACATTTGTACAATCTTTTTGTAAGAAACCGTGCATTAGACTGAAATTGAATTTTTCGGGGAATACTAATCGTTAGTAGGCAGTGGTTTGAATTAAAAAAAAAACTGGTGTGAAACACTCACACAACTTTCTCTTACTCAAGTCTCAAAATTATAATTGACAAATTGTATAGTTACTGTACCAAATTAATGAAATTCGTCGAAAACTGAAATGTTCAGTAAAAGCGCACTTCCGGTTTACTAATTTTCATGAAACTCGGAATTCTGGCCATCTATTAATTTCTAATTAATTTCGTTTGGATGATAGAATTGTATAATCAACTATGATAGCACTTTAGAGAAAAACATAACCCTACTACCCCTTCCCTAAAAGTAACCTTAAATGAATTTTTCCAGAGAAATGTTTTAAATAAAAGTTGTAGACCATTGTATGTGCAGTTTATATAAAAAGTTTCAAGAAAATCGTCGGAGCTATTTTTGAGAAAACCGTAAAAAAAATCATTCGGTAAAGTGGTAAAATAAACGCACCCGGTCATCCGATTTTTTCGAACTCGGAATTTCAACAACATATTTAATAGTAATTAACATTATTTAGATGAAAGAATTGTTTAATCAACTGAAATAGCACCTTAGGGGAACCTGTATCCCCACCCCTCCCCCAAAAGTAACCTTAAATGAATTTTTCCGGAGAAATGTTTCAAATAGAAGTTGTAGCTCTTTGTATGTGTATATGCAGTTTATATAAAAAGTTTCAACAAAATCGTTGGAGCCATTTTTTAGAAAATCGCGAAAAAGTGAAAAAAATTATTTAGTAAAGTGGTACTTCCGGTTGAGGAATTTTGACAGATAACGTACTGTCAGATCCTGTGGTGATACCTAAGCGGAATATCAAGTTTCAACTTTCTACGGTTTTCCGTTTTTGAGCCATGCTGTTCACATACATACACACACTCCTAGACCATTTTCTAAGAACCACTTTTTTGGATTCAGGGGGACCTCAAAACGGATATATCCGGTGAAAGCTTGATATCGAAAATTTGACACAATTACAATACTTCTTCTTACTAGGAGTAAGAGAGGTTCCATTGATCTATTTCTTTCATGTAGGATTCCTAAACGGAACAATCAAGTTTGTGCTTCTGCAATTTTTCCGTTTTCCTTGTAACTTGGCTATCTGACTCTCACTCTGTCGCACACACTCACGAGTAATTTTTCTCAATCGATGAGTAACAAAAATAAATCTAGAAAATTCTTTGGCAAGTCTTACTCTTACAGCAGTAATAGGAAATACAAATATTTATTTCCTACAAACTTCACAAAATTTAGGGGAAAATTACCCAGGCTTACCTTAGGTATTCTTCCTTATTAGCTTCATCTACTCTAATTTTATCACCGGCTTCTTTTAATTCATGATGTATGACTTGGCCTAGTATCTCAAAATCCACACTAAAATACATTTCAAGGCCACATTCATCTATATTATTTTCATGTATCCAAACCAATGAATTATAAAATTCTGGATCTATTGATTCGATATCTTTCATTGTCAATTTTTTGTTTAACATACGTTTATAAAATGGCATTGTAAAACCCGAATAAATGAATCGTCCATGATATAAAGCCTGTAAACAAAATTCTTATAAGAATCTAATGGTATTGCTATAATTATTATAAATAACTTAAAAAAATGATTATATTATTAAATAATTACATTAAACCTACCATAGCTATAAATCGTCCAATAAATTTAAAATATAACAAATGATCAGGATTAACGTATGATGCAGGATTAATTTGTAAACTGTAGTTGTTTTTATTAGCATATTCAAAGAGGCAGTACATCGGATTGAGTACTTCATGAGACAGTAGAAAAAACCATTCTCTAAAGCAACGTAAATGCAGGTAAATCAAAATTAATTATGTTCACACTTTTTCTTTAGAACAATTAATTATAGAAATATTAAATTTACCAACAAAAAAAATTATATTAAATTATAGAATAATTACAAAACTCTAAGTACTGCAAATAATCAATAAATTTAAAGTTTATTACCTAGAGACACCTCCATAATCCAATCCCTCTTCACCTCTGAAGATAATATAGAGTCTTCTACGCAATTCATATGCCGGCAACCTCATTACTTGATGATAAGAATCTTCAAATAGGGTCTGCCTTGTGACTGTAATCTTAATATGACTAGGCAAAACATTACTCTGGCACAAATAACGAAATTGAGATAACTTCCATCTAAATGATCTTTCATACGCCCTTGGCACTCCATACACTCCTTTTGGTCTGTCAAATGAAATTATAGCTAATATTTTTTTTTTTTTTGCTTTTTCTTCTTGCTTGAATGTACTTGCAAATAATCAGTTAAGTTTACATAATACAATGTCCGGCGACTAATGATGTACAAAAGTTTTTTATTCCAATTCCCCATTAGACTTGACGGTGCCATAAATAACTTTTAAAGTAAAATTTACGTTCGAAAATCCCGCTTACTGTACCAGTTTGGTTTTTGGTTTTCAGTATCCTAACCGACGAAGTTATCGACTGACCAGCATTTTATAATTTGCATTAAATTAAGAAAGCCTTACCCTTTAGGAGCACCAGGCCTGGGGTCTTGAAATGTTGTAGTCCTTGTGTTGTGATCCACAAAATAGCGTACACCATCTTCCGTCAGTCGTATTTCCCAACCAGGAGGAAGTGGCGGTTCATCGGATCCTACCTCCTGACTAATTATACAAGCAAAACTTTTAGAGTTTCCTACTTTTAGAGAAATAAGAATTGTGAGTAAAACGAATTATAATGCTTAAAAGCAGCTGTAAAGCAATTATTATGAAATCATGAGAAAGAAATTATTATGAGGCCGTGCATCTTAAACGATGCCGGGTGGATGGCAAAAGCACTCGTCCTAGTCCGAAAACAAAATATTAAAACAATTCTGTTCCAAGTAACTTTTTATGAAATAACCGCGTGTTACGTGCTTTTGAAGCAAAAGGCTTCATATTGTCTTGTGGAAGCTTTACGATATTTTTTTATATAACGAACACTGAACATTTGTTACATTACATCGAACGAATTTTATCTTAAGACATTTAAGTATTGGGAGTATTTTTTTTTTTTGCATGTCGCAACACAATATGTGTATTTGATGCGGTTTCAAAGTTACTGGCGCGATCAAATTATTTAATTTATCCGCCTGCTTGTAACTGAAGACTGCTTATTTCATTTGAAATGGAATTTATTAAATAAAATGTTATTTATATTAAAATTTTTTATATGTATATTTCACAAACATTTTAAAATTCTATTTTTTATGAAAAAAAACTGCGATTTATAAGGGTTTCGTAGTGATGGATATTGAAAAAAAGCAATTATTAACAAAGAAAGATTTCTTTCTCTTATAATTTTTTTATATTTCCTTAGCATAGCCACGAGGTACCTCTACCGAGGTATTTTCATTTATTGTTAAAGTAATTAAAAACTCTGATGCAATTTTAACAACTGATCTGTAAAACTTGTCAATACTGCACTGCTCTTGTGGACAATCCAAACTAGTGCACCACATCGCCGCTCACATTGTCATTATTTCTTTCTTTCCTTTTCTGACCTTTTGAATAATTTCTATTTTCAAATTTACACATGTGTAACTGACCCTTGTGTCCTGGGATCTTCCCACTGAGTAGTTCTATTCTTGTGATTAACAAAATAAACTCTTCCATCCGGCTGCACTCTCTTTTCCCAACCAGACGGTAATGGCCCTAGGGTTTCCTCTTCATCGGTCGTAGCAGTAGCTCCTCCACTACTTCCGGCCTGATTGAGCAAGAATTTTACAAATTTAGAATAAAAAAATCTGGTACGAAAAATCTACGTCTTTCTATTAA
Organism: Triatoma infestans; assembly: GCA_011037195.1. Taxonomy (NCBI): domain Eukaryota; kingdom Metazoa; phylum Arthropoda; class Insecta; order Hemiptera; family Reduviidae; genus Triatoma; species Triatoma infestans. Next base: position 86,727 of record JAAEAF010000864.1, read on the forward strand.
TGAAATTTTCACAGTTCTAATTAATAAATTTCCTAAAAAGTAGTAATTTTTACTAAACGTTTAGTTGTCCTAAACGTCTCGCAGGTCCACACCTAAAATAAATTTCTTTGGAAAAAGTTACAAATAAAAGTGATGAATTCATATATGTATAGTTAGTATACCAGATTCCAATAAAATCATTGGACATTGTGTCTGAAAAACCCGTTTTGAAATGAAACACTTCCGGTTAACCAATATTCATCCAACTTGGTATTTTATAAACATATTTCAATCTCCTCTTAAAAGATGGTTGAACCAAGTGGAATTTGAACTTTAGAAGGAAGCCTTTATCACCTCTTCCCACTTACTCCCTAAAATCAAATTTTCATAGAAAAATGTTTCAATTAAAAGTCAAAGGTGTATATTTACTGTACGGGATATGCATACGAAGTTTAAAAAAATTTTTTTTAGAGAAATATACGAAAAAAGACGCCTTCCAATTAAGAATTGACTAAATCCTATCCCTTGTTACCAAAACGGGTTACAATTTGAAATTCCTCCGAATTTCTCTTTTCCAATTATTTTATTCAGAAACATTTCACATAAAGAAAGTGAGAGTAAAAGATAGTGAACGCTCAAAAAGTTTTTTTCCGCAGTCAGGAGACCCTAAAACATGTATTTCCGGTGAAATTCAACTTTGAAAATTTGAAAGAATCCATACTTTCTCTTGCTCAACAAGAAGTAATTTTTTTTTAAGACTATGAATTTATAACTATTTTTGTATTTATTTTAGACTGTCTTACTTGCTGAGGATATAAAAATCTTTGGCTGCCTTGCTGAACAACGTGTTGTCGCTCCCCCTGCCAATGCTGAAAATGCTGTAATCTTTCGGTATTAGGACGCTGCCAAGTAGTGGTTCTAGTATTGTGATCTACATAATAAATTCTCCCGCGTGGATCTCTTCTCATTTCCCAGCCTTTTGGCAAAGCCTGAGGTCGTTCCCAAGATGTACTGCGAGAATTATGATCTACATAGTATCTTCGGCCATATACATCGTATCGCATTTCCCACCTATAATGTATTTTTTAAGGGGCCAGAATCGCAATTAATCATTCAAATTGATAATATATTGTGATTTATTTTATGTATTTTACATACCCTGCGGGCAAAGGTTCTTCAGTGGTAATTCCTGAAGAACTCTGCCTTGCTTCTGGCACTCCATTTCCATTTACAGCTGCAACTGCACCATTACTGGAAGGGGTTGGGGCTGGAGTTGCACCACAAGCAGCAGAAGCGGCAGCAGTTACTACATTAGCTGAGGCAGTTCCAGTACTGCTTCCTGTCAACGAAATACGCCAATATGGTATTGAAATTTGTGTTTATTTTTCTGAATAAATAATTTTGTGTTTAAATAACTGCAAAATTACCGGGCAAAATAGACGTAGAAGGAGTTGCGTGAGCATTTATGGTTGCATTATGATCTGGAGGTCTGTTGCGTGTCCTAACGCCGCCATTAAGGATGCTACGAGATTCATTTCGTGGCGTTACAGCTGTAAATAAAATTTGTGTTTAGATTTTAGTTTTTTCATCTTATTGAAAGTCAAACAAAAATCTGAGATAAATCACTTTCTTGTCAATACTTAATGATCTAAATCTAGATTCAATTATTAGTTGAATTATTACATAAATAAGTTTATTGCTGTTTATTTAAACAAAAACAAAAAAAATTATTTAGAAATTAAAACACACAATCCAATTTCAAGATTGTATTTTTTTGTTCAATAAATGGTATATATGAATCTATGTTCGATAATAGAAGCACTTTATAAACTTCCAAATTAAAATTACATATTTTACATGATTAACAATTAAATTTATGCGTAAGAGAGGTTTCAATTTAATAAAGAAAATTATGCATGAAATACAATACATTTTGTTTGTTTTATTAACAACGGAAAACGTAACTATTATATATATTTACAATATATTTCCCATTTATAACCCTCATCTAAGTGACCATGAGAGGTACTCGAACTTCCCAATCGCATTTTGAACAAGAAATTTTCACGATGTAATACTTATTTTTTCCCTTTTTTGTTCTTAAAAAAAAAAAAAAATCGAAGTCTACACATATAATCAAAATAATATAAGTTTATTTATGGTTCTCAGCTAAGGGAAAAAAATGTTAACAATTATTGTAAAAGAATATCAAAGAAATAATTAAACATATCTGCTTATAATATTTAGTGATTTGACAAAAGAAAGCCAATATATTTTAATTTATCAGTATAATCCTAAAAGATAACATTATCTTGAACAAACAATTTTATTCTTTAAATATCACAAGCTGTTAGGAAAAAAATAATTGCAATCATAAGAACTAATAAATATTTTAATTATTACTAAAAAAAAATAATTATTAAATAGGACTAAAAGGAGTTTTTTTCTTATTGAATAATTTCTAAATCTGCAATGACAACGTGAAACCAATAAGTGTATTGCAATATAGTATAAAGTGCATTTAAGATTCAACAATTAATCAATAACCTTCCATGCTTACAAGTTAAATCGGCAATTAAAAAAAAAAAAATTATTGAATATTATTAGTACAACAATGTGAAAAATGGAAAAAAAATATCGACTCACTTGAAGGTGAATTTTGTGGTAGATGTTCCGGAGGTGGCACGGTCGACATATCCACCTTCATCCCATGTAGAAAAGCGATGAGTTCTCCAACTTTCATTCTTCCTTCATGTTTTTCTGATATTAAATCCATGGTTAATTCCAGATGTTCGCATTTCCCATTGTAATGCGACAAAACATCATATAGACTTAAACGTTTCTCGCCAAGAGTACCATCTTTTCTAAATGTACTATGATTCAAGAGACGAAAGTGCAGACAGGACACTGGTGTGACTAAGCTAGTAGATAGATAACAAAATATAAGAATAAAAGAAAAGAAAAATTATGTTATATATTACAATGATTATTCTTACAGAGTAAATTCTTCGTTCCATTTTGGCTGATATGTACACTTAACTATTTCAGTTTTTCTAGGACTTTTATCATCTACTGATATTTCAACATAAGGATTTGGCTTCAAAAAACTTGTACCAACTCGAAGATGAGCGCATTCAACTGATCAAATTAAAAAATTATTTTATCGTGAAAAATAACTAAACCATGAATGTAACTATTTTTTAACAAAATGCTTACTTGTTACACTAAGTTGATAAAATCCAGTGCTGCTTTGTTCTGACATTATCTAAAAATAAATTAAATTAAAGTTTTAATCATGCAATTTTGAAATCATGACGGCGACATCATAGAATTTATGAAAACACTTATTTCAAAAACAGTATCTAAATGCTGGCTAACCTGCTATGAATGTTTTCAAACAAAATAAAGAGTTACGTCAGTTATCACGTTCTTCATTTTTCAGTACAAACGACCGATAATAATACCAACATTGCTCTCTCCTGACCATTGTGCCAGGAAAATTAGTTTTACTTAGTATTATGGTTGACTTAAGAGTTGTACCTAAACATAAATTAAAAGTTACCCCTAAACGTAAGTTCGGCCATTTGCAATTTCCCTTAAAATTACGCCATACTGGTAAATCTTTTATGCTTTATTACAGGTTTATTTAAACCTGTAGAAACAAAACCTTCTCTTTACGTGAACTGTTGAGATCAAGTTCTCATGTTGATTAGTTTGTTTACATTTGTGCTCGTTTTGAATTCATAGAATAATGGTAATAGCTAATTATTAATGTTTCCTTCAAATATGTTTTATGTTATTAAACTATTTGATAATTAGTGTTTGTTTTTTGTTTAAGCTTCCTTTATCGTTATTAAGAACTGCTCAAAATCATCCTATGGTGAGTTAATGCTTGTTACATTGTTGAACAGTAAACAGTTAAAAAATATCTTAGTATTTTAATTAAACTCGATTGATTAGTTGGGATAAACTGTATTGAATTCATTGTCAATATATTTTCATAACATTTAGACTATTATATTCAAACCATTTTTCGTAGGTTTTGAACAATTATGAAACTTTACATGTTAGTGCAGAATTAAAAAAGATAATTTTAAAATTTGTATTTCTTTGCAGTTGGTTGAATTGAAAAATGGTGAAACCTACAACGGACATCTTGTAAGCTGCGATAACTGGATGAATATAAATCTTCGAGAAGTAATTTGCACTTCAAGGGTAAACAAATAATAGTGAACTTTTATTTTTATATTTTTTCTTCTTACAGTATGCTGTTTTATGTAGAAGTGTGCTTGTTAGTATAATTCAGTTTCACATAGTTCACCTTGCTTATAAATTTCGTGGTATTTGAATTTGGCCATCTAAGGTTTTTTTGTGCACTGGGGGGGGGGTCTCGTAAAACAAATTACTGAAGGTCCGTAAAATATTTAAGAAAATATGTATAAGCATTTCCCCTGTGTACATACATCACTATACACTACACTATAGGATGTAAAAATAAATACCATAAGTACATTTTTACACAAACTTCTAACGCATTGTAAACTTGTATCTATTGAAAACAATTCTCATCTAATTTTGAAATAATTGGAAAATAGAAAAATAAAACTGATATAGCTCGTCACTCGGTATTTTGACATTTTGGCGATCACATACTCTTCAATGATTTTATACATATCTAAATTATATATTATATCTTCTAATATTGTTTTATAATTAAACATTGCTGTTAACTGAGTAACTGTCTTAACCAAAAATCTCTTTTTTCTAGTGTATTTGGACCCACTATTACAATACACTCTAATCTTTCATTTTCCATGTATTCATTGGCTTTATTAATATATTTCAGGATGGTGACAAATTCTGGAGGATGCCCGAATGTTATATTAGAGGTAGTACAATAAAATACCTTAGAATCCCAGATGAAGTGATTGATATGGTAAAAGAGGAAGTAGTAGTAAAATCTCGAGGAAGAAGTGAAGTAAAGGGTAGAGGTGGCGGCCAGAGGGGAAGAGGTGGATCTGGACAACGTCAGTATTCAGATATCATCATTATTATTATTATTATTTTTCAAAGAGGGGAGTATAACCAAACCTACGTCTTCCAAAGCATCTCTGGGCTCATACAGCTACCCCAAAGTGCAATAACAACTCCAAGCCTAGAACAAACATTCAGACCAGGTGTCACCTACCCAAGATTCACCACAGTCTGGAAAAATCGGGCCATAACCCTTAAAGGGAAACAACCCAAGCTCTTCCACCGACATCCTAATTCGCACCAAGGCCCGAACCTATTTTTCTCACAACCCAAGCAATCTGTCATCAGATGGATAGGTGTTTTTTCCTCTATCTCACAAACTCTACAAAGGGGACTGGCATAAACTCCATCACGTAGAGATTTCTCCTCAAATTGCAGGATGAATGCTGGGAAGCTGACCATGCCTAGAAGCTTGACGGACATGAGCCCAATGATACACCAGTGATAAGGACAGAGAGGAGCCTCATTTTGCTAACCTATCTAGTTCCTCCTTTCCCATACATCATCAAATTGAACTAGCCACTTCTTCACAGATTTTGGCTTCCCGGCAGGTTACCCAGACTATATGCAGAACGCAACACTGACACCTCCAACATTCACACAATACACCACAGAGGCAGTTGATGTATGCAACTATTTAGGTTTGCCACCACACACTCATATAATTTACACATTAGGTCGCTTTAGATTAGGGTTTGTAGCACCTTCTTGTGGAAACATACTTCCTTATGTTTATTGCGCATCGTAATCTTGCATCAATACTCTCAAGTATACAACAGTGCCGGTATAGTATGCGCTTTACCAACCCTGATATCTACTATATAAAATATGTGCTCTACTCCAGTAACTATAACCTTACTAGAGTAAGGCATTCAGTAATCTCTTTTTAGAGGGCTCCACCCTACGTACCACCTGTTGGCCAAAAAAAAAAAAAATCATTAGTCGGTCAAATTCGAAAATAAGTGGATCACTTTTATTTTCGCGCGCTTATCATCATGAGAGACGACCTTAAGTAAAGTTCAACCGTGATAATAAATGGTTTGAAAATAAAGTTTTAAGTTTAATTTTTGTGGATATTGCATACTAAACCAGAATCATGACGGTAGATTGCATAATATACGAGAATCATGACGGAGAGCGTACACTATACCAGAATTATGACGGTAGAGTGCACACTGTACCTACCAGCACCTTTACAACTATTACTCAGGCTTTCTTATGTTTAGAACTATTATTCAGATATATTTTTAACAAAAAATCTGGTATGAAAATGAATATGATTTTTTTATTACATGTTTACCTTCCTTCATTCTCACCGTTACAAATAGTACTTCACGTTTATTGTGCTGATGTTATATTATTGTAGAGATAAGCCTAATATCTCATCTCTGTAGAACCTCAAATATTAGCTTTCCAAAAAAAACAGTAGTTTAAAACAATTATAAACAAATAGTTTATATTGTTTATAACATATATAGTTTATAACAAAAGCCGACAAAGGGAACAGCACGATAATAATGACACACGACGACTACGTAAACAAAACCCTAGAATTCATAAACAACAATACATATACCAACTCAAAAAGGACCCAACAAAAAACTTCCAACAACAAGTAAAAACTGCTATAAAGAACGCAACACTAGTAATACCACCCCGCGAAGCCTTCAAATATACTTGCATGAACCCCGCTGCACCCATTCTAAATGCACTCCCAAAAATACACAAACCCAATATTCCCATCAGGCCCGTCGTAAACTACACAACGGCACCAGCATACAAGTTGACACAGCATCTGGCAGCGGTAATAAAAAACAAAGTAAAACTGAATGACACTTACAATATAAGAAACACACAACACCTAATCCAGTTAACACTCACCCCCAATTCCCGTTTGCTGTCCCTTGACATTACCAACCTATACACCTCCATACCAATCACGGACACACTGGACTTAATGAAACAGAAGTTGGAACGAGAAGAATCCATGCAATTCGTCCGCCAACTCACGAACTTGGTACAAACCACAACGACACAAAACTACTTTAGATTTAACAACAAGTTCTACCTCGCTACCGACGGACTGGGAATGGGGCACCCCACATCGGCCATACTATCAGAAATATTTATACAAAACATGGAGGAAACTTACGTACCCAAACTGAAAGAAGAGTTCGGCGTAACGTTTTATGCACGATACGTGGACGATTTATTCCTCATATTGCAAAACGACATAGACGTAGACAAAATAGTACAACAGTACCTTAACAACATAAACAAGAAAATAAAATTCACATACGAAAAAGAAACGAACAACACCCTCAACTTCTTGGACATGAAACTCACAAGAACCGACCATAAAATAGAGTACGGAATATACAGAAAAGCAACTACATCGGATGCTATCATACCGCACAATTCCAACCACCCCACCCAACACAAACTAGCTGCACTTAGACAACTAACGAACAGACTTAAATACACACCCCTCACACCCGCGAACCACACACAAGAATTGCAGACAATCTACAAAATAGCTGAAAACAATGGGTACAATACAAACATCGTTAATAAACTCCTCAAAAACGAACCACACCACCGAAATAGGACTGACAAAAAAACAGCAGACAAATTCGCCACATTCACATATATTGGAAGCCACACGTACAAACTCACAAATTTTTTCAAAAAACTGGGCATTAAGACATCCTTCCGGACAAACAACAAATTAGGCAAAAAACTCCGCACTCGTACCGAGTTCACTGACGTGTATGACAGCAGTGGGGTCTACGAGTTGAAGTGCCCAGACTGTGACAACATTTACGTGGGGCAGACCGGCAGAAAAATCAAGGAACGATTTACCGAACACATCAGATCATACAAATACGACAAAGTTGACTCAAATTACGCCAATCACCTAAAAACTAACAAACACAAACCCGATGACATAACGACCACGATGAAACTAATACACTCTGGCCACAAAGGACGACGACTTGACATAGTAGAACAACTCGAAGTATATAAACGAAAAACACAAAACTTAATAAATGAACAGACAAAATTTGCTAGTGAACCATTATTCAGAACACTCTTCCCACAATAGCAACAGAAACACAATTACACACGCAACAAATAGTTCTTAAATAGATTTTAAGTTTAGGTTTAGTTTTAAATCTACTATGTACATATAACTTTACTAGTTTAGATATATATATATTTAAAAAAAAAAAAAAAAGTGCGTATTTGGATGATGTATGTGAGTGATGATGTGACATGGTTTGTGGGATGCATAATAAAAAACTTAATTATATAAGAAAACATAATTAGGTATACATGCTTGCGAGGATGTGAGGGTTGCGTGAAAAAGTGAAAGAATGACTGGAATTTCTTAATTCTTTGGAACTGGAAAACTTAACTTAATTATATAAAAAATCGTTCAGTTTTAAACGAATGAATGAATTTTAAATGTTAGTTTAATCGTTGTTTAATTTTATTTAGATTTATTTTGTGTATCTTATTTTTTATTTTTTGTATATTCTTAATATTTTGGTTAGTTAATTGTGAAATAAGTCTCCCTCCAACAACAGAGTTTAAAGATTAGACCCCCGCGTCCACTGTAAGAAAAGAATTTGCCCTTTAACAACCCAAACACGTGTTTTCCCACCCATCTGGCCACATCCCTTTACCTAGTTTAAGAGTTTAGTATTTAAGAATACACCTCAGTTAGTGTGAAACTAAGTCTCTGTACGAGTCTGTGTTGGCACACTGTCTGAAGAACGCATCCTGAAGATGGGCGAACGCCGAAACCGGTCGATGACCACAAAATGAAACAGGCTACCACGGAAAATGTCTCTGATGCTTTCCAGCTCTGCGGAACCAACCACCACAACAAATAGTTTATAGTATGTTTTTAATACAGTTTAGTATTTCTAATAGAGAACCCTTTTTGTTTCTAGAGATAACGTTAAAAACACCATAATATAGCTCTTCCGGTTATACAATTTTATACAGACTTAGAATTTTGTAAACATATTTTAATTATCCTCAGTCTTAATTACTTAGTAGGATGTAGGTAATGAAAATAAAACTTTGCACGAAACACAGTTACCGCTTCCAAAAATTTTCTTGAAAAACTGTTTAATACATAGATCTCTCTCTATATAAGCAGGATGCAAAATTTAAATTGGAGTTTTTTTTTTTTTAAGAGAAAAAACTGATGTGAAACATTCACACGACTTTCTCTTACTGCGAAATGGCAAATTTTCTTCACACTTACAATTCTTATTAGTGTTTAAAACCGTCGGCATTTTTATGGAGAAAATAAAAAAACTAAAACCTAGTTAGTAAAGCCGCATTCCGGTCAACCAATTTTCTTCAAACTTGCGATTTCAACAACATATTTAATTCTAATTAATGTTATTTAGATAATAGAATTGTGTAATAAATTGAAATAGCACTTAAGAGGGAACCATAACCCTACCTCTTCCCCAAAAGTGCCCCTTTAAATGAATTTTCCCGAAGAAATGTTTCAAAAAACGTTGTAGCTTAAAGAAAATAGAGCCGTTTTCGAGAAAATCACAAACAACTCGAAAAACATTCAGTAAAGTGGCACTTCCGGTCGATGGATTTTCCCCGAAATCTCGTGTCAAAAAAAATGTACATTACAACCACCCGAAAAATCGTCGTAGGTGGTAATACCTAAAGGGAAAACCAAGTTTGAGCTTCCTGCAACTTATCGTTTTTTAGATTTTCTTAACGGACCATTTTGTAAAAACCACTTTTTTAGACTTAGGGGATTTCAAAACGTGTATTTCCCGTGAATTCACCTTCGAAAATCTGGCATGATCGCAATACTACCTCTTTTCAGGAGTAAGAGAAAATAAAACTGAACAAATAATGTATATAAGTTGCATGTCCGGTTGTCATATTGTGATGGAAAACTTCGTGGTGGATCGACCTTTAACTAGGTATCAACTTCGTTCTTGCAATTTTTATTTTTGAGATATTTCATAACCACAGCCATAACACGGCTAAAAATATTTTTTCGTTCTTATAGGTCTTCAATACATGTATTTCCCTTGAAAAATTTTCAAAATTAGACAGGAACACACCTTTTACACAGTAGAGAAAGATAAATATTTTCATCATAAGAAAGTAAACCGCAAATAAATATTTTAAAATATTTTTACAGGTGGTGCTTTTGGTGGTAGAGGGGGAAGACCCGGAGGTCCTCTTGGACGAGGGGGTGGATCTGGCGGCAGAAATCCAAACAAGAACAAAGGAAAATAATATCTAATTTTATTTATAAATATGTACAAATTAAGCTGTAAATATTCATTTCTTTAAATACACTACAATTTTCATAGTACTCCAATCAATAAATGAAACATTTCATGTGAATTCTAGAGACGCTATATTAGTGGTGTGCATCCTCTTTAGTAAATCTTAATCCGCAGTAACCACAAGTGTGGCAGCCTGGTTTATCCTGAAATTGAAAGTATATATAAAAATTTTAGATCACTGGAGGTTCGGTTCTACAAAATGATAAGAGTCAACATATAAGCAACAAATACAGTACGAAAATTCCCATAGAGAGCAAAGTTAAAAATCTCTGATTAATAAGCTATTACAGGAAACTTAGTGTGAAACAATTATTTTCTCCTACTAATTTTACATTTATAATAAACAAATTTTCAAATTTGAATTTTTCCCCACATTATTTGCTTTTTAAATATAGGATCATCAAAAATGCCCCCAAATAATACATTTTCTTAGAAAAACGTAATACATCGTAATATTTTCAAATATATTATATAAACATATGACGTGGTATACAGAAAGTTTGGAAAAATGGTTGGAGCAGTTAATAGAAAATCACAAAAACTAAACAAAAATTCAGTACAATCAACTGTGGCTGCAGGATTTTGAACGAAACCTTAGAGTGTTTCTATCTTCCGTTTCTTAAGACATCTTGTTATTAACAGATACAATCATTTTAAAAGCATTTTTTTCATACTGGGGGAAATACTGAAAATAGCATTTCAGATAGTTGATAAAATAGAAATAAGTTTTACTTAAAGCAGCAAGAGAAAGTAAAGATACAATATGGATACAACTTCCTTACAAGGTTTATATAAACTTTTGGATGTCCTGTAGGACCGCCACCTCCATCACACCAAACAATTCTTTGAGCAACTTCTTTCGGTGGAATTGTATTAATCAGATCAATAGCAAATTTAGTGTTGACCGTCTTCTTTTTGTCAATAAATCTTGCAAGTCGATAATCAGAATTATCAAATTGCTGGAAAATGAGTAAGTATGAAAGATATTACCAATGAACGATAATTTTCAAGTAAACCTACTTTACTAACCTGGCCTGTGTGCGTTTTTATATCAGTGGAATCTGTAGAATACGTAGCACTAACTTTAGAAATACTAATGTTGGAAACTCGCTTCAAAAGCGAGTTATTTAAATATTTCATAAGCATAGATTTGTTAAAATAGACGAGGTTACACAGTAACTTCCAGATGATCAGTACTTAATAATATACTGAGACAATTCGACGAAAGGAGCGCTATAGTAGCTTTTTGCTTTTGTTCCATTTCTTCAATTACACCAGAGTGTAAATAAGCAGATAACAGTGATGGGCGTATTAGAACCTTCCAGTTAGAGTATTCGCTGCAGTATGTTTGTGAAGTACAGTTACTATTTGTAGAGAATGGGTTATCTAAAGAATATGATATTTTACAAAGAAATTCTTTACTGTAAGAAATTTTTTCTAAAGACCGGCTTTAGCTTAAGCTTACCAAAGCCTGTCAGTACTGTTAGAAGAATTCAAGTAGGTATTGAGCGCAATAAGTTAATTTGAATAATAATTCACATGCATAATTCAGCATGTTTCATATTTCTACTCCTTTTTTTTTAAGAGCAAAGTGGTAAATTCGTATTCATATAGAACTCATACATGTGGACAAATCACTATTGATAATGTTGGTCAAATTGTTACTGTGTGTGGATGGTTGCAGTATCATAGAATGAATAAGTTTGCTGTTCTTCGAGACGCTTATGGATCTGTACAAGCATTCATTCCAGAAGAAGTAAATTATACCAGTAATGAATCGTAACTAATTCAATATGTTTATACCAATATCCACAAAATATATTTATAATCCCATACTCTCTCATAAATATTGTGCACGCTCATAAATTCCGAGTATTGTGTTCCATATCTGTTGGGTTCTTATAACTGTATAAGGAAAAATACATCAGAGATTTTTCATGATAGCCTACTTTGTGATCAGCAAGATATTGGGCGTAAGCCCATTCTTGCTGATCCACGGCAACTGCAAGTGTAGACATGCTTTGATGATGGGCGAAGGCTGGATATCGGAAAATGTCCACAAAATGAATCAGGCTAACATAGAAAAAAAAATTCGCATGAAAAAGAAAAGTATTTTTCAAAAATATCGAAGAAAAAGGAAATTAGGACCCTGGTCGCAGGAAATTAGGTCATAACTATAGACATCAAATACCAGAGGTTCCCTGCGGGTGAAGCCTGGTAAGACGCTAAATAAGCATTTGCATGTTGAAGGATGTATTCTATCGGTGGTTAAATGCGAATGCTGAAAAGAGTGATTTTTTACTTTTTCTTATTACCACTTAGTATTGCGATCGTACCAGATTCCCCTGAAAAAAAAATTTTTTTTGTTTTTAACGAATGTTCGTGTCTGTGTGTGTTAACAGAATAACTCAAAAACGAAAAGTCGTAGGAAATTCAAATTTGGTATTCCGTTTAGATACTACCACTGCATCAGGCGCGAAGGTGTCGAGCAAAATCCCTCATCGAATGTTGTGCAACTTTATTAAATAGTTCTTCGGTTTTTCGTATTTTAAGAAAACGGCTCAAACGAAATTTTTAATCTTTAGTATACGACTTATACACATAAACACCTATTACTTTTATTGAAACGTTTTCCTGGGAAAATTGATCTTTGCAGGTTCTAAGGAACATAACGTTATGCTTTCCTCTAAGTACCAGTTCAGTATAATGTATATAGTCTTTCCACCTACATAATATTAATACACAGAAGCATTGATAGAATTCAAAAATTGAAGAATATCGGAAATTCCTTGATTATTGTATTAATTAGAGTAAGAAAAAGTCTTGTGAGTGTTTCACACCAGATTTTTTCCTTTACTTAACTGACCCGTTTTTGCTAATCGCCAGCTTCACTTAGTCGTTTTCAGCAAGGCCATTTTTTTTGTTCCAGCTTTTCTCAGAAATACATTTATTAGTTATTTAAAAAAAATGACATCGCTAATTTTTATTTATTTATATATATATCAACATATAACTTTTGCAGCGAAATGATTTAAAGACTACCTTGAATGCTACACCACTTGAAAGTGTAATTGAAGTTACCGGGAAAGTTCATAAAAGACCGCAACACCAAATAAATAAGGTTTGATAATTTTGATTATTTTTATGTAGTTGTATATGATTGATTGTAATAGGTAACAAAGATAATTATAGGAAATTATTGTGTTTTGAAAAACTATATAGTGGAAATCATAAAGAGTTTAATTCTTTGGCATTTTTGAGCAAATATTTCCTTGGAAATATGCATTTTCTTTATACTTTCAAAAATTCAAAATAATCCTTCTCTTTTTCTCGAATTAATGAGACTAGTGACTTTTGAGTTCTACCCAATCTGATTCACTTTAATTACAATTACTGATTAATTTGTTAGTATGATATTATCATCTCAGTTAACATCGTTGTTACAGCAAATGTTGACTGGAGAAATTGAAATTTTTGTTGATGATTTCAAAGTGATTAATGCAGTTGGAAAAACACTTCCTTTCACAATCAGGGATTATAATAAGGTTAGTACAAGCTGATGAATAAATCCTTATTGGAAATAGTGCTTATGAAATGGTTGTCCCATTATTTCAAATTATAATTACATTTTTGAGAGAGTTTTTTTTTTAAGGCTAATGAATCAACTAGAATGAAGTATAGATACTTAGATCTCCGATTCCCAGTCATGCAAAGGAATCTGCGGTTTCGATCTTCGTTACTAATGAAAATGAGAGAATTTCTTTTAAATAATGCTTTTGTAGAAGTAGAAACACCTACTTTGTTCAAGAAAACACCGGGAGTAAGTAATTGGAAAAATAGTTGGCTTGAGTTAAGAAATGTTCTATGTTTTATGTTCTTTGGAGGCATTTACGACAGAGTTTTTATTAAATTAGTAAAATTTTATTAAATTCAAGGTCAGAAAATTTAAGAAAAATAAAACTTTAGTAATAGTTATTAAATATTTTAGGGCTCTCAGGAATATATAGTGCCAACCCATATTCCAGGCGAGTTTTATTCATTAGTTCAAAGTCCACAACAATTAAAACAATTATTGATGGTTGGCGGAATAGATCGTTATTTTCAACTGGCTCGTTGTTATAGAGACGAAGGTGCACGGCCTGACAGACAGCCAGAATTTACACAGGTAGGAATTTGACTTGTTAAGAATCATCACCCATCGTAATGCTTTATGCCCGTATTTTTCTTTTTGTGAGTGATGATTGAATAAAAACAAGTTAGTGACTAATATGTATATCATACTAAATTCGAAAATTCCGAAGGCATTGTCTGATTGCTAGGGTTTCTTTCAAATTGTCACTTACTTAGTCCTTTTTTCGCTTAATAGTAATTTTACTTTTAACCCTCTTTTGAAAGCCTGAATTAATTCAAAACTATTTAAACTACCTAAATTATCAATTTGAATTATCTATTTAAATTATCAGATTTGCAAATATAAAGAGTAATCAAATCGTAATTCTACAACAATTTGAAATTGAAATTAATATTACTAATATTACTTGCTAAATTTGTATTTGTCTTTCATCTTTAAGGTAGCTATTTAATATATAATGATAAACTAAGTATTTCTTTTTTATTTTTGCAAATGTTATATTGATTGTAGTAATTTGGCCATTGTTGATATTAGTTGGATATAGAAATATCATTCAGCGATGCAAACCACGTGATGACATTAATTGAAGATCTTCTTAGCTATTGTTGGCCAAATAAAAATTTAGGCACACCTTTTGAAAGGATCACATATACGGAAGCAATGCAAAAATATGGAACTGATCAGCCTAGACTTGTTCCACTATTCCCGGTTTGTATTGTTGTTTTTTAAGTTATATTTTTTACTTAATATAATTTAAAAAAAGAAAGAAAGGAAGAAATGCAGTGTTTGTTTTCAATGGTGTTAAAAATTTACGCAACACTCTTTCGCGTACCAATGGAAAAGGGAACTAGCCATTCCTTCAGGAATTTTGATATTCCATCTTACTAGATTCTGCTGTAATTTCTGAGTGATTAGGAGCATGGACCGTTTAGCTAAGGATGCTGCCCGCTATTGGGTTCGATTTTATTTTATCTAATAGTGCCAGTTAATCCGCACTATCTAATAGATGCATGATCGCATTTGCACGAAAATCCTCCTGAAAAATAGGCATTATTAAATTTATTGTTTTTTATTGGATACTCCGAAAATCTCTTCTACTACAGACTTACAGGGTGATGTGAAAATGCAGGCAATCAGCAGTTCACCACTCCTTTCCTTATGAATGTTCCTACATTTTCATAACCGATTAATATTTGTCATTTTTGTTTCCACGACCTTCATCATCAGTTTTACGTTTTTTAAGTGGAAAGATAACAAAATTAGAAAAGTAGCTCACTCTTATTAAGTTTACATACTATTGCTGTCAACTTATATACGCGATAAAAAAATAATCTAAGGGAAACGTATTTTTATATAATGATTGCAAAATTCTTAGTATAACTCTTCATAGTGATCGAAAAGTCAGTCAATGCCATCGGACGGCTGGATTATGCTTGTTTCAGAGGATTGACAATTCCAGTCCATATCTAGGTGTGTACATAGAGGTTTATGTTAGTGTTACTCTTTTCAAACCTTCCGAAACTGTATTGTTCATGTGTTTAACTTCATTATTATTAATGAAATTACGAAGATTCCAAACTAAAGGCCAATGGCCCTGCGGTTTGCTCACCCTTGCTTTAGATCGCCGTGGCCAATGCCAATGTCACTCCCTGTTTAATAAGATAAATATGTCATCAGAAACAACGGGCATTTTTATCTTGTTTTGTTTGAGGGATTATGAGGTGACTTGAAAGATCTACTGTGGTCCCGGTGCCTTCACAGTGCACAACCAGAATCTGGCAGCATTCTCCTGTTACAGATAACAGTGCCCATTACCGGGAGAGAATATCTAAGAGCAGCACTTCCGGGAACCTTCGGGTCTCTCTATGCATTGGATTAGCACTGCTAATCCTGTCTCTATCAATGCATTTATGATTGCAATTTCCAAAAATCTAGTGATTTTAAATTTGAAGATTTACATAATTAATTTTAACTAGCTCTATGTGTAAAGCTCGAACTGAGCTGGCCCATACCAATTTGTAAATAAATAAATACCCGCATAATATCTGTTATAATATAAAAAAAAATTGTAGAAAACAAATACTTTACTAAATTTAAATAATATTCAAAACATGAAACCAGGTTTTTATATTAAATACAAATTGCGAATTATCTAATCCATTTATTTATAGATGTTACTTTTATAGCTATATTGTTTACATTGAATATGGGGGACCCCCTAACTTCGAAGCATATGCTTCAGTTAGCAATAAACAGATTTTACTTTGATAGGACCTAGTTTGATTAAACTTTGAAGTCTGTATAAATTATTAATATAAGAAACTAGAGCCGGAAATAATGTATTAAATTTCATTATTTGTAATGAAATAACTCTTGAGATATTTAGATTATCTAAGATAACTCTTGGTTTTATTTAGATTATCAGTCTAAGTGATTCAGTGAACAGTAATGTGGAGAAAGCAATTATCCTACCTGATGGTGATGTGAGTATTATTTCTTTATATTGTATTTTTAGTAATACTATGAAATTATTAATAGAAAATATATTTCTTCCAGAAATTCATAACATCACCCTTCCGAAAACAATGTGAAATATTAAATAAAAAATATTACAATGATGTTAAACTTAATATAATAAAGTATACAAATAGCCAGCGCTGGAAACTTGATATAGACAAATGTGGTGGTTTTATTAGGAATAAAATAGATGAATATAACATTAAAGAAAATGATTGTATTTTTCTAACTGCGGGACCAGAACTAAATTCGGTATTGGAAACTAATATTCTTTTAAAAACATTCATCATAATTCTTTGGATTATTATTTTCTGTTTGTTTAAGCTTAAAATGTTAGGCAAAGTGCGTTCGATGTATATAAATATTCTAAAAGAAAGAAGTATCAATGGAACGTGTTTTACGGAAATAAATAGACCTCTTTGGATAGTTGATTTCCCACTGTTTGAAGTTGATGAGGAACATGGAATATTAAAACCTGCTCATCATCCTTTTACAAGTCCACATCTAGATGATTTACATTTGCTGTCAACTGATCCATTAAAGGTAAGACTCACAATTTGACCTTTTTTGATGTTTAGGGTCTCTTGACTGTGTTAAATGAAGCGCTCATCTTGTGAGAGCATGCAAGAGATGTGAAACATTCGCCATTTCCCTATTACATTTTCTCAGATGTTAATAGTAGGGAAACCCTCCATAAATTCAAATGGTTCTTCGGGACAAGTTTGGTATGAAAACTTTAAAAACTCAAAGTCAATTTTCACGGAAATGTTAAGAAAAATTGAAAAAAACTTTTATGTTTATAGCTAATGAAACGAGTTTAAAATAAAATTGAACCATTTTTAAGCAGTTTAAAAAAATAAATATTATATAAAAAATATATATTGTATAAATTAAAATTAATTCAGTTGTCAATTTTCGATTGACAATCCATTGGAACAACTTCATGCAGATTTATGTCTTTATCTTGCATTTTTTGTTTGCCCTCTATGTTTAACGATAAAGTTTGGTTAGTTTATTTTAGGATTAGAAATGGTTCTTACACACATTTTGTCACTAAGTGTGATTGTTGCATTTTGTTGATTAGTTTCTTGTTGCATTAAATTTAGTTTTTTTTTTTTAATAGGTTAGAGGTCTTCATTATGATCTTGTAATAAGTGGCTATGAAGTAGGAGGTGGCTCCGTTCGTATCTATGATTCTGAACTTCAAGCTCATATATTGAAGAACATTCTTAAATATCCTACTGAAGATTTAAATCATATGTTGGAGGCTTTAGCTTCTGGAGCGCCTCCCCATGCAGGCATAGCTCTTGGTAAAGTCATTAAAATATAAACTCATTATTTGCCAAACTGATTATATGTTGTATAATCTAAAAATTTGCTCTACAGTGCCATCTTTACATGAGCTTATCGCTTTTGTCTTTGGAGCGATCACGTGCCAATTCTTAAACGTAGACCTCCTGTAAAAATATCGAATAAACTATAGATGACATAAGAGGTTTATTGCTCCATTAAGCTTCTTACACGGAAGTGTATGAAGATATTTCTGCTCACTTAAATTTTTAGATTCTCTATTCGAATCTTAAGAAGTTTTCGTCTCAGTTTTTATAGCTTTGTTCCACAAGCAGTTTCTGAATCGTTGCAAATGGGTTCTGATTAGTATTGTACGCTTGCACGACTTCTGGTGGTGATTGGTTGTGATTAATATGAATTTGAAAGTTAGAACTCTTTTTTATTATTTTCAAACAATTTATTTAAACCCGAAACTTTCCTACATTGTATCTGTGAAGGCTACTGACGGCGCAAGTCCGGACTGTGTTAGTATGCGAATTGACCCTCGGACTGCTCGATCACTAACTAGTATCTAACTCGTTTGATGTTTAGATGGAACATCTGATTTTTGCTTTTTCTTACTCTTAGTAATTTCAACACTTGGAATTTCAACAACATATTTAATTCTATTTAACATTATATGACAGAATTGTCTAATCAACTCAAATAGCACTTTAAAGGAAGCCGTGACCCCACCCCTCCCCCAGAAGTGCCCTTAAATGAATTTTCCCGGAGAAATGTTTCAAATAAAAGTTGTAGTTGTTAGTATTGTAGTTGATATACCAAGTTTGAAGAACATCGTTGGAGCCATTTTTGAGAAAATCGCAAAAACGTAAAAAAAAAACTAGTAAAGTGGTACTTCCGGTTGAGGAATTTTGATAGATGCTACGATTTTTCGTTTTTGAGCTATGCTGTTCACATACATACATACATACACACACACACACCATTTGCTAAAAACCATTTTTTGACTCAGAGGACCTCAAAACGGATATTTCCGGTGAAAACTCAATATCGAAATTTGACACGATTACTTACTCTTACTAGGAGTAAGAAAAAGTAATGGGATAAGGTTTTCCTCTAAAGTGCTGTTTCAGTTTACTATACCATTATTTTTTCAGTTTTCAGTTTAATATACAATTATCTATATTTCAGTTTACTATTACAATTCATCTAATTAATATTAAATTAAATTAAATATGTTGTTGAAATTCCGAGTTGGAAAAAAATGTTGACCGGAAGTGCGTTTTTACGGAACAGTTTTTCAGTTTTCGTCGAATTTCGACCAACTCCGACGAATTTCATTAAATTTGGTACACTGACTATTTATTGTTATTATTATTATTTGTTTGTGAGGAGGGACCAAACCCTACGTATCCAAAGCCCCACTTGGCCCATATAGCTACCCCAAGAAAAACAACAACAAGCCGGGTCTAAAACAAATATCCAGACCCGGGTCTAATCCATCTGAGATTCACCGCATTCCAATAAATCGGACAGTAACCTTAAGGGGAAATAGCTAAAGCTCTTCCACAGACATCCTTTCCGACCAAAGGTCCTGAACCTAATTTCCTCACAACCCAGGCAATCTGTCATAAGATGGATGGGTTTTTCCTACGCTGACTCACAGACTACAAAATGGATCCAGCA
Source organism: Triatoma infestans (assembly GCA_011037195.1). Classification (NCBI taxonomy): domain Eukaryota; kingdom Metazoa; phylum Arthropoda; class Insecta; order Hemiptera; family Reduviidae; genus Triatoma; species Triatoma infestans. Next base: position 106,713 of record JAAEAF010000864.1, read on the forward strand.
TGAGCTCTGTTACCTAGAGATGTCTCCTTAAACCCATCCAGATGGGGATCCAACCAGATGTCTGAGAGAGCTCCGTGAAAGACACAGCAATGTCTCACTAATGGCTTTGTCCGGACCCCCGATGAGCATTTTGGACTGTCGACAATCAACTGTGTTCATCCGTAAGGATGAATGCTGTGAAGCTGTCCATGACTGGATGCCTGACAGACATGTGCCAATAGCAGCTTCGGGAAGGGCAGAGAGGCGCCTAATTTGGCAAACGTATCCACCTCCTCATTCCCAAAAATTCCCATGTGACCTGGTAGCCAAACTAGAAGTACATCCTCAGAGAAGAAAGCTCTTCCAGTCTTTTAGAACACCAACCTGGAAGTGAACATGAACTCCGCGCCTTCAGCGCAGCTTGGCTGTCCGACCAGATACAAGTTAGTGTTACGTACCGTCTCATCCAAGATACAGCAAAGAATAGCATAAACCTCAGACTGTGTTCCATTCCCCAAGACATACTCCAAATGATCTCCGGTCTCAAAATAGACCGCATCTCAGACGTACCATCCATTCTGGAACCGTGTAACCCGGAGTAAGAGAAAGTTTTGTGAGTGTTTCATAACAGATTTTTTGGTTTGAAATCGATTTGATTCTTGTTTGAATGTTTTTTTCTAGCATTGCGCATGCTTCAGACAATCACAAACAAGTTGGAGGCTCTGTTGGAATTATGTCTACACCTTTGTTTTGGGGTTCTGAAAAACATTACTTTTTCGTATTTGCCATTGCAAGGTATCTTGTTTTGGGATATTTATTATGCATTCTGTTATTAAGGAATTATGGCATATTTATTTCGTCTTAAAAACTCACTAAATTCTCAATATAAATATCTAAATGTACGTGTTTATATAAACAGTACGCTTAGCACAATAAACTAGAAAGCCTGTCAGTATTTTTTATTCGGGTGTTCAGCCGCATTCTCTACACCTTTAGTATAAACCCGCTATGATTGTAGTTTTATTACAGTCATAATAATCTTAAAAGCTGTGTTCTTTGGAACATAGGAAATTGGAAAAACCACTATTCAGGGGGATACTACTGTATCACAGATTAACAAAATCGAAATGGCAAAAAAGGCATATAGAGAAACTTGAATTTGCATCAGCCTACCCAGAGGTAAAACTCTTGGATCTTATATTTTTAAAAACTTACAACACTCAGGAGAACCATATTTTGGATTTTATCTTCTTCTTATACTTTATAAAAAATTATCTGATTAAGCTGATTTTATGTATGTATATTCTTGTTTTTAGGAATTGATAGACTAGTAGCTATACTGGTTGGTGCGCAAAGTATTAGAGATGTAATTGCATTCCCTAAAAGTGCAGAAGGTAGAGATCACTTATCAGGGGCACCTTCGCAAGTTTCTCAACATGATTTAAATCATTACAGAGTGCAAGTCGCTGTCCCTCAGGGCATGGCACGCTCCAGGTCCGTCTAATAATATCTACGATGTCATTTCAAAACATTAACCCATCTGTTTACCCAATTTTATTTAAGTCAAATTGAATTTATCGCTCGATTAATAAAAAATATTAATTATTGTGCTGAATCGTTCGAATTACCATATTGTACGGTATTTGTTACAAAATAAATGTTATATTTTACCATATTTTTGATATTCTAATTTTGGTGAATATCTGATTGAATTTTCGAATTAAATGGAACAGTTTGCGTTTTTTTTATTTTATTTATTTATTACGTGCAACTAAATTACTTAAAGTTCATAGCAAATTACTATAGTGCATCTCAATATTATAGTACAAAGCTAAAAAATATGATGTTAATACACATACAAATTAGAAAAAAAAGTATGTTTTATTCAACTTCTAAAATATCCAAGAACAAAAAAATTGAAAATAGAATTGTCAGTGAATAAAAAGAAACAGAATTTTCCACAAACAAGTTACAGTACTTGTTGTGGGCAGTCGGAGAAAAAAATTTTCGGCAGTGCCAAACTGTATATTAATACATATACCACACACACTATCTATGATGCACTGGTTATCACAAAGAGTAGGTTAGAATATCACAATCATGAAATACTGACAAACAAAACCCTACCTTAAATACTAAAATTAATCTTTCTCTCTCTCTCTCTATATATATATATATAAAATATGAAAATCCAATGTTTAAGACCAGTTTATATACACACTTCATATTCTCTTTTTTTGATTTCTGAATTGTTTTTAATTTAATAAACTTCTTTTTTTTTTGCACTTTCCTTAAAAAACAAAAATGACTTATAGCAAATATACGAATTTACATTATAAAGATAATTATATATTTGTAAACAATAAATTATTGTGTTCAGAATGTACATCACACACGCAAGAAAATATGTAGCGCAAACTACTTTCATTTTTTTTCTTTTTTTAAATTAAAGCACTTATTGTATACTTGAATGTAAGTACTCTTGTTTTTAATTGAGCTATCCTTTTTTTATACATATTATATATATTTTTTTTTTTGACAGTCGCCAGGATAGTTCTATATTTAGATCTCTCATATCTTTGTGAGAAAACTTCTTTTTAAAGAACACCATATCAAATCTATTAATGTATAAAGATCAAAATGAAATTAGAACACCCAATGTCCAAAAAGCATAAAATTAAATTTATAAATTAGACCGGTGGGAAATAAAAACAACAGCTTTGCTTGAAGAGGATAAATGATTCAAATTCACTTGCTCTCTGTATTACGCATATATTTGTCATAAATCAGTAATAATTAAAATATAGCAAACAATAGAAAACTAAAAACTATGTACACATAAATTAACAGGTACAATTTATAATCATATACAATACCTAATTAAACATCTTCATGAACTACCCTGGCTAAAGGAATATTCCGCTGGCCAAAAATGAAAATAATGAACGTTATAAAAAAAAAAAAGAAGTAATATTTTTCTCTTTAGACAAATATGCACATAATACATCAACCATAATGAAATACCTTTTATATATTTCTGTAAATGTTTAATTAAAAAACTTCTCCATATTTCCATAACACATATCATTCTATGAGAAGGAAAATATTCTATAGGAACAAATGTGCCAGTGAAATATTTCCTCTGAGTCTTAAAGAATTTTTAAATGTTCAAATTAGGTAAAATTTAAGAAAAAAAAGGAATGTTTATTTATTTATTTTTTTTTTTTAAGTTCTATGCACTCACAGATTCTTCAGCAGTTGGTAACCAAAAAGCCATATTTGTGCAAGCTGAAGCTAACATCATAAACTTGGGATTGAATTGAACACATTGGACTGGACCCGTATGATCTGCATTTAAAACACAAACCTTATACCCTGTATCCGCGTTCCATACATGCACTCTACCATCAGTCGAACCGCTAAAGATAAACTGTGAATCGGGGCTAAAAGATGCCTCTATTGGAATGCCCTTGTTATTTAGATGTCCAGTGAAAGTCTGTAAGGGAGTGCCATGGAAAGCGTCTATAAGTCGTATTATAGAACCGTTTGTTGAGATTAAAACCGTTTTGCCATCTCTACTGAATTTAAGCCCTGTCCAATCACATTCCTTCTCTTGAACTTGGTCAAATGATACAAAAGGACCCTTATCGAATGATCTCAAGTCATACAATTTTACACATTCTGAATTTAGTCCAACAGCAAAGATAAGACCTTCTGGGTCATAAGCAGTTACAGGCCTTCCTGATAACTGCATCATACCTTGACAATTAGGTGATCTTAAATCCCACAACCTCAAAGTTTTATCTAGAGACCCAGATATAAAAGAATCTTCAATAGGTGAAATACATAATGATACTACTTTTTTTGTATGTCCTGGAAAATAGCGAATATATTTGTTATCGTGTAATGATAAATACCGTATAGTGTCGTCCACTTTTGTTGAACTATGAATTGCCGTGTTTTTGGCATGCGTAAAATGAATCAAATCCACTCCGTATTTCTTACTATTCACGGTTTTTGTTAATGTTCCTTTCTCGCAATCATAAATAACTATTTGATCATCATCACTGCACGATATAAGGGCATCACCATTTGGTGAAAAATCTATAGTTTTAATCTTGTCCGTGTTTTCCCGGAACACTTTGGCTACTTTAAAACTACGAACCACATGATCTACAAGCTTCATCTTGTTATGGTCTTTTATTTATCCACTAAATTCTTGAACAACACGAAAGCTTATATGAAATAAACTTAACTTTAGTTAGAGATCTCAGGAAACTGTAAACACTCTAAAACGCTTAGCATTTTCGTCAAGATAAGCATAATGGAGGAAAGTACGCAAGACTGAGTCAGACAGTGCAATGTTTAGGACGATTTATTTATCGATAATCTACTAGAGATTTTCGATTTTCATGATTAGCTCTAAAACAAAAAATATAATATACAAATTATTTACATACAAAATAATGAAATTATAGAAAATTATAACCTAAAATAAGCAACAAAAATAAAGAAAGAATATAAATTTGCAATAGGAAGTACGGAATTCAAGCTGAGAAATCTAATCAATTAAATTCATACACTCCGCAGTGTCAACACAATAATCTCAAAAAAAAAATTATTATTCAAGAAATTGAAATAGCTTAGTAATCATTAAGCATACACCAAAACTATTTAGACAAGAAGAAAATAGAAAACTATTAATTTGACTTCTAATATGTATATTATAATGGTCGTCGAAATACAAATGTAACAATGTGTTAATACATAAAATAAATGAAGTAAATATTTTTACATACAAAAAAAATAATTTATTTCATAATCCAGCCCACTAAATAAAACGATGTTTCGAAATTATAACTTTTTTCAGAAAAAGAAGGTGATTATTGTACCTCTATTTATATATTAAGTACATTTCTCTCTTGTTTCTTCCAAGTGGCTACATATTGGAAACCTTTTGAGATCTTTGTTCTTATTAATTACGATACAAATAAGAGAGATAATTGCATTTATAAGCGTACATACAATTTCAGATGTGGAAATTTAAAATGTCTATTTTGTTTTTGCCATACTATTTTTAAATTTCTGTTCTTATTTTCCTGTTTTGAGGAATCATTTCCTTAACATGATTTTAATAGAAACAAATAACAGTGTTTTATTTTTTTTAAATAATTCCTTGATCAATAAAAAAATAATCTACTTTCGTTATGTCCCCACGTGGCAAATGGTAAATCACTTTTAGCTTGCAGATACCTTCTTGATGGTTATGTGGGAAGTTCCTTTCTTCTCCAACAGTCGTTCCTTAAGCATCGACGGAGGTTTTGTATGACATTTGAGTTGGTCGATCACTGAATTATACATTGTAATCATTTGTTCTATTTAATATCTTTTCTCCCTGAAGTGCTGTTATTTAATAAGTACAGAATCTACTAATACATTTTTATTAAAAATTCAGTGTTTTCTTCATAACAATGCAAATTTATTTTTCAACTCCTGTTAAATTTGAAATCTCATATTAAATACATATTAAAGTTGCATATTATTAGTGAACTCTCCCGGTGATTTACAAATTCATTTTTTAAGGGAGTCCTTTTTCAGAACATATGTCAACTTTTAAGGTTTGCATTGCTATTTTTCGCATTTACCTTCTTCCTTTTAAGTTGTATATTCACTTTTACTTCTGGATATTGCTCAAATATATTTTTTCGAAAGCTGCTGGGGGATTGTTCGTGTTGAGAAAATTTTAAACGGTGGATTGTCATGTAATAGTATCGTTAGATTGATAAGAAAGTGGCACGTCTTTTTTTGCATGTTTATTATTCTAGTATATAAAGTTGCTGAAGTTATATTGAATGTTATCAAATATATTTTCCCACTAGCACTAAGAAGACTGCAACACGAAACTTATTGCACAATTCCCACAAAATGGATTCCAGACTTACAGCCAAGGATATTCGCCGAATGTTTATTAATTTTTTCATTGAAAAGAAGAAACATGAATATGTTCACTCTTCCCCGGTGGTACCACTTGATGATCCTACTCTACTCTTTGCTAATGCCGGCATGAATCAGGTATGTTAATTTAACAGTGGCAAGAGAAAAAGAATAAAATGTACGTATAGTGTGTATATATGAATAGTATTGTCAATTCCAGAAATATAAAATTAACATGGACGGAAAAAAAGAAAGAATGCAAAGTGGGTGTAATTACAAATGTATTGCAGTCTCGATTGAAAACTTACTCATTTTTTGTTACAATTTGACGTAAAATGCGTGTAACATTTCTGATTATTAGTTCAAACCTATATTTCTTGGAACGGTGGATCCTAACAGCAAGATGGCTGGTATGGTGAGAGCTGTTAATACGCAGAAATGTATCCGAGCAGGAGGAAAACATAATGATTTGGATGATGTTGGTAAAGATGTGTATCATCATACGTTCTTTGAAATGTTGGGAAACTGGTCATTCGGAGATTATTTCAAGGTAGGAACTAAATATTACTAATAGAGTATTGTGTAAATTTAGCTATATATCGCCTGTATATATACTACTTTATTTGTTCTTCAGAAAGAAATTTGTCATTGGGCTTGGGAGTTATTGACAGAAGTGTTTCATCTTCCAAAGGAACGCTTATATGTTACATACTTCGGTGGAAATAAAAGCGTAGGCTTGGACCCCGATGAAGAATGTAAACAGATCTGGCTGAACTTAGGGTAGGTACATTTTATCTGAACTAAAATAAATTTTCATTTGAATTAATATTATATAGATGTATTTATTCCTTAAGAACAGACTGTGTCCAGTATAATGAACAACCTAGATGGAAAAGAGAAAGAAAGTTATTGGATCCATCAAAAAATGAGTGATCTTGAAACACAATAAATAAATAAAAATTTCTAACTTTATAATACCTGGAGGCAGTTGATTCCGAATTTCCTGCATCCGAAATTTGTATTGAGCATTGCATTGGTCTTAACGTTTGCACTGAACATTGCATTCGCACTTGCGTTTATGATTTTATTATTGTCTTAATTGCAGAGTCTCTGAAAGCCATGTCCTTCCTGGCAGTATGAAAGATAATTTTTGGGAAATGGGTGAAACAGGTCCTTGTGGACCTTGTTCAGAATTACATTTTGATCGCATTGGTGGACGCGATGTTCCTCATCTAGTAAATCAGGACGATCCAGATGTTTTGGAAATATGGAACCTTGTATTTATACAATACAATAGGTTGGCAAGAGTAATGTTTTTTTACTTTTGAAATTTAAATTTGAGATTTTTTTTTTATATGGTATAATTGTTTCTGACGTAATAAATTATATATAATTGGAAATCTTTTAGGGAAGCAGGTGGAAATTTAAATTTATTGCCGAAAAAGCATATTGATTGTGGTATGGGGTTTGAGAGATTGGTTTCTGTCATTCAGCAGAAAAGATCAAATTACGATACAGATATTTTCATGCCCCTGTTTGAAGCAATTCAGAAGGTATAAAAATATTTTAGTTTGAGACACACCGAGGAAAGAACGAATACTTGTTAATCAGTTTTCACAACAAAATATAATATATTTTTAGAATGTTTGAATAGTAATTGTAATGTAATTTCTTGTAGGGTACTGGTGCACCACCTTATCAAGGTAGAGTTGGCGAATTTGATAAGGATGGAATAGATATGGCATATAGGGTACTTGCAGATCATGCCAGAACTCTTACAATCGCAGTCTCAGATGGAGGTACACCCAACAACACTGGTAGAGGGTAAAGTGGAATCTTTAAATATTTTCTAGTATTTATGGTTATTGGATACAAATAAATTTGGCAGCTACGCCCAAAAAAGATAACACTTGATACTGACGCTACTCAGCCACACACAAATATATACACACAGTATATACTTAAGCCTTGCAGGGATTTATTTTTCGCCAATAAGTGCAATTACTTGGCTTAAAAAATAGAAAAATTCTCTTCGCTATTAACACTTATTCTTATGCTTCCAATACTTTACAAATAATATACAGTATAGAAAACCAGCTACACGAGAGGGATGCAGTAGATATTTCGGTTTTCAATGGATTTGGCCTTGTAGCCAATCCCTTTCTGTACCTAAACTCTTAAATAGATTTCGACACTTCGCAGTGAGGATATTTTATTTGTTTTCTATGCCACTCGCTACTTATTTGAGTAAATTTTTTGTAAATGAATCTATTAAAAAAATGAATGCATCAGTTTGAAAATCATTTATTCCAATTGGTATAAATTGAGCTAATGCTTATTTGTGCTTCTTAATTTGATAATTCTTATATTTTAATGTTCATTTATTTGCAGTTACGTTTTGAGACGGATCCTCCGTAGAGCTGTGAGATATGCTACTGAAAAGTTAAATGCTAAACCTGGATTTTTTTCTACATTGGTACCTGTAGTTATTGATCTTCTAGGAGATACATTTCCAGAAGTAAGGCTTTTAGTTTAAAACGACATTGCATTGCATTAATTGTACAGATGTTTTCAAACATACCACGAAACAAAAGATGATTGATAATATGATTTACATTTATCTTAACTAAAAATCTATATTTTTCGAGCACCTTGCTAAATCATGAACGCTAGTTTCATTTATCCGTCAAATTCTTTCTTACAAACAGTTTCTGTATAATGGATATTTCATGCTAATCTTAGCAGTGGATTAGTAGCTTGAACTGTTCCATCAATATGTATCTTAGAGGATGATAGAAATCTTGATAATTATTTTAGCTGCTTCTTTGTTTGCTTCATCGGTCATAAATTAAGTCTCAGAGATATTTTCCGTGATAGCCTGCTTCTTTTTGTGGTCATCGACCGGTTTTGGGCGTTCGCCCATCATCCGGATGTTTTTGTCAAACAGTGTAATAACATAGACCTTCTGTTATTACAAACTTTAATAACAAATTCAGTTGATACACTTCAGTTAATGTATCAGATACAGTTGAGTGTATCAAAAAGAAGCAGACTATCACGGAAAATGTCTCTGATGCTCTTTTCCAGCTCTGCGGAACCAACCACAACAATAAATTAATTCCATATCATTTACTTACCAATTTTATCATGGTTTTTTCCTAACATAATATTGTCTTGAGTTAGTAAAATTTTACTTAAAACTCTGTGAATATTATCTGGTATTTTATCCGTCGTAGCATGCATATTCCTTTTGTTCCTGCGGTTTCGAATTTTCATCCATCGTCAGAGCAAATTCATCAAGTTCGTATAGAGAATTCACTTCAACGTAATGTTTCTGTTACACTCACACTTGTTGGTGAATTTGCTCTGACTATGGATGAAAATCCGAAACCGTTCCGGAACAAAAGGATATGGATGCTACGACGGATAAAATACCAGATGTTATCCAGCATTGCAGACCCATCCACCTATTCAACTCTGTAGATATTGATTGCTCACATACAAAAAGGCGTGAACACATTCATTACCTGGCAACCAAAATTGTTTGACATACACAGATATATTTTAAGTTTTAAAGGTATATAGATGTTTTAAGTATAAATTTTTCCCAAAAATTTACTTAAGTGTTTAATTTTATTTATTTATAGGTAAAGAAAGATCCGCAAAATATAATTAATATTATTAATGAGGAAGAGGAACAGTTTTTGAAAACACTCAGTCGAGGAAGGAATGTTTTAAATAAAACTATATCTAAACTTAAGGACACTAAAATTTTTCCAGGTTAAATTTTCATATTAACTTCACTTATGGCAATTCAGTATTAAATGTACCTGTCTATCTATCTATCTATCTCCTTGGCATGTCCGAAACCGATCAAACAGAAGAAAAAGATAGACAAAGGTTCTTTTCAACCCCTGGTTGTACTTTCTTTATCCGGGTTTTGGCGTCTCTGCGCGTGTTCCCAGTTACAGTTACAGTAGCATCCACAGCACACGAAACAAACCCAACTCCAACTATTTGGGCTTAGCGCACAGTCAAGTGGTATAATCTAATCTCACTATCACACACACACACACACACACTTACACATTACACACCGACGAGTACATTCTAGTAAGAACACCGGCACTCAGAGGGCTCTTTAAGTTGCAGTGCTTTGATATTTTAGTCACTCCTATTATACATCTAAGGTTCTTGTAGCTTCTTTATTATTTGGATAGTTCAATTTTTTAGAAGGTGGTAGAAATTTTTGTATAAGCTTGCACTTTTGTGTTTAGGCGATGTAGCATGGAGGTTGTATGATACGTATGGATTTCCTGTTGATTTAACTGGGCTTATGGTAGAAGAAAAGGGATACACAGTAGATTTAAAAATGTACGAAGAGGCTAAGAAAAAAGCACAGGTACTTTAAATATTTTTATTCAAAATTTATGAATTAGAAAGTTACAAAACATAATACTTTATAAAAATGTGGAAAACGTATTTTAGATCACTCGTATATATCAGAGCTTATTTTTTGGAATTGTTTTAGGCCCCTTTCTTCGTTGCATAATCATTTATTATATATAAAGATAACTTTTAGGATCTTGAACCTTAATAAGTTTGTGCATAAATATTCATTTACCTATGTACAAACGTTCATAATTGTGATAAATAAAAAGAAAGTCACTGTAGCAGATAAATTTCATGTTATTTCATTGATATATTGAACTGAATTTCCTTTAATGGTGTGAATCAAATGCCTATTCCGATTTTTTTAAGAATTCAGTGCTTCGAAAAAGTTGCCTAATGGAAAATTTATACTGTTAAAACCAGGAAATTAGCTACGGGAAAGGAGGAGAAGGGGATGGTGATACAATAAATATGGATGTGCATGCCATCAGTGAACTACAACAGAAGAAAATTCCAATTACTGATGATTCGCCCAAGTATCATTATAAAGCTATTGATGGAGCAAAAGATAAATATGCGAAGTATGGTAAGTTATATGTAAATAATCGTAGGTTTATTGTTTATATGTTAATAATCGTAGGTTGGTTGTATATGTTTGTAATTTCATAAATAATACGCTTTCTTGTGGGTTGTATTGAGAAACTTTACATTCTCGGATTTACGTTTTCGGATATACGTATATATTTCCTTCAACGGACTACATGCAAAAGAAGCAACAATTATTTTACAATAAAATAAATTAAAGTGCACAATAAATTGATTATCTTCTAAAAACTGTATAAAGTGAAGAAATAGATTACCTGAAATGTATTTTTTGTAATTTCAATATTTACAGTTGTTACTATTACAGTATTTAATTGCAGTTTAATTAATATTTGTGTATTAATATAGTTTAATTAATAATTATTTGGGTATTAAAAACATTATTTGTGAAATAGCCGATAGCAACTGCATCATTTTCTGATGGTCATTGGTATAGATACTGAAAACTGAAAAGTCTTGCGCAAGTAATCCATGCAGGTTTAGCCCTGCGAGATGGCGATTTCATTAGTGGAAAGTAGGCCAAGAGTCCCATCACCATTTTTTACAATTTGCATTTTAGGTCTGGACATTAGCTATAGATTCCTAGTTTTATACCATGGTGGCTGTACTCTGATAGAGCTCCCATCGAACCAAACCGCACGCATCAAAAGATGTCCACTCAAAATTATTAAATCTGTACTCAAATTAATTTAGAAACATACATTCGAAAAAACCTAGTATGGTTAATTGTTATTATCCTCCCTATATTGGCCTAGGTAGCGAATCACTAAGTTCTACGGATCCTCAATCTTAATGAATCGGATCCCATTACAATTATCATAGATGTAAAGAAAGAATGGCTACAGTGTCGAATTCTTTGTGAATAAAAACATTTATGTTACCATCGTATTTGTTTATTTTGTTTGATTTGTAAAAACGTTGGTAATGCAGTTTAGTATGTATGGTGTTGAGCAACAGTTTACACTATTTCGCTAAATCCTAAGGGTTGCTGCAGACTGAGTAACTTGCTTTAGCTGCAAGTTTGAAATGTGTTTTGTTGCTTGGCGGGATCCAGCAGAGACACTGCCTCTGAAATGTTGCCTCGGTGGGAAAATGTAAGATTCGGTAAGTGCGTCGGCAACGATTGTTAACATATTCATCGATTATTTTATTAAAGTATGTCTGTGAAGTAAAAAATTTTTTTTTACTATTTCGTTTAAACTTATGTAGAACATTGCTTCAAACAACAAATTTTTAGATTTAAAAACATAACTAAACATTAACATAATCTATATTATTCGGATAAAGTATGTTTGTTATAGAATTTGGTACCTGTGAGAGTAAAATACTTGCTTTGAGGAAAAATTTGAAGTTTGTGGATAAAGTGGAATCTGGTGATTTTTGTGGAGTAATATTAGATTCAACTAGCTTCTATGCTGAACAGGGTGGACAGATTTATGATGAAGGTTTTTTGAGTAAAATTGGAGATGATGTAAGCAAGCACAAGTAGAATCCATTCCATTATATCGAATTTTTTATAAACATTTTATATCATTTTATCAGTAATCCGGCCATATAATAATCTGTAGTAATAAGTTCGCTCTCAGTTTTATGGAAATAATACTAATTAAATAATAATAATAATAATAATGTTCAGGGTGCGGAAATCATGGTGAAGAACGTGCAAGTCAAAGGAGGCTATGTGATTCACATAGGAAATGTAGAAGGAACATTACATGTGGGTGATCAAGTTCGCTCTCTTGTTGATACCAAACGGAGACGTCTGGTTATGAGCAACCATACTGCAACTCATTTACTCAATCATGTACTAAGAAAAATTCTTGGTCCTGAATCTGATCAGAGGGGATCTCTTGTTGCTCCAGATCGATTGCGCTTCGATTTCACCAATAAGGTTAGTTTATTTTAATTTGCCATCTTTTCTTTTAAGTATTTTTTTTTACTTTTACTTCTAGTAAGAGATAGTATTGTGATCGTATCAAATTTTTGATACCGAGTTTTCATCAGAAATATCCGTTTTAAGCTCCCCTGAGTTCAAAAAAGAGATTTTAGAAAATGGTATATGTGTATGTGTATATATGTGAACAACATAGCTCAAAAACGAAAAATCTTAGAAACCTATAAGTTGTTTTTAGAAAATGGTCTGTGTGTATGTGTATACTCGTACTCATATATATGAACAGCATAGCACAAAAACGAAAAATCGCAGTAAGTTTAAACTTGATATTCGGTTGAGGTATCCCCATGGGATCCGACAGTAAGTCGTCGGTCAAAATTCCTTAACTGGAAGTGCCACTTTACTGATTTTTTTTTTACTTTCTTGCGAAAGGCTCCGACGATTTTCTTCAAACTTGGTATATCAACTACACCTACAAAAATCTACAACTTTTATTTAAAACAATTCTCTGGAAAAATTCATTTAAGGGTATTTTTGGGAGAGTGGTGGGGTTAAGTTTTCCTCTGAAATGCTATTTCAGTTTACTATACAATTCTGTCATCTAAATATATTAATTACAATTAAATGTGTTGTTGAAATTCGAGTTATCGTTGTTGAATATCCGAAAAAATCGGATACTGGAAGTGCGTTTTTACTGATATGTATATTCAGTGCAGTTTTCTGGTATATTCTCGAAAACATCTTGAACGATTTTCTTAAAAATAGGTATGTGGACTATATACGTAAAGTGCTACAACTTTTATTAGAAACATTTCTCCTGGTCAAGTCATTTATAGGGGGCTTTTGGAGGAGGGGTAGAATTAAGTTTTTCTCTAAGGGCTCTCATAGTTGATTATATAAGTCTATGATCCAAACAAAATTAATTAGAAATGAACAGATTGTCAAAATTGCGAGTTTCAAGAAAATTAGTAAAACGGAAATGCGATTTTACTGAACAGTTTTTCAGTTTTGAAGAATTTCGATCAACTCCGACGATTTTCATTAAATTTGGTACACTTTCTATAAAATTTGTCAATTACAGTTTTGAAAACTGGAGTAAGAGAAAGTTGTGTGGGTGTTTCACACCACATTTTTTAAATTCATTTAGAAAATTGTCTCTTTTATCATTTTTATTTACAATGAATTGCTTAACCAACGGTGCGAAACATTCTATTGACTGTGATTCGCTATTCATAAATAGAAATATTTTTATATATTGGGATGGTTATTAAGGGAGATGGTACTGCCGGGTAGTAAATGCCCAAATTTAACGTGCTTTTGGTGGGGGTGGGGTGGGACTAATTTTTTATATAGGTTAATTAAAATGTAACTTTCGGTTTATAATTTCTAAATAGGTGTACTCTAACCTTTCGATACCATACCCGATGATTTCAATGGAAACAGAGGTATGCTGAAACTGAATTCTGTAACTTTTTTTAATCTTTTTCTAAAGCATTTGCTTATACATTTTTAACAATTTCTTATTGAATGTAAAGGGTGCAATGACGGTCAGTCAAGTGAAGAGGACGGAAATGGAAGTAAACAACTTAATTATAGGTGATCGCGAAGTTTTTGCAAAAACAGCACCATTAGTTGATGCGAAGAAGATTGTAGGCCTTAGAGCCATGTTCTCAGAAGTATATCCAGATCCAGTTAGGATTGTTTCAGTTGGTGTACCCGTGAATGAACTTATTAATAATCCAGAGAGTAAAGCTGCTCTAGAATCATCTGTTGAATTCTGTGGAGGAACGTGAGTTTAAAATTATATTTGTTTTAGTAGATTCACAAAATAAATTGAAGTTTAGAAAAATGGGACTATAAAAAACCACAAAAGAGACAAGATAAAACAGAGGAGACAAAATTATTTTCTTTTTTGTTTTGCCTGTCATCATTTTAGTTTCGGCTAGATACGTTAAGTAGCTAAGTTTCAGCCTTATAAAATGAATTCTTGAATATTTTCAAATTAATTCAATAGATTCTTGTTAGTATGCATTCACAAATTTTGAAAGCACTTGTAAATTATAGCGATGTTAGATATTTCTCACTGTGCAGTTTTGTTGATAATATAAGAATAATTGATAATTTACCATTAAGTAGATTTTCTCAACGTAAATGTTTCTAGAATTATTTCAAGTGTTGGTGATTTCGTTTCTTGCCCGTACAGTGTTCCACAATTTACTTTACTTGCTTGAAAATCACGGCTTTTTCTTTGTTCCTCTTCTCTTTGCAGATACATAATCTCTATATTTACTTCTTCTCCTTAATTTTTCCAATCATAATTCACTTTCTTCATGAATTCTATTATTTTACTGCATCTAAATATCTTGAATAGGTCTGTTCCTTCGTTAAATCCAAATTTCTTAGTGAGAAAGATTACACCATGTTTAAAATTCATTGGGGGAAGTGATTGTCCCTCACTGATATAAGTTCCGTATGAGTATCCCAGCCTAACGAAGAGATGGCACTTATGTACATTTCATTAAAATTTGGATAGCATACACTTAACTTCTACAGACGACTTAATAATAGAAAATACTATATACAACTAGTTCTAATATATTTTTTTTGGTTCTATAGATCAGGTTCTAAATATTCTCTTTGTCTAAAAAACACTCTACGGTTGTGCCTCAGCCAGATATCATTCAGTTGTGCTGATTGATAGTTGTTGTATTTATTGGGTTCAACGAAACGGCCAGCAAATACTAGTTCATCACATACAGTCACTTCCGTTTACGTATTATTACATTATTACATTTTATACATAAAGTGTGTAATCACATATGGAACTAGATTTAGATATCTGCATCATAGTTCAATTAGCACAATAGACCATGGAGGTCGCAGTGCACTGAACCCTCAGAAAAAAAATCATAGTTCAAGACAATGTTATTTCTTAGATTATCGTGCAACTCTTTTTGTCATGATGTAATTCTCTATATATTAGTATTTAAGTGTCGTTATTTCTTTTCATTATATATTTTTGTTTTATTTTTTTAGTCATTTGCATAGATCGTCACATATAGGAGATTTTGTTATTACAAGTGAGGAAGCTATAGCAAAGGGGATTAGAAGAATCATTGCAATTACGGGACCAGAGGCTATGAAGGTAAATCTTCTAACTGATTTGAACTGGACATGAACTGATGCAAATATTAGTTTTATTCCAAATGAAACTCTTATCCTTCTTTGAAGGTTGACAACCTTCTTAGTAGGCCCTTGTACTCTGAAACTTGATATCGATACTCGTATTAGCCCTCTCTCATTATTGAAACCAGGATTGTAATAAGAAATATCTTCGATCTGAAGTTCAGCAGAAAAATTTCGCGCCAAACATGAAAAATAGTTTATTCTCTTTTCCTACAAAATGGCTTACATCAGTAAGCCCCATATTGTGCACACTTACCCAAGGAGACAAAACCCTGCATCCGTGGGAGTTATCCTTCTTAGTCATTCTTCATCTAACATGATTCATGTGTTGCTCATGAGCATCCTGGACTCTTCCGTGGGCCATTTTTTTGTGGCGTTACAGGTATTTTTCCACTATGTATGTGTCAAATCTGTTTTCCTCCCACCAATGGTAAAAGACAGCATAACTGCAGAGAAGGATGTAGAATGAAATTTTGATGCTTTTTAAGGGAGCCAGTGCCAGCCAAACCACTCAAAAGGGATTCAATAAAGACCTCACCCTGCGGTTTGTGGACCGAACAGAGAGAATGAACATGGCAACATGAAAACAGAACGCGGAGGGGATCATATCTATTGAATTGTTTTATATTTTGTAGGAAATCAGTTTATTTCCCATATTTTTTATATTTTTTATGAATGAAATGTCTTCCAAATGAACATTTTGTTTTAGGCCAGAAAACACGCAGCAAGCCTGGAAAGTGCTTGCCAAATATTGAAATTATCTTTAGAATCAAAAATTCTTACTAAACAGAGCGCATTGGCTGCCATTAATGATCATTTAAAGGATATTTCAGAAGCATCAATATCTTATCACCAAAAGGTAAGCTTCCAGAAAAAGTTATTGTCGTTCATAGTTCATAGTAATAAGGTTTTAAGTAATAAAATATTAGTCCGCAAGCGGTATCTGTTGCAAGCAGTCATTTGGAGAGTAGTGACCTCACGGGCTTCATGAGAAAGATGATTTTGCTTATTATTGATATTAATGCAATTAAAAATTATTTATGAAAATCATAAGCCTAATTACAATCTTATTCTTCCCCATCCATAGTGGAATAATTTCTTTTGTCTGTTACTACTTCAAATTCCAATAATTTTTATAAAACTTCTTTTACTAGATTCTTTATTAGTATGTTTTGATCTATAGTATGTAAATGAATCTTGGAAATATAGTATTTTACATAAATTAATCTCCATTTGTGAAGCTTCATGCACTTCGTCAGAACAGTACTCAGTACACTTAAACTACGAGGCATGTCCAGTAAGTAAGTGTACTGAATTTTTGTAGGTTACAAAAATTTTTATTTGAACAAAAAAATTACCTGGTTACATTAGTACATACGTAAGCTATTTTTCGACAAAGTCACCATTCCTCTCAATGTAGGTGGTGAACCGGGGTATTAATTTTTTGATGCCTTCCCCGAAGTAGTTTCCCGCCAACCCCTTCGTCCACTTCTCGTCGGTTGAAAACTTTTTCCACCCATGTGCAACTTCAGGGAGGTAGAGATAGTAATCTGAAGGTGCTAGGTCAGGGGAATGCGTGGGATGATTCAGGACATCCCATTTAAACAGGCAAGCAGTTCCTTCGTGGCGTTGGCCGTGTGTGGTCTGGCATTGTCGTGCAGCAGGCATACTCCCTTTATCAGCATGCCTCTCCTTTTGTTCTGAATCGCCCTCCGCAATTTTTTTAGGGTCTCACAGTATCTTGCAGAGTTGATGGTCTCTCCTTGAGGCATATATTCAATTAAAATTATGCCTTGGCAGTCCCAAAACACGGATGCCATGATTTTCTTGGCTGAAATTGTGGTTTTGAACTTTTTGGCGGAGGGTGAAGAGGTGTGACGCCACTGTTGAGACTGCCTTTTGGTTTCAGGTGTGTAGTGTGCAAGCCAAGTTTCATCTCCAGTAATGATGGAGCGGAGAAATTCATCTCCATGGAGTTTGTAGCGTCTCAAAAACTCTTGCCCGCGATTTCACACTTGGCGGGAGATTGGATTGACATTTTTCACGAAACGTATTGTCGCGTCGACAGTTCTCAACGTACTGACGTCGAACCGGTCTCGTTACGGAGGGGAGGAATCAGGCTACACGACAGTGTAGCCAACATGTCGAAAACAAAATCCCTCCGGCCGTGAGAGCCTCAGTAGATTTACTTACTGGACATGCCTCGTATATACTCTGTATTCTTTCAGACAAGGACAAACACAGTTAATTGGCATAACCAAGGGAGAAGAAAGGGATTAGCTCTGTGGTAGCGCGCTGAATTAGCAACGCAGAGGTTCGGGTTCGAATCCAGCTGCTGCCCTTAGATTTTCTCTTCCTATGAGCTTCTACAACTCACTGTTCGGTGATGGGCAGTGTTGTCTGTAGCTAGAGAACACTGCTTGGAGACCGGCAGTGCACTGAGAAGGCTCCGAGGGGCACAATAGATCTTTCAGGTCGCAATGCAGTAATCCCCTACAACAATCTACAATAAAATATTGGAATATTTGCAAATTTGTACTTGTTTCCTTTATAACTTATTTTTTATTTCTAATAAAGGATGAATTAAGGAACATTCTAAAAAGCCTAAAGAAGAAATTGGATGACGCCGAAAGGGCAGATAAAAATGATCAATTGGCAAGAGTCATTGAAGAAGCTAAAATAATAATAAATCAGACTAGATCAGAACCTTTTGTAGTGGCCATACTTAAAGCTGGATCAAATACCAAGGTATTTGGTGTTTTGAAACTTTTATTTTATGTTTTATTAGAATTTATGTTAAGCGAAAAAAAATTATAGGCTTTAGATGCCGCTTTGAAACAAGTGAAGCAGGCATCACCAGAAGTAGCTGCTATGTTCATTTCTTCCGATGAAACTAGTAAAAAGATTTTCTGTCTCTGCAACGTTCCTCAGGTAAAAACTTGTTTATGTAAAATGTTAGTTTACATGCAATTCATAAAGAATATTGTTATATAAAGTGAGGGACATTATTGGCACGTCTTTAATGAATGATATATCCAATCATAGATTTAGAAGATAAATACATTGCGTAGATTCTCTCTTTCACTTTTGAAATAACAAATTCTTATAGTAATTAATTATATCTATAGATAGTTCAGCCATCAATATCATTATTGTTATTTTCTAGAATCTTATTAAAAAGGGATTGAAGGCCAATGAATGGATTGGAAAAATAAGCGATGTAATAGCAGGCAAAGGTGGAGGTAAAGACGACGCTGCTCAAGCTTCAGGAAGCAAGTTTGAATATGCATCTGAAGTTGTTAAAGTCGCCATAGAATTCGCTCAAAACAAACTAAATATTTCTGAACCTGTGAGCAACAATAACACACCTTGCTTAACATATGCAATTCATAATCCAGCTTCACTTATTCCTGCTATTGCGTTGCAATATTCAGGAATAAAACTAAAAGAACTATATGAAAATAATTTATCATATATTGAAAAAGATCTGAAATTGACTGATCCAACAGCAATCGC
Organism: Triatoma infestans; assembly: GCA_011037195.1. Lineage (NCBI taxonomy): Eukaryota > Metazoa > Arthropoda > Insecta > Hemiptera > Reduviidae > Triatoma > Triatoma infestans. The sequence goes on from JAAEAF010000864.1 coordinate 126,217, forward strand.
ATTCAGATTAGCTAATCAACAATTAAAAGGTGGTTCCATTTTAGCAGAATCGAAAATACTTGAGTGGGTATCCTATGTGGAAAATACAATACATCCAGCCATTTGGACTATAATTACTGGAAGTAAAAATAAGAAAAATTTAGATATGGTTAAAAAATCAAAAGAAAGCTTAATTGAATCTTTACGATATATAAATAGTTATCTTCAAAATTGTACATATTTTGTGGGTGAAAGAATTACGTTGGCAGATATAGTCACTTTAGCAAGAATTTTACCTGCTTTTCAAAATATATTGAACACTGATGAGAGGCGTCCATTGACAAATCTTGTTAGATGGTATGATACAATTCAAAATCAACCTCAGGTGATGAATGTGATGTCAAAAATAAATTTGTAAGATGTATGTTGTTATTACTTCCTAAAGAAGGAATATTGCTGTGAAGTTTTAACGATAAATTTGATCACCCGAATAAAGATTACTATAAATGTGTCATTCAGTTCTATTTTACAAAAAAAAAAAAACCTTTTCTGGATAGAGTGGGTAATACAACTTTTTATTAGTCAATATTACTACAATGTTTTACAAAAAACATGAATTTATATTATCACATATCATCTTGATTTACATAATAATGAATCGTATACTTTTCTAATGTGTATCAAGAAATTAGACATATTAAAACCATATTTGGCTGAAATAGGGATAACTTCATCATCACCAACGTACTTCTCCAAAATAGGCAAATTTACCTTAAAAAAATATATATATAATAAAAATAACATAATTATGAAAATAAAATGCAATTAATTCATCTACACAAACTTATCTCATATTTTCAGTTTAATTGCCAGAGCATTTTTTTTTTTTTCAATTTTTCTCATTACTAAGAGAGTCCAGTATGTTATCAGTATAATTCAATAACGAAAAATCGCAGAACGTTCAAATTTAATATCTCACCTATGAATCTAGCGATGACGACCACAAAATGAAGCAGGCTAGCGGGGTAAAAATCTCTTATCTCTAGGGATCCGATATAGGCTTTTAGTCAAAAGTCGGAAATACGACTTTACTAAAAGTTTTTTTCCTTATTAGTATGCCAACTAATATAAAAAGGCTTATCTCTGTTGACAAATAGTTTTATGGAAAAACTAATTTTTTTGGTGCAGATGAGATGTTACTCTTCCCTAATATAAAATTTCAATATTTATTTACAAATCATAATATGGGCCAGCTCACCAAGAGTAAAATATGTTATTCATAAATCTTGGTGAGTCGCGGTTTCAGTTTTCCAGATTGAGTAGGTCCCCCTATGTTGTAGTGGGACGTTGAGGATAGTGTATGAAGTGTGAGGAAGATGTTGTCTGTTAATTTAGTCATGTGTGTGTGAATGTCTGTAATGTCTAGTTCTCTGTGTATTTGTGTGTTTCTGGTGAGCCAAGGGGCTCTTAAGGCAATTCGGAGTACTTTATTTTGAAATGTCTGAAGTCGTTTCGTCAGTGTGTTGCTGGCAGTTATCCAGACTGGGCAAGCGTATGTCAACAGAGGTCTGAGAAGCGTCTTATAAAGTAGTACTGTACAGGAGTGTTTCAGTGGTGTTCTGTTTATAAGTGGATATAACTGTTTCAGTCGGCTGTATGCTTGTTGTAGTTTGTTGTTTATGTGTAGTCTCCAGGTGAGTCTTGTGTCAAGGATTACACCAAGATAGTGCACTCCTTCGGTTTCCAGGGTATTTCCTGGTTGTTTAATTTTAGTCGCCGTCCTTCGGTTCCCATGGTATTTCCTGGTTGTTTAGTTTTAGTCGCCGAAGGTGTTCATTTTGAAATCTCCGAAGAGAAAAAATTTCTGCTTCTGTTTTAGTGATGTTGAGACTTGTCTTCCACATTTGGAACCATTTTGTTATGATGTCTGTAGTTGTTTGTAAGTCAGTGATGCTTTGGTCAATATTGTCGTTAGTTGAGGCTATCATTGTGTCATCTGCGTATGTAGCTAAAGGGGCTGAAGTTGGTTCAGGTATGTCCGTACAGTAAAGTTTAAAGAGTATAGGGCTGATGATTGCTCCTTGCGGTAGTCCCGCGAGAATTTGGCGTCTAGTACTATATATGTTGTTCACACTTATCTGAAATGTTCTGTCTCCTAAAGAGGATCCTATGATTTGAGTAAACTTTTCAATATGACATGTGGTCAATTAAGTTTTGATGAAACTTAATGTTTGAAGAAAATTTCTTGATTTATAAAATAATGCAGAAAAACTCGTATTTTTCATAATTAACTCTTGACCTTATCTTTTTATCAATATTACACATTGAAATATGATTTCTGGGTAAAGACGTACTAACTTCTTATTAACACTAGAAATTTCGTCCAAATTTCAAATAGAAGCAGTTCTAACTTAAACTCACCTTAGACTCATCAAGATCCATTTTATTGGCAACAATGATCTGTTTTTTATGTGCCAGTTCAGTACTGAACGCTTTTAATTCTGTTCGAACGATGTGCAAATCTGAACAAGGATCGTTACTAGTATCAAGCACCATTAATAAACATGAACATCTTTCTGCATGTTTTAGGAACTGTATACCTAGGCCATAATTTAAATGTGAACCTTTAATCAATCCGGGAAGATCAGCAACTGTTTTAAAATATTTTCATCATAAATATGTTTTTAAATAAACTAAGTAAATTAAGAGGAGAAATTCTTAAAAAGTAAATACCCGCTATCTGTTCAAAATCACTATAGTTTATCACACCTAAATAAGGTTTAAGTGTGGTAAAGGGATATGAAGCAACTTTTGGTCTTGCTCTGGATATAGCTTGCAGCAACGTACTTTTTCCAGCATTAGGCAAACCTAGCTAAAATATATAAGGCAAAATAGTAAAAATGATACAGTCCCATCTAATTAACTTGTTAATATAAACATAGACCCGTCTTCACGAAATCACCAAAGTATTGATTAAGAATAATTAAAGCACTTAAAAAATAAATTTTAAATAAAACAAGGATCTTACAAGTCCAAAATGGGCTATGCTTTTAACTTCCAATGTATAAGATTTTTGCTCCCCACCAGCGCCATATTCCGCAATCATCGGACTCTGTACAATATCGGTGACAAAAAAATGATTACCACGCCCACCAGAACCTCCTCTTGCTAATATGAACATACTACCATCTTCGCAAAGATCACCAACGGTATGACCAAGATTATCTCTAATTACAGTTCCAACTGGAACCTGAAATTAATTTTGTTATTCGAAATTTAACTGAACTATTGTTTATCTAAACTAATAATAGACCAATCTATTCTACTAGCCTTTACTATCAAATGGGCAGCATTTGCTCCGTGGCTATCCTTGTTCCGCCCTTTTTCACCATTGTTTGCCCTTAATATTGTCTGAACGTGATTCAGATCTCTTACATTTGTCGTTGCCTGTAATTAAGCTTCTATCAATAAAAAAAAATATATTCCATGCCCGTGTTATACTGAAAAGCAAAAGCACTGTATTAAAAAAAAAAAAGTAAATAAAAGCTTTCTGTTGTAGTCGCGGAATAAATCATTCAATATGACTTCATTCGCAATTCGGGTTCATTTAGCAGTTTTTTTTTTGCAGTGATAAAATCTTAAATTTCTTTTGTCAAGCTACTGTGAAATGTTTAGATTAACCAGAAAAATACATGAACAAACTGAAGTGAACTTATCTTCCTTCAATCTAAATTAATGTCATACTAAGAACTAGATAAAAAATAAAATACTTGTAATACGACGTGCCCTCCATGGCCACCATCACCTCCATCAGGTCCGGCATTCTCATTAGCCCACAACTGCAGAAATGAAATATAGCCATCTCCTCCCTTCCCACCTTCGGCTGTTACCCTCTTACTATCCACAAAATGTTTTACCTTTAAAACGATTATAATATATTTTTATATTAATTTTTGATATATTCTATTTTTGTGTAACAAATAAGTGGCCGGGATTACTCACAATTTTGGAGGTAGACTTCTTTTTCAAATTTCTTAAAGGCTGTGCTGTATTAGAACAATATCTTAAAGTAAGGCGTATAATCCATAAATTCCTAATTGCTATCATTCTAGTTTAGTGAACAGCTGAAATAATTAAAAGAAAGAATAATAATAATTTTCTCCTGCAAGAACGAAACCCATTCAAACAATTTTCACATGTAATAATTGTTCAATTGCCTTTCCAATAAGTTTATGATAAGCAATTGCCGTTTTCTTACATAATGCCCAGTAGTATGATTTATAAACAAATCTGAAACAATATGTGGGTTCACCATTCTGTGGGTGGTATTCATTAAGTAGATTCACTGATTCAATTATATCACAGTTTAATTGTTGCACTTTGATTAATAACTGCATTATATTCAAATGACCACTGTTAGTCTTAAAAGTAATATCAAATATAAAAGTCTGAAAGTATATGCTCGGAGGGATTAGTAAGGGGTGGCAATTTTCAGTTTGAATTCTGATCCCAGGACACCACACTTGCCGCCAGTTGGTGTCAAAAAGTTTTGCAACGAGTTGATCAATATTTATATCTATTCCATTTCGTGTTTCGTCTACTGATCCAAAACAATTAGTAGCTTCTAAGTAGCTATTACCTTTATCATCAATACATAAGTAAGAGTGGAATATGTTTTTCAGTTTGCCGATAAAAGCGCTGATGATTTCATTTGAAAGAGATCCAAAGACAGCCGCATGGCATTCTACTGGGGCAACGGCAAAATCGCCAGTTAATTTGTTAAAATTCAAACCTTTCACTAGGTAGAGCTTCTTATCATCACCTTCGTTTGGATAAAGATGCAACAAAATGTTTCTCAAGAAATATTTTTCATCAGCGATAATATATTGGTCTTGATCTGAACAAGTACTAATTTTAGAAATAGAACTCTCAGAAAGAATTGTGTAACTAGAATCGAATTTTCTACATATATCTTCTAAAAGCTTTACTACATATGACTGAGGCGAGCAAGGATTCAGATATGGGTTACAGATTATCTTATTTTTGTGGGCGTAAGACATTAACACTCCGTCAATTAAATGTAGAGTCTTATTTTTGTTTACAATATCATCCACATTCATCAGCAATGGCGGAGTACTACGAAAAATATGAACTATAGCATTCTGGGTATTAAAACTTTTGGGTGTTCCACGATAACCGACAGAAACATAAGTTTTTAAGAGCTCTTGGGGAAACGGTCTTGTTTTAGTTAAGACAAGACCAGCTCGAGCAGCCATTTCTACTATTTGCCATGTATCAGCCCAACTTCTTTGTATTTTATCGGCAGGTGTTCCACCCTGGCCTGCACACAGTGTAACAATAATTTCACCATCACAGGCTAATATTGATGAAGATTCCACAAAAAAATCTTGCAAGAGCTGACGGTTAAGATGTATCTTCATTTTGCCACCAACATGAGGAAAGTTGAACAGTATTTTGTTAAATAATATTTCTCGTAAAATGGGATGCGTTGATAATTTTCTAGCATCTACGGCAAATAAAACGTTCACTCCTAAAATAATATCAGGAATGTCAGAAACAAAATTGTAATACACTACGGACAAGAAACAATCAACTGATCTTACCTGCACTTAACAGATATTGCTTGATTTTTAAGGCAATAATACTACTCTCTTCTTCTTCTAAACATGTTGCAAAAAAGTTTGAAAAAGTAACAGCTTCTGAACTCAAGCGATTTAGAATAGATAAACAAAAAGTAAAGTTTCCTTCTCCAACAAGCAGCACTGATTCTCCTTTTTGGAAATAAAATTCACTCATATTATTGTGAAAGTATTCTTAAAATAAACGTGGTACTAAAGTTGATTAATGTTAGGTTAGGAGCCAATTCACATTTCTCTTGCTGGAACCAAGTCACAATTCTCATCAACTCAAATATAATCTTGCTGTTCTCCAAATTCTTTCCAAAAAGGAACTTTCTGATATTCCAATTTTTTTGTATTACGAACCACTTATTACCTCAGACTTTTCCATCGGTACTACCTAACCTCCCACTAGCTAAATATTTAATTTAAATAACCTGCTCTCTTGCTACCAGTCAGCGACTTACAGCAATTTTATGATGTAAATGCGTAGGTTTTGCAATTTATTTTCTAATCATTCATATCATTTTAGATTTAGAAAATAAGAATAAAAAATTGTATAATTTATAAAATTGTAATATTTTTTTAAATAAATGTTTTTAAATTTTTATCGCTAAGAAATTATTTTACAGGTAACAGTTTTAGCTCGGCTAAAAAACTATAAATATTTACTTTCTCTTATTTTTTTAGAAGATTTTATATTGATATTACGAAAAAACATATGCATAGCGGAAGTAATTCATATGGCATTAGAAAACTTCCTCCAATGAGGTTCTATGTTTGTTGTGCACTGTTTTACAAGTTCTGTTGTCCGACTGTCCAAAGTCTGCCATATTGGTATTGAACTGGTGGGTTATTACCGGTAAGTAGAATTTTTTAATTTTTTGTATTCCAAAAAAAAATTGTGTTCATATTTACATATATGGTTCCCAGTTTTCATTTATAGATAGATTATTGATATATATATGTATAAATTACCAAAAGAAATCGAAATAAATTATGGAACATACATGTGCATTTGCTAGGGACGCTTGTTCCTATGGAATAAATCAATTTTGAGTAAAGCTCATTGAATTAAACTATATAGCAAGTAGTATGTAGAAAAGTCCACATTTGCACTAGGTAGTAAATAGAAAGATGATTTTGCTTATTAATGATATTAATGGAATTAAAAATTATTTATGAAAATCATAAGCCTAATTACAATCTTATTCTTCCCCATCCATAGTGGAATAATTTCTTTTGTCTGTTACTACTTCAGATTCCAATGATTTTTATAAAACTTCTTTTACTAGGTTCTTTATTGGTATGTTTTGCTTCTTTAGTATGTAACTGGATCTTGGGAATATAGTATTTTACGTAAATTAATCTCCATTCAGCATTTCTGAAAAAAAAAGATTTTTTTGAAATATTACAGTATGATCACCTTTCAGTAGTTCTTGAGGAAGTAACCTAAAGATGTACGAAAGGTAAAACAAAAAAAAATTGTTTTGAAGTTCAAAAAAATTATTCTTTAGCCTCTGCAAACAATAGTTTTATTCTATTATAAGACTTTTTGCTGTAGATCAGAAAGTTGTAATAGTTGATTTCACAAAGAGTTACCCGCTCAAATTTTGGAACGTGGATTTCTTTCTTGGATATATATTTTTTTTCCTGCTGGTACAAAGTTAGCGATAGAAAGCTTAGTTAAGAAATTCCGATACACATAAAAACATCCGAAAACTTGGCATGAAACAGATAACGAAATTCATATCTTACCTTTTGCCTGCCCCTATTGAGGCATTATTTACGGATTAATGTTAATGGTTTTTAATGTGTTAAAAAGTCGCCTTATTACCAAATCATACCGGCATGGTGATTTGTGGAATCCTGAAAAAATCATGTGTTTTGTTTACAATTGAACTTTTATTAAAAGATCATAACACTAGTTCAAAATTCAAGCGTATAAACTTGTGTATAAAAGGGAATTGCTTGAATCAATTTTCACTTTCTCTTCCTATTAGATATTGTAACGACGCATAATGGCAGATAATGATGATCTTCTTGATTATGAAGATGAAGAGCAAGCAGAACAGCCTATTGTTGAAGGATCAGGTGATGCAAGTCAGAGGAAAGATGTAAAGGGAGCTTATGTTTCCATACATAGTTCTGGTTTTCGAGATTTTCTACTAAAACCTGAAATATTGAGAGCTATTGTTGATTGTGGTTTTGAGCATCCATCTGAAGGTAATATTTTTTTAGTTGAACTGCATTCGGAAACTAAAAAAACTATAGTATGAACTATATTAAAACAAGTAACTTAATGTGTTCGCCCTGCATTTCATTGCCGTAATATTGGATTCGTTTGTATTTTCTCATACGATTTCTCAATATGTGACATTAATTTAATGCTAGAAGTAAATCTTTAGGATCCCCCTGAATCCGATTTAATGCATACAGTCCTTTTCGATAAATGATAACACCATCTAGGACATTGTAGTAAAAATTTCAAATTTGAAAAATTTATCGATTATAAGAATTCCAGTAAAAGAAAGCTGTGTTGTTATTTCATACTAGTATTCTTTGGTAATGAGTATATTATAAATGATAGCACGTAAATTTTCTTAAAACTAGTAAGTGTTAACAGTTTATTTTTTCAAATAATTTTAGTGCAACATGAGTGCATACCGCAGGCCGTATTGGGCATGGATATCCTTTGTCAAGCTAAATCTGGTATGGGTAAAACAGCTGTATTTGTGTTGGCAACGTTACAGCAGATGGAACTTCCTGAGAATCAATTGCCCCAAGTCTGCGTACTTGTCATGTGTCATACAAGAGAGCTAGCCTTCCAAATTAGCAAAGAATACGAAAGATTTTCCAAATATATGCCCCATATTAAGGTAAATTCTTTGAAGATATAAATTATTTTTTGTTGAGGTAATATTTATTGAATTCTTACTTGTACGCATCATGAATTTGTATTCAAGAATAAGTTTGATGTAACTGTAAATAATGAAAAGGATATGCAAATACATGCTAATGACTGACTTAATTTACGAAGAAAAAATATACTAAATTTGCTAGTAATTTCTCAGATTACAAAAGTTAAGCTATTTAGAAAAAAAAATAAACCCTATATTAAAGTATTGCAATTTGTGAATGAAAGTCACTAAATTAATTTCACTCCAGTGTAACCAAGGATGATATGACAATTTTAAAAGAAGAGTAAATTCTATAGGGTTGTCCAACAAGTCTATTACATTTTATTGGCGTAAATAAAAAGCTTATTTTCTATTAAAAACAAAAACTTAGCAGTTCACATATTGTCCATTTTTCTATTACTCTTAACCATCTTTCAGGCAACTTCATGATTTCTCGTTCTAAAACGTCTTTCAGGAACGAGTTTTTGTCTTCGACGGTATTTAATGTTTTTCGCGACTGGATTAAACAGTAATCGGAAGGTGCTAGATCTGGCGAATTAGATGGTGGGATAGTAGATACCAAACAAGTTGAAACAACTTTGACACTGGTCCCCTGAGATGCCCACTGGTGGAACTTGAAAGAAATAATTGACACTGGTCTCAGGGGACCTTAAAACTTGTATTTCGATATCGAAAATTACACGATTACAGCACTTCCAGTAAACTAAGTGAAGTAAAAAAACCTGCTGTGAAACATTCACGACTTGATTTTAATACAATTTACACATTTAGAAATGGCATATTTTCTCCACACTTAATAATTCTTACCAGATGTTTAGTTTAATGAAACCAGTCGGAGTTTTTATGGAGAAAATCACAGAAAACTGAAAAATCTGTTTAATAAAGACGCACTTCCGGTCAACCGATTTCCTTCAAACTCGGAATTTTGGCAACATACATAATTCTGATTAACATAATGCGGGTGATAGACTCGTATATACAATTATATAGCACTTGAGAAGGCAAGTACAACCCCAAGATGAATTCTTCCTGAGAAATGTTTCAAATAAATATGTCATTAATTAACCAAGTTTAAAGAAAATCGTTGGAGTCGTTTTCGAAAAAATCTCAACGACAACAAAAAAGAAAAATCAATTCAGTAGAGTCGCACTTCTGATTGACCGTTTTTTCCAAAACCTTATTGCTAGGCCCACTGGTGGAACTTGAAAGAAATAATCCAGTTTGAACTGGACCTTTCATTTTTGAGTTTTGCTGACCAGCCGCGCACACAGAGACCAATTTCAAAAACCACTTTTGCACACTCAGGAACCTCGAAACGTTTATTTCCTGTGAATACTCAATATAGAAACTTTGTTTGCAATACTTCTTACTGCAATAAAGTAAAAAGGAGTGATTCTTTAGAATCTGGGATTTTATCCGCCGTTAGCCATAACCGGCCGGGAACATAAAAGATTTGCATGCTTCGACGGATAAAAATCCCAGATATTATTCAGCATATTGCGGACCCATCCACATATTCAACCATTCTTTAGAAAATTGAATTAAATTTTTACTTTCTCTTACTCCTAGTAAGAGGAAGTATTGTAATCGTGTCAAATTTTCGATATCGAGTTTTCACCGGAAATATCCGTTTTGAGGTCCCCTGAGTCCAAAAAAGTGGTTTTTAGCAAATGGTCTGTGTGTCCGTGTGTGTGTGTGTGTATGTATGTATGTATGTATGTATGTGAAAAGCATAGCTCAAAAACGAAAAATCGTAGAAAGTTGAAATTTGATATTCCGTTTAGAGGTCACCATGGGATCTGACTGTACGTTATCTGTAAAAATTCCTCAACCGGAAGTACCACTTTACTAGTTGGATTTTTTACTTTTTTGCGATTTTCTCAAAAATGGCTCCGACGATTTTCTTTAAACTTTAAACATCAACCACAACAACTACAAACTTTTATTAGAAACATTTCTCCGGGAAAATGCATTGAAGGGCACTTTTGGGGGAGGGGTGGGGTTAGGTTTCCATCTAAAGTGCTATTTCAGTTTATTAGACAATTCTGCCATCTGAATAATGTTAATTAGAATTAAATATGTTGTTGAAATTCCGAGTTTGAAAAAAATCGGATAACCGGAAGTGCGTTTACTTTACTACTTTACTAAATGATTTATTCACTTTTTCGCAATTTTCTCAAAAATGGCTCTGACGATTTTTTTGAAACTTCGTATGTAAACTAAACATGCAAAGATCTACAACTTTTATCTAAAACATTTCTCTGGGAAATTTCTTTTAAGAGCACTTTTAGGGGAGGGGTGGGGTTAGATTTTCATCAAAGTGCTATCCTAGTTCATTATACAATTCTATCATCCAAACATAATTAGTTAGAAATAAATAGATGACTGAAATTCCGAGTTTCAAGAAAATTAGTAAACCGGAAGTGCGCTTTTACTGAACAGTTTTTTCAGTTTTCGACGAATTTCATTAAATTTGGTACACAAACTATAAAATTTGTCAATTATCATTTTGAGAACTGGAGTAAGTGAAAGTTGTGTGAGTGTTTCACACCAGATTTTTTGAGATTGTTGGCTTGAAAAGGACTGATCTCTCTCTGAGCTTCTGGCTATTGATTATTCTTGCCTATCCTTTAAATTAACTTTGTGGGATAATAAACATATATTGACGTTTCGAAAGTACATAAAGATCAGTGAAAGTATTAATATTCATTATTCATTTAGTGCAAATGATGACATTTGATAGGGACAACTGATTGTTTGACCATGCTGAGTTATCAGAGCTGATGCACTTATTGAAGTAATGTAGATCTATTAAGGTGTCTTTCATGTAGTCTGGGAGAATTGTTAATAGTTTTTTAAAGTATATTTATCTGTGTGTGTTAAATGTGAGAAATACAATGAATTGAAATTTATTTTAGGTGGCAGTTTTTTTTGGAGGATTGCCGATATTAAAAGATGAGGAGGTGTTGAAAAATAATTGCCCACACATTGTTGTTGGAACACCGGGCCGAATTCTTGCGCTAGTTAGGAACAAAAAATTAAATTTAAAATTTTTAAAACATTTTGTTCTGGATGAATGCGACAAAATGTTGGAGCAGTTAGGTTTGTTATTTTTGATTTTTAAACATCATGTTGTTTAATGTAATCTTTATAATTTTTATAAAAACAATGAAAATTCTCAATGACGTTGTTAACAATATTATGTTGAAACATTATGTTGTTATATTATATTATAATATTATGTTGAAAAAAATATTGTCTTACTGAGTATGTAATAAAATGTGGTGGTTTTTGATAAATGTAAAAATTGCCTTCATGATATGATGTAATTATTCATATTGAAGTTAATCCTAAAAAGAATTCATTAGGAAAGGTTTCCAAAAGTTGGAATTTTATGCAAAGTATTAGCATTGTTTTTTAAATTCTTTCAAAAATTATCACAGTGAAATTACTTTTATGCTTTTATTATATTTTTTGAAAATCTTTTCAATGGAACTTTTAAAGACACTTGTATAGGATATTCTACCTGAATCTGTTTTTCAAGTGTAGGTTCCTTTTTATTAAAAGTCAAAACAAATTGCGCAAAATATGGAGTCTTTTTCAGTTATTGATGGTTAAATTGAGGATGAGCTTTGGTACCTCAACTTTAATTTTAAAATAAATAATAAGTAGCATATTTACTGTACCATATTTTTAACGATTTTTCAAATTTGTTTTACAGATATGAGACGTGATGTTCAAGAAATATTCCGTAATACCCCGCACAGTAAACAAGTAATGATGTTTAGCGCAACATTGAGCAGGGATATTAGGCCCGTCTGCAAGAAGTTCATGCAAGATGTAATAAATTCCTTCCACACTATATACAAGTACTTCTATCCTCCTCCGTATATTCCTCCTTCAATGCCACCGATACCACCTCCTACCATCGCTGTGTCCTAAAATCGATAAAGCTACCATACAACCTTATAAAAAAAGTTCAAAAAAATTAAAAAGGAAAAAAGCAAAATTAAAATTAAAAACAAGCACCCTCTTTGTTCCTGTCCAAGACCTACGACATATTAGTTCCCGATGGTACAGTAACTGTTGATTAATCAAGACAACTGACTGTAGTACTAGTTGGGGGTTTGCTCACAATTGGGTCGTCGTCACAGTCAACATGCACAGAGAGAGTGAGAGTGACAATGCTTGGACCGAAAGAGAGGCGCACAAGTTACTCATAAAGAATCTGCCAAAAAAAGAGCGCACCATGGAGATGATGAACATGTGAGAAAACGCAAGCCATGGCTTCTCTTCGCACATTTATCCCAGCTGTGGAGGATGGTGTTGTACGGTGCTTTCTCGTTTCTACAAAACCGTATGTACTTGCCCCCTGAAAAACAATAACCAACCTTTGCTATCCATTTCCAAATTCCTTTCTTTCCAAAAAAAAAAAAAAGAAAAAGAAAAAAAAAAGCTGTAACTTTATTTAATTTTAGTGTTTTTTTTTGTTTTTTTTTTTGTTTTAAATAATAATAATAATAAAATTCTTGTTTTACTATTCATGCTAGCCAAAAGTAATGTTCTGAGACAAACAGGTTGGTGTAAACGAGTAGTATTAAAGCAAGATCATTACATCATGCCATATTCGCTTACAAAAGAAAAATGGCATCAAGAAGAATTAAAGTTTAAATTTTAAGCATAGAAAAAAAATTCAGCAAAGATTCCAGTATCGTGAAGCATCATTTGAAGAGAGAAGATCATTGAAGATGGATTTGGAAGAAATCAGGATCCTGTAGACTTCTTTTTACTAATTACCTATCAAGTAAATATTCTGAAGACTCTGACGGCGAGAGAATTTATTATTAGAGGAAGAATTTTCAAGTTTAGATTATGTTGTGCTGCTGCCGCGTTTATAGCTATTGAAATTTATAATTTAAATTAATCAGATCTATCAGTCATTTTTCCATTTGTTTGCTACAATAAAATCATCACAATAGACAGTGGAGTGAGTGACCTTACAGATTTAAAGAACTACGTACATACATTCTGAAATCATGTTAAAAGTTTTTTACCCCCAAATTTGAACAGTGATAACGAAGGATCTCTGAGTATCCGGAAAGACTATGTAATAACATGAAGCAATCTAAAGTTCTAATTGAAAAAAGAAGAAAGCTATTTGAATTGCGTTAAAAAAATTCTGCAAACCTCTTGTGATATATTACTTTTGTTTAGCTAGCATCTTTTTAACATTTCTCAAAAACATTATCCTTAAATTTTATTTCATTCTTTTAATTTAATCCTTTTTCTTTTTTGTAATTAATACGTTTATTATTTTGTTTTATTGTTTTAATAGTTGTTTGAGTTTTCAGTATTGTGTGTTTAGCCAATGGAAGTTTACGTGGACGACGAGGCCAAGTTAACGCTACATGGCCTTCAACAACATTATGTTAAGTTAAAAGAGAATGAGAAGAATAAAAAGCTTTTCGATTTACTTGACATATTGGAATTCAATCAGGTATGTAATTGTAAATGACTTTCATACAGAGATTCCTTAAAAAAAAAAAAAAAAAAAAATACTGAAAAATCGCCAACTTCGGAAGCAGAATATTTTCCGGTGCGGAAAAAGTTGTTTCACCAGTAAAATCTTTATTTATTTGTTGTATTTTTTTGTAAACAATTCTTTGAATTTTGTGATGTTCTTACTAATAGATCTTCTATTGTTTTATTATTACTATTATAGGTTGTTATCTTCGTGAAATCAGTGCAAAGGTGTATGGCACTTGCGCAGCTGTTATGCGATCAGAATTTCCCAGCTGTAGCCATTCATAGAGCCATGAATCAGGAAGAGAGGCTGTCTAAATATCAAGAGTTCAAAGATTTTCAAAAGGTAAATATTTTGTTTAAAAAGCAATTTAATTAGACTAGAGTTTGTCCTCCGCAGTCAACATATAGGACTGTTTTGTTCATGGGAAAATAGCCTGATTTTTTATTTTAATAAGAAAAGACCATGTCAAAATTTGCTAGTAAACATTTTGAGAGGGTTATCTTTTTGAAACATAGTCAGATAAACAATTATCGAACAAAATTTCAGTCATTCCTCAATTTTTATTTTGCTATTTAATGAATGAGAATACTGTGATGATTTCATAATATTCTGTATTTAATTGATGAAACTATGAACTCTCTCTCTGAGTATTCTCTTTAAATTCATTTTGTGAGTTTTTACTTTTTTTTATTACTCGATAAGAGGACGTGTTTGCGATCGCATCCAATTTTCGAAATGACGTTTTCACCGGAAATAGCTGTTTTGAAATCCCCCTGAATACGGAAAAAAAAATTTAAGCGAATGGTCTTTGAAAGTGTATGTTTAACAAAAAATCGCAGAAAGCTCAAATTTAAAATTCTGTTTTAGATGTGACCACCACATCTGCCTCTTAATGTTTTGAAAGATCCATCAGCCGGAAGTGCAATTTTAATAAATATTTTTTGCCTTCAGTTTTTCATTTTCTCAAAATCGATGCCAATTATCTTCTTTAAACTTCGCATACTATCTCACCTAAAAATGTCGTTCAACTTTTATTTGAAACTTTTTTCCAGAATATTTATTTGGGGGTGGGGGACTTCTAGGGTTAGCACCCGTTAACTTCCCACAAATAGGGCATCATCATTTCCATTTATTGTTATAAATAATTAGCTATGTAGACCTATACAATATTAAGGTAAATTAAATGCTTGCTAGAATTCCAATCGTTTAGCGGCTAGTTGAGTTATTTTACACTTTATTTTTGTGTGACTTTCTCATAAACGCTCCAAAACTTTCTTTAAATTGGAATCTTACTATGCAAATATAAATTGGTCACTATTATTAGAAATCATTTTCTGGAAAAATTGATTTTAAAGTTATTTTGATTTTAGAATCTGGGAGTTAGCTTAAATTTAAAATGCTTATAAAGCTTAGCTAAGGAGTTGGGACAAACGGCGCTGCCATAGATAAACCAGTATATTCCCCACCACCTTTATATTGTAATACAAGCCAATTATACCTTTAGTCAACATTGCATGTTTAAAGAAAATTTCGTCATTTAGAACGATAATCATTGCAACAAGAGAGTTATTGCTGTTATTAGACACAAATCACAAAAAAATTCAAACGGTAGCTGCCATAATATGTCAAATGCAACATGCGTAGAATGCGTTTGTCAACCCCACATCGAAACCTTCCCAGTTCCTCCCTGCCCTGCTGTGAGAAAATGTCCGTTCGCTTTGTCATGTAGAAACGTTCGCTTTTTACCAAATAAATAGGTGCCTCCCAGTATTCTATGGAAAAGACGCAGTATTATTAATAAAAAAAAAAAAAAATGCAGAAGTCATTTGTTTACTCAAAATTTTTGCTCGTTTAAAAAACAAATGTTTAAATCTAATTTATTTTTTTTTAATTTAAAGAGAATCTTAGTAGCTACAAATCTATTTGGACGGGGCATGGATATTGAACGAGTGAACATTGTATTCAACTATGACATGCCTGAAGACTCTGATACCTACCTACATCGAGTGGCAAGAGCTGGACGATTTGGTACAAAGGTCAGCTCTAATTTTTTTTTATTATTATAATCAGCTTCCCTGTATAAATTTTTTCAACAAGGCATTTATTTATTTTTAATTTTAATGTTGCTTTTTAATAATTTGGAATATATTCCAGTCGTATTGAATATAAGATTTGTATACATACATTCAAAATTACTTCAGATTTAAATCAACCTATATTTTATAGGTGTAAAATCTGCAATGCATGTAATAGTCGCACATTCTTCAAATCTTTTCAGTTTTTTACTGTTGAAAATAATTGAGAATACCATGATGAAATGAAAAAAAGTTCTGCATGTAATTGATGAAAATGAACTCTCTCACTGAGTATTCTCTAAATCCAATAGTCCTATATTCACTGGTGACTCTTGAATGTTTATATGACGTCAAGTGAAGTTGGCAATTTTAAGCCATTCTACTTTATAAAATTGTACTTCATAATTTTTGATTTAGAGAATTTAATGTGTTTTTTTTTTTCTTATATCTTCAATATGTTTTTTGGGTGTTTATAATTAATGACATTTATGTTACCTAACTTTAAATTCTTTAATGAAATAAACTCTTTAATTATTCTAGTATTTTAACCCTCCGTCGGGCGCACCTCTAAAAGAAACAAAAACAGGCGCACCCGGCCTATGAGGCCACCTATATATTTTAGTCTCCCTCCTCCATCCAAATCAATTTAATTCAAAACACAAGTAGGAAAGCGTTGGCTATGATTTAAGGAGAGAAAATACACCAAATTGAATGAAAAATAATGGCTTTATTAAACAGAACAAAGCTTAAACTAAAATAACCAAAATTGCAAATTTGACACAAAAAGTTTTCAAAATTTATCGAACAAAATATCATAAAAGTAAGAAAAGAACTGAAAAAAAGTAGTAACACTCTCTTGTGACGTGGGAAAATCATTCTTCACCGTAGTCGTGGGCAGAAAGTGACGTTGCGTCTTCAAAATCAGCAACTGAATAACAGGTCTGACACAGCGGATTGACGTGGCTTAGGCAGATCGGTTCATGACAATTTCGACATTCGTAATTTGTCATCCTTCTAAATCCAGTTTCTGCCATGCACGTGCTACATTTGCGTCTTTTAGGAGGTAAGGATGGGGAACTTTCACGAGTTTCTTGTGGTAAAAACCTCTTCAAACGTAATTGAAGCTGAGTCGGCATTCCACTTGTATTCAAGTTTCTTCGAGCTACTTGCCCAATCGTGAGTTGATTTGACAAAGTTTTGAGGAAAATTCGCCTTCTTAAAGGTTCTAGTTGGTTTACCATTGAAATTACTTGAGAATTTATGCCAGCCACATTCAGGCAGGCAAAAAAGATAACCATAGGCCAGCGTCTTGTGTTCCGGCTGACACTGAAGGTTGCACACATTTGATCAGCTGTGTCAACTCCAGCTTTGGTGGAATTATAAAAAGTAATAACTTCTGGGTTTTGCTTCTCTCCAGTATTTTGATCAATGGCATCAGTTTCGCAAAGGGATGAACCCAGAATAACACTTTTCCCCTTCTTCGGTACGTATGAAACCAAAGTGTTACAATTGTTAAAGCCAAACAAGCTGCTATACTGATCCCTCCCTCTGACGTTGACAAAACTTTCTGGTAATTATTTTTGCCAACAAATGACAGCCTCTTTTTTTTCAAATCATTTACAAGGTCTATGTCTGAAAACCAATTATCAGTAGTTATATTACGCCCTGACTCAAAAAGGGGCTTAGCCATTCGTTTTACCACGTCACTTGGCTTATTGCTGACAGAAAATGGCCCTTCTGGTTGTTTTCCTGCATAAACCTCCATATTATAGGTGTACACCATTTTGGCATCCACAAGAGCAAACACCATATTTGTTTGGTTTGGACGGTATGTATTGCCTGAATGCACACCACTCACGGAATGCTGGAAGCATCTCATCTATTGTTACATTTTCTCCTGGGATGTAGTTATTTTGACAGTTATAAACAAAACGGTCAAAGAGTTCATGGATTGGGCAAAGTCGATCATATTCTTTTCGCAGTGCTCGGGTCCTACGATCGTCAAAACGAATACAACGTATTAGGAACTTGAATCTTTTTAAGCTCATCACCAGACCAAATTTCTCAATCCCATCTCCTTCAGTTCCCCAAAGCTCCTCCAGACTCTGGCGATTGCCTCTGTAAGCTCCAGCCAGGTACAATAAACCAATGAATGCTTTGATTTCAATAACGTCTGTTTCCTTGGCATCCCTCTCTCTGGCAAATTTGAGTTTGACAGAGTCGATATACTGATTGGTATATTTGACAATCATTTCCAATATTTCTGTGTTGAATAAACATTCCCAACATTGCAATATAGTTTTAGCATTTTTAGCATCTCCTTTTACACCTGGAAGGTGAGTAATGATATTGTGACGTTGTGCCCGACGAGCAGTGGCTATCGATGGCTTCTTGGTCCACTTTGTCTCTTTAACTTTTCCAAGAAAATAATTGTTACCTATGACATAACGTTCTTCATCCTCGTTCTCAGATATATCTTCAACTTCCTGTTCAGTTGCTGAGTCCTCTTCACGTTCTCCTACCTCGTCCTGAGAATCTATATCGCTTTCTTCGCCCAAATCCTCAACCAATGCCGGATCAGTAGAGTCATCCTGGAGTAATCTTCTTATTTCTTCAACATCATTAGGGTTGAGGAAATTATAGGTTTTTCTATCCATTTCAGCTGGAAATCTAGAATAAAAGACAGAAAAACAAATTAGTTATCGATATAACATGATCAGGCGCACTCAGCTTGAGAGGCCAGGGTCAAAAATGGAAGTTATTTCTCAAGATTTGACAACTCCCAATACAAAACAATATTATTTTAATTAAATGAGCAATTGCAATGAAAATATCTTGAAAAAACTTACCTTATAAGTTATGACGTAATCAGGCGCAGTCGGCTTGACGAGCCAGGAACGTTCTAGTCGAGCCTTGGAATGGTTAATGGTAGACTGAAGTGCGGCGTCCTACTCCCCACTCCTAGTTAGGAAACTAGTGGGACGGACTTCGCGCTCTACCACCAGGAGAAAAAGCTGCGTGCAAAAAAATGTTTAGCTGGCCTGAGAGGCCAGCTGCGCCCGACGGGGAGGGTTAATAAAACTTGAGTGGCGGCTGGATTAGCTACTTATTCAAGAATCTTGGAGTTCATGCGGATTATCCCAGTCTAACAAAACACGAGATTTAATTTAATAATACAAAGGTAGTTGTGTGTACAACTACTTTGGGTTTAGCGAACCTGCAGCTCGCCACCGATATCACCACAAACAAGTGTGGGTAGTGGTGGTGGTGGTAGGTTTTATATATATATATATTTTATCATGCCCTCATACCTTCTACCTATGTTGTAGAGAGAAAATGTGAATGTAAGGGGGAAAGGGGGTGGAGCTAGGAAGCAAAACTTGATAAAATATAAAGAAAATTGTTTTTAAGCTTTATTGTCTCAACTCTTAAATCTACTTTAATATTATTTACTCTAATCAACTTAAATTTACTTTTTAATTTTTACAATGAATTAACGGAATATGAATTGAATCTAAAATGTTATTAAATCAACTCCTAAATTACTCCAATATTATTTACTGTAATCAACTTAAATTTACTCTTTAATCTTACAATAATTCTATCAAAAAGTGGATTAAATCGCGATTTCCTAATGTTCTGCTTTGCTTACTGATTAACGCTAGTCTACAAGAGAAACATAAAACAAATAATCTAAGCCACCTTGTTACCCCGAGAACTAGTGCAAGTACTCACCAAACACAACCAAGTTTGAGTGCCAAGCATGCCGCGTCAAGGCTCTCATTTTCGCTCTGGTCACAGACGGCCTGACTTCCGTCGCCCACTTCGTGCTCTCACCAAACACGCACACCCCACACGCGCGCACACCACCGGGAACAATAGGAACGGTTATCCCCTCCCTCATGCTTGGCTTGCACTTTTGTCCTGGCGAGCACTGCAACAATATGTAATGAACTCATTAAATACTAACATTAATTCATTTTAATACATTTCTGTCTAATATAACATCTGATTAAGAATACATAATGTAAAACCTAAATGTTCCATCCCCTTACATGAATATAGTAAATAAGATGAGCAGATATCAGATATGTAGAGGGAATAGTGCGACATAAAACAATTATTACTGTCTGGTATCGGTATTGGTATATATATGAAGTATAATCAATCATTAGAATTACAGTTAATAAATGCGAATGAGTGTGTGGGGGGTTGTGTTTCTACAGTGAGCTAGAATTGTTTGTGAGAGTACTGAACTCTGTTGGCCTCCTATAAGTGTTGCAGGGTATCAGTGCAAGTGTTAGGCTGGGTTAACCCGCAGGGACGCCAATTTCTCTGAGGCTCTTTTGAAATAACTGTATTCCATATTTACTATTGTTGAACAACTTTAAAATTACGTCAAGTTTAATTCCCTTCGTGTTTCCCAGTCTAACAAGTTTATACTGTCACAACATTCACACAGTATACACAAGTCCATAGGCATCATGCATAGAAGTTTGAGCAACTGTTAGTTGGGTTTAGAGGACGTTTCACAAAGAAACAGTGGTAGTTCACTAAAACAGGCGCACGCGCACTGACACGCATACACTTTACAGGCAAGTACTATATACTATTTCTAACACTTCTGAATAGATACATTGAATAGATATTTAACACCTCAAGGAGTCCCAATAGATCTTTGTGATAGAAGTAGATTTGACTTTATAGCTCTTTCCGTTTACATATCCAACATCTTCGTAAATTGTATAATTAAATTTTGTAGTAACAATTTAAATAAAAATTTAATACCAGTAATTACAATTTAGTAAATATAAAAAATACAATATTTAGGAAGAAATCTATTCAGTTTTCTATTGCCTAGTTCTGGACTAACTCTACATTTGACTTTAGAGTGAGCGGTCCAGGTACCGTGGGGGTTTCAAATTGAAACCTGAAAATTCCAATTTTGAACAACTCTCTAGTGTCGAATTTTTGGACGCGGACATTTAATAATGATACAATGGGTGTTGAACGGCGAGTACAAAGGGTCCTCTGTGGCCTAAGTGCCTTTGTTGAAAGAACATGTGAATATAGTAAATAAAAGGGGAAGATAAAAATAAATTTTAAGGTGTTTGATAGAATATAGCTAATGATACACACTAATGTAAAACTATAAACACATCGAAATCATACTTATAGTGATTAAAATAGAATGCATAAATAGCAGAGCATTATGTGGTTTCAGAGATATTTTCCGTGATAGCCTGCTTCTTTTGGTGGTCATCGACCGGTTTGGGCATTCGCCTATCATCAGGATGTTTTTGTTAAACAGTGTAATAACAGACTTGCACAGGGCAAATTCAGTTAATACACTCCACATTTAGTTAATCACGAGTGTATTAACTGAATTTGCCCTGTACAAGTCTGTGTTATCTCACTGTTTTGACAAAAACACCGATAATAGGCGAACGCCCGAAACCGGTCGGTGACCACCAAAAGAAGCAGTGTATCACGGAAAATACCTGATACTCTTTCGAGCTCTGCGGAACCAACCACAACAACATTATGTGGTTGTTCATTATTCGCTTTTAGAACTCATTTATAGAACTGGAGAATACTATGATAAAATTAAAGAATTCTTAATGTGATGATGAAAATGAACTCTCCCACAGAGTATTCTCCTATCTTGAATTTAGAGGCTTAAGGAAGGTTTACCAGCCGGTCTGGCTCAACCTTGTTATGTAATTGATGATATCTGATTTAGTCGCACTTGCGAAACAAATTTAGTCTCGTTGGATGATTTCTTATTATTATAAGTAATTTTAAATTAACTGCAATAGTTGAGAAGTTTGTTTTCTTCTTATTTATTGCAAAGTCGCTAACGATGGTCAGTGCTATCTGTTGTAGCCTTTAAGTAAAAGTAGCTCAGGATGATCATAAATTATTTACATTTTCTTTCTTTGTTACCATAAGGTATGCACCCCTTTTAAGAGATGTACAATTAATGCGAAAAATACTTTAAATGGTAATCAAAATAAACTCATACATTTAAATGCGTTTACTTTTATAAGTAAACTTTGTTGACATTAATTATTTTTTGTTTGGCCGTTATATAATATTCCATGTATAAAGCGGTTGTTGGGCCAAAAGATAATGTTTTTTCTTTATCTTATAATAAGTTTATTATTCGACTTTTAGGCCACCAGTGGTGTTTTTCTAAAGGAACTATCAAGGAAAAGGTTTGTGGGGAGTCTTGTAAATGTTTGGAGCTCTAGAAGTCCAAAACGTTGAATATGAAACTTTTCTGCAAAATTATGCATTTTTTTGGTTCATTGACGTGGATCATCATCTCTGTATTTGAAAATACTGTAATGTTAAAGATTGAAAATTCAAGAATTCTCTTTGTTATTGCGAAGTGCTGGTTACTTTGATAAAAAATTTGGACAAACTTATGTAATTTTATCATTTTATCAAGAATTTGTGCAAATGATGAATGATCTGATAGGGACAACTTATTATTATACTGTGATGAGTTATCAGATCTGATGCCACTCTTCATCGCTAGTTTTAAGCATAAAATAAATGAGTAGATTCACACCTTAATGATTCATGGTGTAGGAAATATGTATCTTTTAAGATAGTGTTTATGACAATAAATCCTAAACTTTTATATATAATATACAAAATTTTAAATTAATTTGCAAATGATACATCTAATGAAATCGAGTACATCTTTTTATAAATGATATTGATTGAAAAAAAAAAAGTATCCGGATTTGTTAAAAATGTGTATTATGAATGAAGAATTCAATTAATTGTTATATTTTTTATTCGATATATATTGTTACAGGGTTTAGCAATTACTTTTGCTAGTGATGAAACAGATGCTAAAGTATTGAATAATGTGCAAGATCGATTTGATGTGAATATTACTGAATTACCTGATGAAATTGATCTTTCATCATACAGTAAGTTTTGATTTCTATTGGTTTTTAATTATTTTTTATATTGGAAGGTGTGGTGAAGAAAACGCGTCAGGAATAAATAGCGTTTTAATTATAGAACTGCTACTGCCTACCTCATGCAGCTGAAAGAGAATGTAGTATTACTTCAATCGGGTTAAATTTTTCGAAATATAACACTTCGTGTTTTTGGGGGACCCTTAGTAAGTAGAATTTCTTTAGATTAGTAGTGTGGTGCGAACATAATAACGAAACATCACAAGAAATTATATTTGCTAAATCAGTATGGATTATAACAGGAGATGTGATACAAAGATTTCTGTCAAAATATGTTAATCAGAAGTGTCATTTTGAAGAGTTCATTTCTTCTCATAATTCACAAAAATTGCTTCAACTTATTTATTTTAGATTTTTTTGAGAAAGATAAATCATTTAAGAAAAAAATTATTTGAGAACCATCCTCTTTTGGCAATTGCATTAAGAGGAAGTTTTTATTTTGTACTGACAGATCCAAGGGGTGGAGGCTCTATTTTAGGACTTGCCTAAGAGATATTTAGGAAATTTGGCTTTTGGCTCTTGTTCGTCAAACGGCAGCAAAACACTGTGTTCATTATCTACCTTTGTTTTAATGACAAAGTAATTGAGGTGTATACAATGATGAGAAATTCAAAGCATTCAGAACTCTCTCTAAATGTTCTCTTGACTAGAGGATTTAATTGATTTGATTAGTTTTAATTCAATTGACCGAAGTTAATACACTTAGGTCAGAAGGTAAGGCCTTGTATGCATTGAGAGATGAACGCACCAAGATGTAATTTCGATTGCTGGTTCGATGTCACTGTATCGCTTCAAACATTAGGAACTGTCCTCTGAGTAAAATGCACACAATCGCAAAGAAGATTTACTGCGACAGTTAGTAGAAAAAATTCAACGTGGCCGTGACGTCGCACAGGGGACTCCTGACGAAGCTGGGCTTGCAGAGTGACTGCAGGTGCATATTCTGTGGTGAGATGGTGGAAACTCCAATACATCTCCTAACGGACTGACTGTGATGCTGCCATTCAGAGAAGATTCAAGAACCTGGGTAGTTACCAAGAGGAGGAGGGAAACATACCCTCCCTCAGAGCGCTCCAGGATATTAAGATTCCTCAGAGATCTTAACCTGGTGCGGGTGCTATAGGCGCAAGGCTTGTTCATGGCACCTGATAGGATACTCTGTAACCAAACGCACTTATCCTCCTTAGTTCCATCTTCTCTGCTTAATGCGGGAACTCCAGACTGTTCAAGGATTAATAACTTGGAATGATTTTGCCCTGCAACCATCACTCCAGTAGAAGGTTAGCTTTCTTTGGGGGCCACTCTTTAATAAATATTCGACATACCTGTATTAAAGGTTCAGGGTTCAGCTGAAAGGCTTCAAGGCCCTCCCACTCATCATTTGCCAATTTAGTGCGGCTTTTTTGTGAGCTTGCAGTAAGAAATAGCAATGTGGTTTTATTATTAGGCTAATTAATTTCGAGTTAAACTCAAGACATTTACTACAACTTCCAATATTATCAACATATGAAATATATTCCATAATATACAAAATATATAATCTTTTATAATTTGTTTCAGTTGATGCAAGATAAAATGGAGAATTTGCCACTTTATTGTGTAATATATTTTCGTGTAATGTGTAGTTTTACAAAGGAACTTTTTTCTTTCATTCTTTCTTAATTTTTTTTAATTATTTTCTTTATAATCAGATTCTTATACAATCAATGGTTCCTTTAAAGTCATGGAGATATGTAATATTAATAATAACAACTTGTATTAGTGGATTTTAGTAACATTATTTTGTCTCTGATTATCGACCTCTTTTATAATAATTTGGTAGACAAAAAAGAAGGTGTGGAAACAAAATAAGAAGAAAAGTAATATTTCTTGTACAGTTCAAATTTGGATTTTATAATTTTTATAATTACCAAAAAATTTTAATTATATAGAATTGTAGTGTGATGATGTAATTTTTTTTGTAAGAGAGTTATAGAGAGGAGAAAGAGATGAAACTACAATTTTGTTCCATGAACAATGTCTTTTTTTTTTTAATATATATATATAAAATAAAATAAAACAATTTTTTATTCTATTTTTTTTATTTTCTTATTAGATTCTCATAAACTCAATGGTTCCTTTAAAACATGGAGATATTATGTAACATTATTTTGATTTAACTTAGCCAAAGAAAGATTTAATGCAAAAAAAGATTTATCAGAAACTAGCGAGTAAACAAAGTAGTAATTTTAAAAGTTACCAAGTAACAGCATCAGTCAATGAACCAAACAAGGTAAGGTTGTTAATGAAAATTACCATAAGAAAAAAAAGTAAAATAATGCCTTTTTTTTAGGCGACCTCAAACGTCCAAATACCAAATTAAATGACCGTAAAGTAAAATGTCAGATCCTGCCGTCTTCTTTTTTCAAATGGCTTTTTCTAAGTTTTAATTATTTGGCAATTTTTATTCTTAAATTATATTTTTTTAAGTTTTGGGCTTTTAACTATTTTTAATTGTAAAAATTCCTTTTTTCTTTTTAATTGTATCTTGATAACTTACTGATACTACCATTATCTTGAATAAAATTTAGCACATACTAAATCTGTGGGCTTGAAACCGCTGACTGATCGCATCTTACCGCTCCCACTGCCCACCTTCTTCCACGCTAACTCACGCAAATTAGGCTATATTTATTGAAAATGAGCAAAATTTTGCCTCTTCTTGCAAATTATGTTGATCTGGACAAAGTTTTTATCACTTTCTGCAATATTTTTCAAATTAATTTTTCATTATTAGGTGTTCTGCAAAATCTTTTGTAAATTCGCTGCTGACTTGAATAAAAGTTTGCCATTTTGACGTAGTGACAAATAAAACAATGCAAAATATATTTAATAAATTATTATTTAAAATAGCCCTGTTTATTTCTCAAGATAAACTTACATTCAAAACGAAAATGTCATTAACATAGAATACGTTTTTTGGGAAGCATCTATTTGGTAAAAGCGAACGTTTCTCATATTGAAAAGCAGACGTTTCTTACATGAAAAAGCGAACGAACGTGATTTCTCATGCGAGTTGTTGGTGGGGGATTTTGGGGGTGTTGAAAAACACTCCACGCATGTTGCAACTGTCAACTGACACATACCGTTGGAAATTTTTATGAATATTTATATAAAATAAATAATTTCTTCCAATTTTATTTGATTGATAAAGATATTTCAATGTCTTCCAATGGCGATCCATTTTCATTCTTTACCATGATATAAGAATTATATTCTGACGAAAAAGTTTTGTTTACCCTCAACATGGATAATACATTTCATACTGACCTGTAAAAAATTAATAATTCAAAACAAAAGTTATAAATATAAAGAGCTTTTAAATATAAAAATACATAAAATACTACAAATTGGCTAACAAATTTGCCCTGTCATCAGTATAAGTTTTACCAAAGATATATCAATATGTTGAATCCGTCGCATCAATACAAAAATGGCAGGATGTTATTTCAACTGAATGCTTTTAATGAGAAATTACTTTCGATTTTTAACATAGAATACGGTTTTTGGGAGTCACCTATTTGGTAAACAGCGAACGTGGCTCACATTAAAAAGCAAGTTTCTCAATGAAAGAGCGAACGAACGTTTTCTCAAAGCAATGTAATGGGGGAGGCGGGTTGCAACTGTCATATGACAGTTACCGTTTACATTTTTTACTTTCTTTTACCAACAACAGAAAGAGTCAAATTTTCGATATCGAGATTCTGTTTTGAGGTCTCCTGAGTTCAAAGAAATGGTTTTCAGCTATTGGCCTGTGTGTTTGTGTGCGGAGGAAAGCATATCTCAAAAACAAAAAAATCACAGAATTTTCAAACTTAATATTTCGTTAAAGTGCTACCAGAAAACCTGAGAATAAAAATCGTTCAACTTTATTGAATTTTTTTTTTCAGTTTGTGATTTTCTCGAAAACGGCTCCAACGATTAAATCTTAGTATATTATTAAATCTTTAAACTTAGTATATAACCTACATATTCAAAGAGCTACTACTCTTATTTGAAACATTTCTCGTGGTAAAGTCATTTAAAGGGGCTTTTTGGGGAAAGGTGGGGTTGTTTTCTCTTAAGGCTATCTTTGTTGATTATACAGTTCTACTATCTAAACAAAATTAATTATAAAATAAGTAGACTGCCAAAATTCCGATTTTCAAGAAAATTAGTAAACCGGAATTGCGTTTTTACTATTTTTTCAGTTTTTGCGATGTTCTCCATAAAATACGTCGGGTTTCATTAAATTTGGTATACTAACTATACAATTTTTGACGGTTACAATTTTGTGTACTGCAGCAGAGAACGTTATGTAAGTGTTTCACACCCGGGTTTTTTTATAAATTTATTGTCGCCTATTTTCTTAAAATTAGTCTATAGATAGTGCATTGAAAAGTTAGACAAAAAACATAATCAATGAAAACATGTCATCAATTTATATTCTAGAAATGTTTTAACATTAATTTTATGTAATTTATTACGTTCTAAATTTAAAAACAACATTATTAATTTATAATCACCTCAGCAAAATAAGAGAAAATTCATTTAGAAGAAAAATATGATAGCCTGTCAACGACAGCTGAATTCATCAATACATAGGGAACTGTAACTATTATATTACCTAAATATATATTAGGAACTGCTTCAGGAACAAATGAGGCTTGAATTAATTTAATAACAAAACTTATTCAATGTGTACTCATTTTTTCTCATTAAAATCTTTTGTCTGTTTTACTGTTACCCTGTTTCCTTTAACCTTGTCTCACTCTAGTGAGCAGACCCCGTATTAAGCCAAGCAATTTATTAACACAACATACGCCCACCTTTACAATTTTTAAATGATAAATTGTAAACTAATACAAAATCAAATTGCATAGAAGTAAAATTTACAAAAGGTACACTAGTAACAAATTCAAACACAATGTTTATAAATCTAATCGTTGAGGCACTTTAATCACCCGCGTTCTGCTTCTTTTCTCCTCTTCACTGGGTGTGGATGATGCTGGTAGGTCTGAACTTGCTTCATCAACTCGACCCACTTCTCTCCATTCGCTTGGATTGGCCTCCAACATCTCTGGTAAGGATGAATGAGTTCTTGCAATACCATCTTTACCTATTATGGTCACTTCCACTACGGCCAGCGGCCAGTTCATTCTTTTGGAATTCTCCTTTTCTACTAGCACTAGATCTCCCACTTTCAAGTCCTTGGGCTGTCTTCTTCCCTTCTGAATTAAAAGTGAGAGATATTCTTCTCGTAATCTTCTCTTGAGGCATTCTCTTAGGGTTTGAATATACCTTAGCCTTTTGCGCAGACTAGTTCCATCTATTCGATCCAAATCGGGCACATCATTATTCGGCAAGCCCTGCAGAAAACAGGCTGGTGTCAACGGCTGTAGGTCCATAGAATCCTCCGTAATATATGTAAGGGGGCGATTATTGATCAAAGCTTCACATTCGCAAAGTAGGGTGTTCAACTCTTCATAGGTCACAACCGCATTCCTGAGATTCTTCTTCAATAATTCTTTGACGGATCTGACCAAGCGCTCCCACCATCCGCCCCACCACGCTGCTGTCGGTGGGCTAAACTTCCATATTATCCTCTTCGTAGTGGCGAAGGTATGAATCATCTTCCAATCTAATTTGTGTAGCGCATTGTAAACGCCTCTAAAATTCGTGCCATTATCTGAGTAATTGGTGGACACTCGTCCCCTTCTGGCAACAAACCTTCTCAGTGCTGAAATAAAATCTTCTGTTGACAATGTCCGCACAATTTCCAAGTGGACTGCCCTGTAAACTGCACATGTGAACAAAACAATCCAACACTTCTCTTTGTTTTTCAAAAATAGTGGACCTGCCAAATCTACCCCTGTAATTTCAAAGGCAGCCGTGCAGGTGATTCGGTCTACAGGTAATGGTGCATTTGGTACCTCCAGAGCTTTAGCATTTACCTTCCGGCAGATTATACACCTAGCAATAATTCTCTTCACCATCTTTCGCGCTTTAATGATCCAAAATTTTTCTCGTAAAACCGTCATGAAAATATTCAAGCCAACGTGCTTTCTGGTCACATGTTCTGTCCATATTAGTTTATCCACCAAAGGATGTTTAGATGGCAACACTAAAGGATATTTGAAATCATCTAATTCTTTAGAAAGAGTAAGTCTAGTTTTCACTCTCCAGATACCCCTATCATCTTGCAACTTCTGAAGATTCTTGAAAATCCGGACGTCAGACTTATCAAATATATGACTCTGCACAACCTTCCATAATCGCAATTCGGCCTCCCGGTACTCTTCATAAGATAGATCACCGTTGCGTCGCGCTCCTTCCTTTCCTGAGTTGTGGGCGAATCGCAGCATCCAACCCACCATTCTTACTGTTTTTATATAACTCGAAAAGTATAAAAGTTGCTGGGTAAAATCATGTTTCTCCATCGTTGTCGACGTTGCTACGGTCTTTCTTCTCTCCCGATCTATATCAACTTGCGATGATAGCACTTCCGCTTCTGGCCATTCATCCGGGGGTCTCTTCAACCACTCTGGTCCCTGCCACCATTGAGTATCCAATATCATTTTGGGATTGCAACCTCTTGATGGTAGATCAGCCGGATTGTAAATTCCAGGGATATGTCGCCAATCATTCGGATCACTATGTTCTCGTATCTCTTTTACCCTATTAGAAACAAAGTCCCTCCAATTTTATCCAAGTCAGTGCAACTGAGGAATCAGACCAAAAAAACACTGGTAACTCGTGCAATTTCAGCGTTTGTTTCACTGCGGAGTACAAATGAGTGGCGATCACGGCACCCAATTCCAGGCGCGGAATCATCTCCTTTAACGGCGCTATTCTTGATTTGGCGACCACCAACTGTATGACGACATCTCCTTCAATCTCGCTTCGCAGAAAAACACATGCCGCAAATGCTACTCCACTTGCATCTGCAAAAATATGGACACTCTTGGATTCACTAGAAGCACCTGACGGACTGACCTTTCTAGGTATTTTACACTTCTGCAAATATTCTGCTCGTTTTAACTAGGCCAAAAATCTTTGGCTGATATTTTGCGGCAACTCCTGATCCCAGCCTAGCTTCAACTTCCATGTCTCCTGCAGCAATAATTTCGGAACAACCGTGGCCGGACAGGTATGTCCTACGGGATCAAAAACTCGCTGTGAGGCTGCTAACAATATTCTCTTCGTAAGCTTTGAAGTGTCAATATCCATCGAGAAAGAACATCGTAGGTTGTCGTTTAGGCTCTTGTCCCACATCAATCCTAAAACAGGTACTTCGTCGGCTGCACCTATTTCAGAAAAATGCCATTCTCTCAAATTGAAACCTCCACTTGCCATAAGTTCTTTAGCTTGTCAACTCTTCCAATTCCTCTCTATTTTTCACGCTCATAACGAGGTTGTCGACATAGAAGGAGTCCTCTAGTTTCCTCGCTACTTCCTGCTGTTCTAACGGTGCTTCCCTTAAATGTTTCTGTACAACCGCGCCCAGAAGAAACGGACTACATTTTACGCCAAAAAGTACTCGTCTATGACGATATACCTTGATGAGTCCTTCTTCATAATTCTCCCACCAAAGAAACTTCAAAAATGATCTATCCTTTTCTGCAAGAACAATTTGCAGAAACGCCTTTTCGATGTCTGCACGTACTCCAATTTCATGTTGTCTAAATCTCATTATCATTGTAGGAATTAGTTCTATAAAATTATCGCCTTTAAATAGACAAGAGTTCAAACTATTACCTTCGGAATCTCTAGCTGATGCATCGAATACAGGTCTTATTTTCGTAGTCACACTGTTATGCTTTATAATGGCGTGATGCAGCAAGTAATGTCCGTATTCGTTACCGTTAACTATCTCAATAATACCTGAACTTTCCCACTCCTCCAAAACACGTTGCTAGTTCTCAAAATTGCCTGTCGCCTTCAACCTTTTAGACAGCGACATTAAACGCTTCTCCGCTAAAGCTTTATTATTTCCCAGTGGTGGATGTCCTTCGATCCATGGTAATTCTACTTCTTACCTCCCCTTTTCGTCGCGTCTAACACTTCTTTCAAAATGTTGTAATGCTTCTACTTCTTGAAGTTTCTGCGTTTTGATTTCTGCTGGGTCCCTAATACCCAAAACTTCTAATCTCCACAAATCCGCCAGCGTCTCTCCATTAAACAAGTTGGCAAGAGTAGCGTGGATATTACATGCATCTATTTTTGCTTGTTGTAGAACTAACTTGAGTAATTCTCTAATGTAAATTTCTTTTAATAACTCTTCTCAACCAAACTTTCTTTTAAACCTGTCTACAGCTACTAATAATTTTCGGCCGAAGGTGGAAATCTTTCAATAAATTTTCTAGCCTTCGAACCTTCCTTAGTGGATTGAATAAGATACTGAAATTTATCTTCTGACCTCAGCTCATTATCTTCATCAATATTCTAAACTGAGACCAGAATCTAATCCATTCCTTTACCTCCACAGTAAAGTGCTTTAACTGTAACCTGGGAAGTCGTAAACATTTCCTATTTCTAGAACTAGTTGACCGCCCATCCTCTGAAGGGCTCTTAACTGAGCGACTACATAGCTGACTATATTTTGTACTTATTTCTGTCCACCTATCATTGTATGTCATTTCAGTATCCAATTCATCACCTAACTCCTTTTCAGTAATATTAGGTTCAAGAAATAACATGCTTCTTACCTTTTGGTCCAGATCAAATGAATGATTCGCTCTTACTTCTAATTGTTTGTATCCTGCTTCCAAATTCGGTTCCTCTGTTGACCACTTTTCTTCCAATGAATTCGCCAAGGTGGTAAATAATCTTCTCCACTGACTTCTTTCAGCTTTTATTATTTTTAATTCTATAGCGCTCATTATCCTTAGTTCCCCACAAGGGATGCCACTATATTATATTACCTAAATGTATATTAGGAACTGCTTCAGGAACAAATGAGGCTTGAATTAATTTAATAACACAACTTATTCAATATGTACTTTCATTTATTAAAGTAAAACAGATCGTTATCAAAACATCACAAAGATACGAAATATAAACAAAACCTTGATCTCATGAATCTTACTTTTTTCTCATTAAAACCTTCTCTCTGTTTTACTGTTACCCTGTTTCCTTTAACCTTGTCCACTTTAGTGAGTAGACCCGTGCTAAGCCAAGCAATTTATTAACACAACAGTAACTACAATATTCATGCAGGCAAACAAAATAATAAAAATCAAGAATATTTTATGTATATGTTTAATTTTGTGTGAAGGAAATGAAAAATAATAATCAAACTGAATATTTAATCTCCTTTTTCCATATTTTGAATGAAATTACTTACAGAACTAATAGTTGTATATTCTGTAATCATATTTTAAAGAAAAATCATCTCAGTGATATTTTTGAAAAACAAAATCTAATTGGTACTTACATATTATATAAACTAATATTTACATGATTAAATCTATCAAAATTGCTATTTTAAAATAAATATACGAAGTACTGACATAATGGGTGGGTTCATAACAAGGCACCTAAGTCATTTAAAAAAAAAATCTAATTCGGAATTACAGATATTCCGCTGCAAATATTAGTGGAGCAAAGAGAAAAATATTATTTGGGAAATGTTTCCATTATAAAAGACCTAATTCCTAGTTTTTCAATTTCATAATCACCTCGTTGGAAGTTTCCCTTTATTAAAGAAAGAATTATTTTTCAAAACATGGATCTATTTGCAAGACTTTGAATCAACGACTTTGAATTAATCTGATTATCTCATGTTAAAACTTATGGAATATTTACTGGGAATTATTCCACTTGCTAAAGATTGGGATTCAGGTGGACGGGGTAATAAGACTAAGTTCTTTTGAACTGTACATTTATTTCTGTCACTACACGTAAATTACAGTGATAACCCGATTCCTGGTCTTCAGCGGGCAACGTTGTTGTTCAACGCACTGGTAATGGCCTGGATAGTGATGTAGATCACATGCAAGTCCTAGGTACTGGCGTCTGAAGCCAGTGGCGGCTCGTATGCGGAAGTATGGCGATGAGATCCCAAAGTGAAATTCTCTAAACTTCTCTCTCAGTATGTTAGCTTAGTGTGTGCCGCCATCTATTGATCTTTATGTTAGTAATGATACTGGAGGCAGTGGTGGATATAGAACAGACATTTTGCCTTGTGGCCGCCACTAATAACGTCCAGCCTCTGCAATCTAAACTAAGATGACTTTGCCAACATCTTGGGCTCTGTAATAACTCACTTACAAATAATATTGCACAACTCCACCAAGTATTATGGTAGCCATTAGGCTTTTATCATGGTATTTTCTAACTTTGAAACAAAAAGAAAAACTGGGGCGCACCACTAATACGACCTTCTATTATTGCATTTGATAAAATTACATACTGACAAATTTAATTTAAATCTGAAATTAGTAGCTCGGCTAGATAGAAATCATTAAGTAAACCAGGAGCCAGGTAAAAACTTGTATCCCTCTCCTGCAATTAAATACGTATGTTAAATAAACAATAAATCTATTAGGGAAAGGATTAGCTCAGTGGATAGTGCATTGGACCGCCATGCGGAGAACTCGTGTACGAGTCCACTGTGCTGCCCTTAGGTTTTTCTTCCTAGGAGCCCTTACAGCACACTGTCCGGTGATGGGCAGTGTTGTCTGTAACAAGAGAACACCATCCGAAGGCCGGCAGTCCACTGAGAAGGCTCGGGCGCCAATGACCATAAATGTTGGCGCATCTTAAATTAAAAAAAATAAAACAATAAATCTGTCACTTTGCACCCAGAGAAGAACTGTGAAAAAAGACTTGTACCGTTTGAGTTCGAAAATTAAGTGGTTAACTCAACGGAAATTTTTATTAAATAAAGTGTTTCGGTTCAAAGGAAATGTCAATGAGTGGGCATTTATTCTTTGCTAGGTCATTTATCAGCAAGTGATGTTTTAAGTACCAATACCAACATCAAATTTTTATAAATATAAATATAATGTCTAAAAATCCACACACTGGCACAGGCAGGCACATCACACAAAATCTGGTGAAACACACAACTTTCTCTTACTCAGTTCTCAAAATTATAATTGACAAATTTTATAGTTTGTGTACCAAATTTAATGAAATTCTTCGAAAACTGAAAAAAAAGTTCAGTAAAAGCGCACTTCCGGTTTACTATTTTCTTGAAACTCAGAATTTTGGCCATCTATTTATTTCTAATTAATTTAGTTTGGATGATAGAATTGTATAATCAAATATGAGAGCACTTTAGAGAATAATATAACCCCATCCCTCCCCTAAAAGTACCCTTAAATGAATTTTACCAGACAAATGTTTCAAATAAAAGTTATAGATCTTTGTATGTTTAGTTTATGTAAGAAGATTCAAGAAAATTATCGGAGCAATTTTTGAGAAAATGGCGAAAAAGTGGAAAAATCATTTAGTAAAGTGGTAAAGTAAACGCACTTCCGGTTATCCGATTTTTTCAAACTCGGAATTTCAGCAACATATTATATTCTTATTAATATTATTTAGATGACAGAATTGTATAGCGAACCGAAATAGAACTTTAGACTGAAACCTAACCCAACCCCTCCTTCAAAACTGCCTTTAAATGAATTTTTCCGGAGAAATGTTTCAAATAGAAGTTGTAGATCTTTGTATGTATAGTTCATATACCAAATTTCAAGAAAATCGTCGGAGCCATTTTTGAGAAAATTGCAAAAAAGTAAAAAAATCAACTAGTAAAGTGGTACTTCCGGTTGAGGAATTTCGACAGATAACGTAGGGCCAGAGCTCATGGAGATACCTAAACGGAATATCAAGTTTCAACTTTCTACGGTTTTTCGTTTTTGAGCTATGGTGTTCACATACATATATATACACACACACACACACACACAGAACATTTGCTAAAACAACTTTTTTAACTGCGGGTAAGATCGGGTAAGTTCGTTCGTAGATCGTAAGTAATGTTTATCGCGCTTGTAACCCCCACTCTTATTTTAAAAAAGTTAATAAAAACATACTTTTCTATATAAAAAGAAATTTTTTATATATACATATAAATATATATATATACTAAATTCTCCAGCGCCACTCCCTACTGTGAACCCCCAACTTCTAATTTTTTATACTTCTCCTGATATACATGCAGTTCACTAAGTGTACAAATCATTGTACGACCATATTAAAGGAGCTCCTATACTGATATACGTTCCTATTCTTTAATGTCGGATTCTCCGATTTTACTACTGATCTTTTTTATTAATATAGATCAGGCCAATATATACAATTTTTACTGTGACTTATGTTCCTAAATAATACAAAAATGAAAATATTTTTTTGAAATTGAAATATGAAAGAAAATCAAATCAAATAAGAAAATTTTACCACTTTTTTATTTAATTTTTTTTTTAAATAGCTGGGGGTTCAGTCGCGCAATCGCGAATACCAGTAGCCGCCACTGTCTGAAGCTATGGATGCGAGAACAAGCCCCACGCTCCACCTTCTAATCAATGGAAGACCAGCTCTAAACAAAGAATAGAGCAATGTTAAAAAAGAAAATACACCTTTTTGAATCACTACAAAAAAAATAATGTATTTAAACTGCCACAATGTCTGTAAGTAACAGCTCCAATTAAGGATCATATGATAAAGTTATACACCCTTGAAATAGGTGCTGGCAGAAGTTAATGTATCACATGCAAAAAGAGTTTAGTTAACCTCTATTGCTTGGGGCTGCAATAAAGTTGGCTCCGGTGGAGAAAAAGAAAAACATGTGCTGAGTATTCAAGATGCGTCAGTCGCCAGAAGCAAAAAAAAACAAGTAATGTTAGCCCTAGCACTTGAAACAGAACTGAATTCACTGAGATGGACACACCCAATGAGAGGAATGCGCGGCTTACTAGATCACGCATGTTAGACAACGTAATCCTTTTATCAATGCAGTATTGTAAAGGCACTAATTGTAATGTAGTATAAAACAAATTAAAAATAGTATGAATTCTCATATAAATAGAATATTAAGAAATATGACTAGATCAAACGTGTGTCCAGTCAGATTTCAAATACAGTAAGGGGGCCCCCACAATTAATTGTCCCCTCTATTATCAATTCGCGTAGAAATACGCGACATTGCGGGCTGGAAAAGAAACGACCCTTTAATCAGAGCGCATGGCGCTAAATATAAGAAACATGCAAAAGCAAGACCTAAGCCTAAGTAAAATAAAATAAATGAGCAGAGCTCAAGTGTAGCATGTGGCTACAGGGAGGTGAGTAAACAGCGATAAGCATACACAAACCCGATCTCTACTAGGACTAGCCCAAGGGAAGTCATACTAGGGACCAAATATGACAAGACTGAACTCTAGGGATCAATATCGTTGAAAGGCCTTGAGAAGATTAGAAAGGGCCCACAAGAAGTAGTGGCGCTGGGCCATGAATTAAACTGCGTACTGAACAATCCTAGGAAAAAACCGATAGGCAAGCAATGAAAAATTTAATGTATCGAAAGAATGAACAGATTAAATGAACTAACAATATAAAAAGTAAAAATCAATCAAAATGGATTCGAAGTTTAATCATAAATAGGAAGACGAAAGAGCTTAACTGCTGGACAAGTAAGCTCGGATGTTGCAGTTTTAAGTCGAGCACGTCGCACAATACCATCTGCACCAGGAAGCACCTGAAGTACGCGAGCCCCTGAAGTTATGGATGATCTAAATGACATCAATAAAATTTCAATCTCACTGTCGGTGAGTCGGCAGTCGAATTTCTGATAAACGCCATTTTTAATTTTCATTAAATATTTTTATTATATCCTAGCTTTAGGGGGAAATGGCCCTTACCCTACACTCCCATGGATACGTTCATGAAAGTTTTTGTTTATAACGTCCAAGAAAGAGAACTGAATTTATGATAGAAATTGTTTATAGGAAGGGGGGAAAGAATTTATAAATTCTGTCTAAAATACATTTTTTTTAATCTAATTAAAAAGAATTTACAAATTTTAATCTTACTGTATAATAGCATTTAAAACATCCCACCCAAAAACATTTGGGTATTTAAATATAGAATTCGTTAAGTGTCTAAATTAATCGTTTAATATATTTAAAGCCAGTAATTGCAATAAGAAACTAGGAAATCGATGGTTTATAAATTTCTGAGACATTAATTTGGTAAATTCTGTTTTCGGTTTGAAAGAATAGCATTTAAAACTGGAATTGCGGTGATAACAAATTAGCAACAAAGCGGGATGACTTGTAGAAATATTCTTTTCAAAATTGTTCATTGAGCATTTCAAAATGAAACGTTTAGTGATTGTAGATAATGATAGCGGTGTAGATGATGTTTGGGCTTTGTATTTGTTATTAAACGCGCCGGATATAAATATCTTAGGTATTACTTGTGTTAATGGAAATACTACTGTTGATAATGTATGCAGAAATAACCTGTACTTCTTATCGACAATAGGACGAAGTCAGGTAAACTATTACAAATTTCTAAGAAAAGATGTCCGTTAATGTAATTAAGAAAAGATAAAAAGAAGGATTATTTTTTTTCCTTAGATCCCTGTATTTAAAGGAGCTAATTCTCAGTTAATACCACCTGAATCTCTACAACTGTCAAATGACCTTAAGAATTTTCATGGTGTTAATGGATTTGGTGATGTATCATTACCCGATATTTCTATTAATGCAAGGATTGAAGACGAGAATGCAATCGTCGCTTTACAAAGAATGATTTCAAAACATAAAGGTAAAATTATATGAATATTGCAAAACACTGGGGTCTTCAGGTTGAAATCGCGTCTCTAGTTTGGTATAAAACCGACATTTACTTCATATTATGAGAAGCTTCTTCAAATTAAAACGTCGGTTTTTCGTAAACCAGTGATGCGGGCTCAGCGTGAATACCCTGGGTTTTATATAGCCACTCGTGGAAGTCTGAATGATTACTTAAAATTCGTTTTTCTGGATTCTAAGGACATGTATCGTTAGTATGCTGTGGTCCATTGACAAATATTGCATTAGCAATAAGAACATATCCAGATTTTGCTGAAAATGTTAAAGAGATTTATATTATGGGCGGAAACTACACAGGTAATATATACAGTTTTTAGATGAAGAAATTTCATTGTACTTTAGGAGAAACTTCATTTTATGTAATTTTAAAACTTTTGTTCTTTAAACTTAATTCTGAATTAGCAAATTAAATTAAAATTATGACTTTCTCTTATGCTGGAGGAGAAGAATAGTTTAATATATGTCATGTAGGCCATTAGAAAACCACAGAAAAATCTATCGCAAAATGAGTTAATCAAGCCTGAATTACGAAATTGATCGAATCACAGTATTTATATTTAGGTGTCATTAACTATTGTTTACTGTTTCTTAATTTATCAAATTTCTAATTCTCGATCATTAATGTACTTGCTTTTCAGCACTAGGAAATACTACTAGTTGTGCTGAATTCAACTTCCATTCAGATCCAGAAGCAGCATTCATTGTATTATCAGCTATGGAAGGAAAAACTGTTATCTTACCGTGGGAAGCATGTCTAACACCAAAATTAACGTTTGTACGTTTTCCTGCAATCAATTCTCTGTAAATCATAGTACTTATTCATTCTCTTCCTCTCTCCGAATTGGATGCTCTCACACCTGCCGGATTGGTTGGGACTCAACCTGGCAGGTGATGAAAGCGAGCACCAAGTATCTCGGCTTCAGGACTAGCCCTACAAAGTGAATCTGTGGACGTAGAAATTGTGCATCAAAAAATAATCTCGTGGAACTGAGATTTTTTTTCTATGTCAGCGCGTTTACTAGAACCCTGTTTGGAGGCCTGCATGCACTGAGAAGGCTCCGAACGCCAATGACCATAGATATTGACGCGCCTTAAATTAAGTATAAAAAATATATAATTTATAGCACCACTTGAGGGGCTTAAATGCTATCTACAGATACTTTCAACTTATAACCATGAAGTGGGTGAACATCTGAAACATTTTGGTAATTAGCATGCGGTGGGGAAAAAAATGTGGATTCTGAACGATTTTAAAAGCGGTTAATTCTGTGATTCATTAAATTAACATACCTGATTTAGTAGCTTGATCTGCAAATGGGATTTTTGGTGGGTGACATTGTTCACAGGATGCTTTGTGCTATTTTTTAGGATCCAGAACATACACTTGTAGTTTATAAAATCGCATGAATCTTTTATTTAATACATTTTTTTAAATAGTAGCTTCTTCTGAATTCAAAGTCCACAAAAATATTGCATTTGCTTATAATACCTTCTAAATATTTTAGGAATGCAGAAGACAGCTTGGACAAAAAGGAGGTCCTGCCATGGAGCTTATAAATAAAATTGAAGAACCGATTTTATTAAGAATGCAAAAATTGAATTTCACCAATTGGGTGAGTGCTGACACAATGCTTGCTGCGGTCATTATAGATAATAAACTGATAGAGGATAAGTTCTCCGCTCATGCAACTGTTGAATTGTCTGGCATTTACACTAGGGGACAACTTGTCATTGACCATCTAAACACCAAACATCATAATGTTACTATTATCAAATCACTTAAAGGGGATTTGTTCAAAAAATTGTTGTTGAAAATTGTGTCGCAATGACTTTGCTCAACAACCTGAAAAAAGCGTTCACGCTTTTTCAAAAACGTGATTTACAGCATTTAATTGATATAATATTGAACAATCATTGAAAGTAGTCTAGAAGGGTTTACAAACCAAGATATATATATATATTCTTCGACAATAAGAAAAACTATCATAATATGTAAAAACAAATCGATT
The DNA here is from genome assembly GCA_011037195.1 of Triatoma infestans. Taxonomy (NCBI): domain Eukaryota; kingdom Metazoa; phylum Arthropoda; class Insecta; order Hemiptera; family Reduviidae; genus Triatoma; species Triatoma infestans. The sequence continues at coordinate 166,205 of JAAEAF010000864.1, forward strand.
TAATTAATATATATTTCTCATGTATATTAATAAAAGTATATTCTATAAAGAAAATGTTAAAATTTGGAGGTTTATTCTTTCCCTTTTCTAATGATGTTAGATTTACTGGAATATATATTTTCTACTACAGTGTATATTTCCGCAAATTTTAGCTTGTTCAAGAGATGCAGCAGAAGGGCTGCTTAAATAGGTTAATGATATTTGAGAATGTAGCAGAATCATAAAACGATTTTACTCATTTTCTGGAAAACTTTAGTTCTTTAACATAAGGAGGTACTTAAAAGCATTGTTCAAGAAAAGCGAGATGTTTATTAATAAATTATAGATAACACGAAATTACTGTTAAGTGTAGTATCAATTTTTTTTTTACATACGTTCGTATATTTAACCTCTACCTAATATTATTAACCGAATATTGTTTTACTGTAATAACTTTTTTTTGTAAACTTCACAATTGTAAAAAAAATTGATCATCCTAAATATATTTATAAAACATTACTACAAAAATTGGGAAGAAACATCAAATAAGTGAAATACAGCTGACCTTAGAATTCAGTTCGTCTATGCAGCTGTAGCGATAATTACTGTAGCGTACATATTTAGCACGGGATATTTTTTTTTGTAAATTTTGAATATAAAAAATGATTAGTTAGGGAATCCAACAGAAATTAATTTGCATTTTCTCTCTTACTAATACAAGATAATAAAATAATTTCTCTATTTTCAATTATTTATTATTCACAATGTTTTTTCCTTCATTTTTTAATAGCATGAAAATTAAAACAATTTGAATACTAATTAGAAACTGGCTAGGAATATATATGAATCTTTTAGGAAACTTTTTTTTTTTGTTAGAATGTGCATTTTGTGATAAATCGAAGTTTCAATTTATGAATACAAAGCAAACAGTTTTAGAAAATGAAAGTAAACGTTCCTTTTTTTTTTACTTAAAAAACATTTTTGCTCAAAACAATATTGATTACTTGAATGATTCGATTTCTACTTTACTATCTCTAATCGATTCCATTTGGATGTCGACTAACTTCGATCGCAAATCCGAGCAAACTGTAGTAACAAGCGTAGGGAAAACAACTATGATGAACGATGTCTGTGAGACGAAGCTTTCATGTTGAAGGTTACAGTCCAGTGTACTGCTGTTTGTTGTGTTTTGGTTATTTACAGTTTTGTGAAGAACTATTTTAAATGTAAGTTTTGAGCTATTTCGTACATCGTGCTTGCGCTCCTTTTAAACTCCAAGGCCTAGAATAAGTTTTTAAGCTAGGAAATACAGTTAACATAAATTTATGTTTATACTATTCTTTACAGAAAAGTTAAATTTAACGTTTTTTTATTTATTTTAGCATCTGGTAAATTAAAAATGTCAACAGGACTTTTACAGCCTGCGACCGGTTCCAAACAGACCGTGTAAGTAATTTGAAAGAGTTGGTTTCTTATAAGTATAATTCGAATTTACTTCTCATCGTATCACCATTTTAGGAAGTTTTCGGAGTCTGAAGAAAATAACTCAGTACCGATAATATCAGAGGATGTTACAGTGATATCAAGCACTGGCGATCATGTGACCGGGAGTTCTAAAGTCAAAATGAATAATATTGTTGATTACTCATGGGAAGAAAGATATTATACTGGTCAGTTACTAGCAGTTCACAGGGACGGCAAATATATTGCATATGGCATTAAGGGTCAGTTATTTATTGAGAACTTGATAACTATTTAACAGTTGTAATTTACCCATTGAACAAAATACTGAAATCCATTTACAGAAGCCAGTGATTAGAAATTAAGTTGTTTAATTTTAGCTAGAATAAAATAGATATTAATGTCTATATCTGATCAATAGCGTTGAAAAAAATGATACTTTTATAGATGCATAGATCCCATTTGGCACATCCCAGCCATACCATATGACTTTTAGGTCTGTTTTTGGGTGCGACGTTGTACAGTTTTATTGAAGTAGCAAAAGAGTATAAATAGATGATAATGTGAATGTACTTGATGAGCTAAGCTTACCTGCATATGTACAGCCTATACAGGCTGTATTTGTGGTGTGTATGTTTACGCTATATTAGCCCACATGTACATGATGATAGGCTGGAATATGAACAGACGTGCCAAGATTTTGAAAAAGTATTTAACACCTTGCCATTGAGCGATTTAGCGAGCTTGCAATAACGTTTTTAATTTGAGCTTAAATTGCAATGATGTTCTTTGTAAATTACGAAGAAAGTTATTTGTTTAATGGTGTAATAAAATTAGATTCTCTACAAATTTGTATTGCATATTTAGCAGAAGTCCAAATGAGCACTTCTTTGAATTTCAGGTGCGAAGTCAAATTGTGCCATACGTGTGGTAAATAGGGAAACTACTAAACGAGCTCTGATTAAAGGTATAGAAGGAATGATTGAAGATTTAGCTTTCGCTTTTATTCCAAATCAAGTGATTCTAGCTAGCCTTGATCAGTTTGGAAATGTACTTATTCACAAAATACAAGAAAATGCTGTTGAAATATTGTGTGCTCTAATTTTACACATAAAAGGGGTATGTATGTATGTATGTATGGCATATGATAACTTCAAGTGTAAATATTATTCTTAATATATTTTCTTCTACAAGTAGATCATCAATCATTTTTATATTTTGTGAAACACTTAGGTCTTCAGATTGAGATCGCGTCACTTGTTTGTTATAAACTGACGTTTCGCCCTAATTGCAATGGACTGTGTTACAATGGCTTCAGGGTGTGTCGCCTCTAAAGCTAAAACAACACCCAGGACTATGCCCTGTTTTTGAGCTATTCCAGTGTTGTTTCAGCGTTAGAGGCGACACACCCTGAAGCAGCTCATTGTAATTAGAGCGAAACGTCAGTTTATAACAAACCAGTGATGTAGTTTCAACCCGAAAACCCAAGTGTTTTAGTGGCAGTGACCGCTGAAACCTGAAAGATTATTTTTGTATTTAATTGAAGTGTTATGCATATTATTTAGAAAAAAAAGTTCGAATAGTATCATCTTTTATGAAAGCAGGATGCGATAGAAAGTGAAGGTCCGAAAAGAATTTTTTGGTGTCCTTATGTACCTGATGAGGAGGCTGAAAACAGTCCAGATCCATATGCCGAAGGATTACTTCTGGCCGTAACTAGAGGAACAAAAGTAAGAAATTTTTAATTAAATGATACAATAGATGCACTTATTGACAAAATTAGATGTAAACTTTGGCCTTAGATCCAGATGTGGAGTGTAAATACGCTAGCAATGGATCCTGCCTGTACTACTTATTCAGGGAATAGTCCTGGGTTTTTATCAATTGATGCCCATTCCAACATTATTGTTGATGCAGCATTTTCACCTGATGGATCTGCAATAGCAACCGCTTCTCATGATGGCAAATGTAAATTCTTCCAGGTAATTCAAGACATTTTTTTGTATTTTGATTTAAAAGATGGAATATACTTATATATATGTAAGTCTACCTTTACATTGTTTTATTTACAGGCATATATGCATGGAGAAGGACGGTGTCTTCATGAGTGGGAACCGCATAATGGTGAACCAGTAACTCTTCTGTTTTTTCTGGATAATTACAAAAATTTTGAAAATGAGTAAGTTTAAAGATTAAATTAATTTAGAATAGAATCTTTGCAGGAGATTATTGGCTTAATATCTGTTACAATTGGTAAAGCTTTCTTAACTATTGAATAATTTGTAATGACAATCAAGAAACTTGTCATTTTATGATTAATTAATCTTGAAATCTCTATATCATGATGATAAAGCTTTACAAGCAGATATAGATAACAGATTCCCTTGAAAATGTTAGACGTAAATTTTGAATATATTAACATTTTAAAGCAACCTTCTAGGAAATTTAATTCTATGCAATTCAAAATATTATATGTGAATTACCACTTTTAATTGTATTTTTTTTTGTAATAGTACTCAATTTTGGAAGTATGCAGTGACTGGTGCAAAGGATAACTGTGAATTGAAGTTATGGTCTTGCGAAACTTGGGAATGCATCCAAACTCTACGATTCACCTCACCCAATAGCCATTCGTCTGCAGCTAAAAAACTTAAAGCAGCGATTGATTTAACTGCTGGTTATATCCTTCTTTCGGATATGTACTATCGGGTATTTTGTTTTTCTTTGACGATCATTTCTTATATTGTAAATTTCAGATTCAGACCTTTCTTTAAACAAATATCTTTATATAACCAGCAGAAAGACTTTTAGGCGAAGCTAATTAATGTTACAATCATCTTCCATTAATTTCTGCTGGTTATACTTCAGGCAGGTTACACTGTCACGTCTTGTTACTAATTTAAAATATCGAAAAGCATTTTAAATTATATCTAAGGATATTTAAATTGTTAGTTAATTTTTAAATAAAAATATGTCATATTGAATCAGTAGAGAAGATCTGAAAACTCCACATAAATATTTTTCGAGTGAAATCAGAAAAGACTAAGTGGAGGGACACATGCATACATTAGTCTCCAAACTTGTCGAGCTATTATTTATTTTGTAACTTTATACCTTGGACTTACTTAAATAAATGGAGATGGAAATTGTTTATAATATATTAATTTTGGGGTTGTGTTTAACGGAAACATGTGAAGTAGTCGGAATTGTTGGCTCTTAATCATCTTAAATATTTGAGATTTTTTTCTTTGTTTTCAGTTATTGTCTCTTATAATATTGTTAACAGTTAATATTGTTTTGTTAACAGTTACTCTATGTCCTTGAGTTGCAAAAAAATGCCAATGAGTCACTTCCATTTGTTAAGTCAATATCTGAGTTCAAACTGCCTTACCCAATACTCAGTTTTGGCATTGTCGATGCTGGTCCGAAAACATTTAAACCAAATACATCGTTCAACATTGAAGATCTTTGCAATGGTAGTTAAATACTTATATTTCTTTTTCTTCTATTTAAAGGCTATTTTTCAACGTCAGGCCTTTTTTTATCCACCCAAATTCATCCTATAGTATTTTCCTTCACCTGTTTTTAGTCTGTTAATGTCTTCCTATTTTACTATGATCTTGCATACTTGCCATGACCCTTTTGATGTAAGGTCTCCTTTCTTCCTCCCTCCATTCAAGCTCCTTTTAGGAAGTTTGTCTTTCCCATCCTCTGTTTACATGCACCATCTCCTTTCTCCAGGGCATTTCTCTTTACCTCTGTTTTTGGTTTTGTTTATATCACATTGTTGTTCTTACTAAAAAGATAATTTTTTTTTTGTATCTTAGTTTTGCTAGAAGTTGGATCTGTTTCCGGCAACATTTTGTTTAATCGCACCTTCAGTTATTCCAGTTCATAAATTCCCACATTTTAAATATTTTTGACATTTATTGCATAGTTGCCCATTAATGAGTTGAACAAAAGTAACAGTCAAAAAAGTATTATAATTTTACCTAATTCTTATATTCCTACATTTCTTTAATACATTTTTGTTTCTGCTCTTTCTTTCTTTCTTAAAGTAATAGTTATTGATTTCATAATAAATATAAGTAATGGCAGTGTTAGTTGTACTAGAAGTTTTTCCTAGTATTGATAATAATTATTATTATTATTTATTTTGTTTTTACAGGAGAAGGTGAAGAAGAAAGTCAGATAGCAATAATGGTAAGAATGTATCTTGTACAGCCCAAATCTCTGCAGGAATGTCATATTGTATTCCAGCCTGCACATAGTAATTCGGCATTACAACCTCCTCGGCTTCCATCACTAACTTGTGAATCATTAGGTAATTTTATAAAAGATAATTATTTATCTAGAAAAGTAATCGTTGAAGGATTAGCACTAACCTCTGCTTCAATTTAAAGTACTGAACTTTAACTCCAATGACTTGTTTAATGGTGTTTAATTACTTATTTTTTCTTGCTCTAGAGAAGCAAGATCGTTTGGGCGAAATTTCTGTTGGACTGCAAGATCTAGATCTTTCTAAGACTAATAGCCAACCTCAGCCACCTCCACCTCCTCTAAATTTGATGACACCAGATGCTTTCCATTCACCATCAAACAAGGAAACTATTGTAAATAGAAAGTTTTATTATCTGTTCTTTGTATTGTGTGTGAATTTGTTGAGAAGAGCTTGAGAATAGATAAAAATAATGTCATAGTGAGTTTGACTGATATGATAATTTGAAATTTATGGCAGTCACATTTAGTATTTACTTACATACATAAAATGTAAAGTATAAATAAGCATAAAATTAATTAGATATTCTAAATTATATAAAACAAACAGATAAGCTCATAAAGTTTTTTTTATACGGAGACAATATAAAATGATAATCTGTGAAAGATTTTTAGTTGACCTGTTATTGTTAATAATTGCATTTTTATTTTTTTATTTTAGAAAAATACAGACAAAAAGTCTAATTCACAAACATGAAACATATTAAATTTACATAACCAAACATATACGAGTATGTAGATACAATATAGAATATAAATACTTAGCACAATAATACATTCATTAGAAAACAAAAATGATTGTTCACTAAACATTGCACTAATTTAACACAATGAAACATCATGAAAATTTGTATTTTGTTTTTCTAATAGTACCAAAAGAAATATCAATATTTAAAGATCTAGCTAGTCCTTGTATTCTATTGATAGGGGAGTGTCTTCACACGCGTTGGTCTAGTGGCTAGGTGCGAGAATTCAGGGTTCGATTCCCATGAGAGCAAATTCGGTGTTGACCTAGCATCGTGAGCAAAAGTGGGAAGCTACAGTTATCTATGAAAGGTACAAAAAATTTGGTGCGAGAAGTTAGGGTTTAATTCCCGTGATGGCAAAAACGATGATTGGAAAATGGGGAAGCTACAGTTGTAGAGAACCTAGGTAGCGAAGGTCACAACTAAATGGCGAGGGACTGCGGCCTACTTCCCACAAGTCCCTCCATATATCGCCGTCTGGCATGCCTTGGTCCTTATGGATCTGTTGCACCATAGGTTTTTCTTTCTTTTTTTTCTTTAGGGGAGTAAAATAAATAAATAAATAAATTATTATACCACAATAATAGCTCAGAACAGTTTATAAGATTGTTGAATAACGTATGCACAAAAACAATTTCAAATTTATTGCGTCTATTTTCCAAAGTATACAATTCCCCAATTATAGGAGTAAATTATAAAATATATAAATAATAAAATCAAATAAAAATCTCTGACAGATTGATGAAAATAGAATTCTAGAAATATATTAAAGAAATCTATCTACAAACGCTATCAGAAGCATGCAGGAAATACGATAATAGACCGATGAATTGAATATTCCCCAACAGAATCAGGGTTCTGTTAATTGTTCTCATAATTAACTTTGTATTATAATATTCAGCGAGAAGTTAAAAATCACTGTAGTTCTTGAGAAGAAAGCTGAACTATCTATAATATTGATTATAATTTGAGTTAAAAAATCCAAGCGTTTACAATAATCATTTCTCAATTCTAACAATGGCCATTTTCATAATCTAAGGAGTATATGCTATTGGAGAGTTTTGAGTATAAATAAATGAATAAAATATTAATAAAAAATACTTTTTTCAGTCACTCATTGGTGATACTAAGAGCACTCCACTTCCTGATTCGTCAGATTCGTATACTACCTCAAATACTGCTTTAGTCAATAACAGCGAAGCTTCTGTGAGTACATATTTACAAAAAAATATAATGTATTGCCATAATTCTAAAGTTTATGGTTGGGAAAGTTGGTTATCTGAAATCCGTTCTAGCACATAGAGGTTTAATAATAAACGAATTTAATTAAGCATAAAGGAAAATTAATTCAATAACTATTAAATAATTATAATTACACTAAAAATAAAAAAAATAAAATAAAACAATAATTAAATAAAATGCTTTAAACTAAGTTTGCAAATAAAGTGCATTGAATTGGAGTTTATGTTTATTACGTTTAACTTTTATTTCTTTTGTTTATAATCAATTAAACAGTAAGATAACAACTGGACAGACAGAATATATCCATTCCATTTTTGTGCTGTTCATGTTTACTTTTTGTATTAGTATATATTTTGATTATTAAAGACACTTAATATGATTATTAATATGTGTTAATCGACATGTGTAAACTCAAACAAAATTAAAGGTTGTGGGTGTTGGATTTGTGAGTGGTGGAAGTTCTCCAAGTCGTGAAGTACAGGAAATACTTTCGTCGCCTTGTTATTACGTTAGTCCACATAGTCCACAGCCTCAACAACATGTGATGACCACACAATCGCCAAATATTAATTGGTATGTATAAAGATGTCCTAGCGTAATTTTTAATGATTTTTTGGGTACATTACTTAAATAAATCAATTTAAACCATATTAATTTCTAGTATTTTATCCGTCGTAGCATGCATATTCCTTTTGTTCCTGACCGGTTTCGGATTTTCATCCATCGTCAGAGCAAAAGTCGCCAAGTTCGTGTAGAGAGTTCACTTCAGCGCATGTTTCTGTGACACTCACTGTGTAACACAGAAACATTGCCTTAAAGTGAACGCCCTACACGACCTGAATTTGCTGTGATGATGGATGAAAATCCGAAACCGGTCAGGAACAAAAGGAATATGCATGCTACGACGGATAAAAATACTAGGTGTTATCCAGCATTATGTAGTCATCCACATATTCAATATTATTGTTTTTAGTGTACCAGATACAACTAATAACAAATTAAAGGAAATAGAGCATACCATTAATTCTCTGAAAGGAGATATGTCAGCTTTAACTCAAGCATTGCAGAATCATTCATCAGAAATTCAAGTACTATTGAAATATAACATTGTCATAATTGTTTAATTATTTCAAACAATGAATTTAATTAGTTTATTGATTGTTTATTTATTCATTTTTAGATATTGCGTGAAGAGTTACGATTATCCAGGGCAAATAGTGATAATGAAATTTTGAAAGCGATTTCTGATGGTACAGTAAGATGTGGTTTGGACCAAGAACGATTGGCAAGTCAGATAATTAAGGAAGTCCAGTCTGCTGTACTTTCCAATGTATTACCGCAGGTCACCACAGAATTTAAGAATAACATTAAAAAAGGTAGTTTTGTTTTTTAAAGGTAATTTCTCTTCGGTATTTTGTATAATCTTCATAAGATGTCTTCCCTTGTTGCAAATATTTGAAATACCCGAATAATAATAATAATAATAGTAATATATATGTATAAATATATTTATTTAAGAATTGATATTGTTCTTCTAGATGTCAATGAAACATTGATCGATCTGAAGGAAATTGTTCAAACAGAACTGACGCAAAGACTCACTCTAACTGATCAAGCTTTAAAAGAAAATTTACATAAAATGGTGAGAAGTAAGGTAAATATTGCCATCGTAGCTCCTTCATTTTTAAAAATATATAAGTTACGAAAGAATTAAAGAAAAAAAATCTCCTTCGTTTAATGTTATTTAGGAAAAGTAATTGATGTTATGATTGTATATGTTGATTTACACTTTTTATTTTATTGTAATATAACAATGTCGGGGGAAATGGCCTATTTTTTCCAAACATTCACACGCCAGACTTTGTACTGCCGAAAAACTGATTATATAATTTCTTTTGTTTTGCTCCTCTAGATAAATTCTAACTCACTATCAATGTACAGGCCATACTACAGCGTGATCCTACTTTTTTATAACAGACATAATAGTGTACAACCAAAGAAGTACAATTGATCAAGCTGTGGTTAATTTTTAGGCCTTGTTCGGAATGTTTTTTCCTATTAATAAGTTACAGTATTAAAGAATTATTAATAAATTAATCGGGGAATAAGATGGCCAAATTGAATTTACTACTTCTGAAAGTAGTCCCACTTGACTTCAGTATACCTATTCCACTTCACCTCCAGGGATTGAATGCCCTTACATAGAAGGAAATATCTTGGCCTGCTCTGCTATCTCTTTTTTGATTGCATTTTCTTTGGTAAATCGTTACCTATGTAGCACCCAGGTTTTGAAAGAGAAACCAATCACTCGGGCCCACATCTGGACTGCACGGTGAATGAAACACGCAACGAAGCTCCCTCGACTTCGTTTGTAGGTCTACATGAACTACACTTGCCAGACCATCAGTTCCAGAGCTTACTTATAGACTGAACATATCTGTTTATTGTACATCCCTTGTAGTTCTATAGCTAATCTACATATGCAACCATCTGCTAAATGGTTATGGTTCCTCATTTTAATTTTACTTCTTTTTATTAACAGCCAATAGTGGAATTGTTGGCATCTAGTCTAACGGGTGCGGCTACTGCCTCCATGGAACAATTATACAAAGATACATTTGTTAAAATAGCTGTACCGTTGTTTGAAAACGCTTGCACCACTATGTTCAAACAAATTAATGAAGCCTTAACTCAAGGTCTTCAAGAATGTAAGTATACTTTTCATTACTAGGTGTTTGTGATACCTAATAAAATATTGTAAGTAACTACCCGAGAATGCACTTACAGAAAAAGTATTTTTTTTTTTTTTTTTTTTTTTTAAATTAATCATATTTCTAAATTATTCGCAATTTTTAATTGTATCTTGTTCGTTAATCTACTTATCTTTTTACAATGGAATTGCCAACAAGATGTAAAAGAAACCGAACTGTATTCCAACAAATCAAACGATAGAACTAATGTAGAGCTAATGACAATACAATCTGCTACAGAACATTTGACAGTTACAGCGCAGCAATTTACTAATACTGTTGATAAAGAAACAAAAAGGTTTGTTTATTCTCATTTGTATTTTTGAAATCTGTTTAGCAAAAATATGTCCATTAAAAGAAACTAGATTTTTTTTATCAATAAAATGATAAAACATTTACATTTTTTTTTTTTTACTTTATAGATTAAATGATATGGTACAAGAATTGCAAAGAACTGTAGTTAGTGCCAATTTAAATAATGGAAATATGCGATCTGGTACTGTTACACCGGCATTCACAGATCCACACCTTTTACAAAGTCAACTATCTAAAATGATAAATCAAGGTCAGATTGATGCCGCTTTTCAACAGGTAACCGACATTTGTTTAGCCCGGTGAAAGACATGGATGGCATGTATCATTGCCACCATTTCATTTTCATCAAAGACGTGTATAATTTTTATTATTTTCATAACTTGGTCAATTAAAAAAATATATATATTAAAATTTTTTTTTTTTTTTACAAAACTTCGTTTTTGCTTTTATATTTACCCAATTTCATATTCTGACTTAAGTAAGTTACAATCGAGTAAGTCGCTTATTGTATATAAACAATTCTTAAATAAAAACATAGGGTCTAAATATGTGTATGTATATATTTTGAACACATAATAACCTGTCAGGGTGATTCGACAATGATAGATACCTATCTCTTGACGCTTAACGTTTCTTTAGGCATTAAAAGTTTTTATTTTGATCTCCATAACTACTAGAGATCAGTACCATAATAATATTCGAAATTAGGGCTTTATAAACTGTCGATTTTGAAATGGTTAGGCCATGCAGACTGATTATTGCACCTACATTTGGCCGATCCAGTTAGTAGATGAAAAAGCTTACTAATAACAACTGGCAGATCTATTATAGCAAACAATGAAGATGCGACTCTTCATAGAGGGAGAAGTGATAGGAGTAAATTTTATGGCTAAAATATAGCTATTAACAGTAAGTAAACAAAATTGGCGCCCAAGATTGATATATATTATTTATTATGTGAGCAATGAAAGCAAACAACATATCTAAAAAATATTGCTTATGATTGGTTCAACGAATTTATCTTAAACAAATTCATCACATGTAAAAAATTAAATGATACCTTGAAAATGAAGAAGAATTACTTAATTTTCCAGGATGTAAATAAATAAATTACCGACTACATTCATCATTTTACGAATAGGCGATATTCAGAGAACCTGCAGTAAGAATATATAAAAAAAATTGTATAAAAGATACAAACATTTATACAAGCTCTTAAAATAATATAAACGATAAATATGAGCCACTATTTTATCAGTGATTTGAGGAGTTTGTTTAAAACAGCTTCTTCTATTAAGAGCTACTCTCCTTAATTTTAAAAAGTTTGGTTGGAGAATTTCGGGATTGCAATATGATAGAGACAGTTAAATTTTGATTTGGTTTTTAAAATCATTAAACCTTAAGAAATGATTATGGAAATGTTTATATTTTTAATATTTAATAAGAAAACTATTCATAAACATTAAATAAGAATAACGAGAACTTTTATCTGAACTTCGCACTTTTTAACAATGAGTAGTTTTATTATTGGAAAGAATTAGCGTATTTACTTTTGATTCCTTTATAGTAATTTTACATGAAATAAAATTTTGGCTGAATAATTATCAGTTAATAATAGAAATTCATGATTTTATGATGTGTATTACCGTTTTTATTTTATTTATATTATTTTTATTTTATCCAAATAATAAAAACATAAATATATATATATAGGCTTTATCTGCGTCTGATTTGTCCCTGGTAATGTACGTATGTGAAAATGTGCCACCTCAAAAAGTATTCAGAGACGATGGCTGTTTATTGCAACAGCATGTTTTGCTCTCACTTATACAACAACTGTCAGCGGATATGTCGCAGCATACCGACATCAAGCACAAGTATATTTAATTTATTTATTTTTTGAAAAATATATTTTTTTTTCCTATGTTAGTTATATAAAAGGAAGTTGTTTTTTCAAGTTTTTGATTGAAGAGATATTTTAAACGTGTTTTGCATTCTTTTTTAATAAAGATGTATTATAGTTAAAATCAACCTGATTATAGAGCTTATTTCATTATGAACACTTAAAATTGAACTTATTTATATGGTATAGATAAGTACTTCTGAATTTCAGCGCTAAATGTTAAAAAAAAAAAAAAGCCTTTACTTCTTTAAAAAAAAAAGAAACCAAAAAAACGTATAGACCTCTATGTCTTATTTCTTTCTTGATTAGTATTTTTTATATTATGTTATTTAAACATTTTCAAGAACTATGGTGCATTGTTTATATTACATACTGATTCTTCGTATTTCCACTCTTTGACAGGTATCTGGAAGAAGCAGTTATGAACTTAGATTCAAGCAATTTAAATACAAGGGAACATATGCCGGTAGTTTTAAGGGGCCTGCACAAACAACTGAAAGTCTTCCTGTCTGCTAATCCAAACAGTAAACTAACGAAGAATGTCAGAATGCTCCAAATGGCTACTCACTCATTATTAAACTCCTAATGTATTTAGTTCTCTTTCGTAATACTTACCCCAAAAAACTTATCCTATGTACATACATTATGTACATTTTATTTTATTGATCTAACATGTACAATTTAGTACTAGCATTATATGACGATTAAAAAGAAAAACAAACAAAAAACACTTTAAAAAATATAGAATGAGTTTTATGAATCCAAGGGCTGTAAGAGTTATTCACAATTATTTCAAAATTGTGTAATATTAAAATAGGTACCGTAAATGGAAAACTTATAAAATGTTTTATATATATTTGTATTAAAATGTTTGTTATAATTGCTTTTTTTAATTATTATGATTTATTTGAACCTTGGCGTATTTTGTGTTTTCTTGCTGTGTTTTTTTCTTTTTCTTCTTGCATGATAATGGATTGGGACCGCCTTTTTTCTTCTTTCTACGTCTTTTAGGCGGCTCTGGACCTAAAACTGCTGTTTTATATTCTTTTAAAGCTTTCTTTTCTGTTTTGCTTAATTCACAACTGAAAAAAAGAAATTAAAAATAAATTCCTACTTAAGCTACACAGCAAACACAAGAATTCTTTTTACTATAAGAGGTGGGGGAAAAAAAGTAGTGAACTTAATTCATTATTATAAACAAAGAAGCGTTATTCTAGAAAAATTTAGAATTAGAAAACACTAAAACAACATCTAAAAAAATTGGATTAAAAATATAAATAATACTCACTTACGATCGTTGTTAATGAAATCAACAAAATGATGGTTGGCAGGTGCCAAAGAAAAACACTTTTGAACTTAGAAAAACCTTTTTTCCCATGCCAACATCATTTTGCTTAATGGATTAATTATGTTTTCACCATTGGTACAACAAGCCAATTAACAGTTAAAAATGATTCATATTTAGAAGATTTTCATTGCTACACCAAGCAACCATAAATAATTAAAAATTCGGAATACCTGTTTCGTAACTTTTTTTGAGCAATAAAGGAAGTTTTAAATGATGGTTGTTCCAAAGTAGGAGCTTTGTTGTGAATATAAAGCAGAGGAGTTCCGGGAATCCTTCTAGCAATTTTTTGCAGATCGCGATCTTGAGTAGCTAATATGTACCTGCAACAGAACATTAAAAAGAACGTATATTTCCCTTATATTCATACTTCGTGTGAGTTCTTTCTTGAAAATAAATTATTTAAGACCAGATTTCGAAATTTTATTACATGGGTATATAAAAAATCGTATTCAACTTTTAACTGACGATCCCTGAGATCTTTTCTTTAATAATAGAGGATAGAGGATATTGCACTACGACTTGAAAGATCTTTAGTGCCCCCTAGCCTTCTCAGTGCACTGCCAAGTAAAGGTTCGGCGTAGGCTCCTAGGAAGAGAAAATCTAAGGCCAGTACTACTGGACTCGCACCCGGGAACGCCGCGTTGTAGTTCAGCGCATTACCATTGAGCTAATTCTTTCCCTGCTAAATATTTATCTGTACCAAAAATACTAAATATTTTATCTTTCCTTAGAATTAAGAAATTGTTTAACCTGATCATCAAATACCTGGTTGAATTCATTTAATAGTGGGAGTTAATTATAAGCTTCAATAACGTTTCTGGTATTGAATAAATTTCTCATGGATATATATAATGATAAATTAATTACCTATTCGGATTATTTCTATTTAGCATATTTCTTATACAATTTGGGGCACCAACAGGATCCTTATGTCCACATTGATGAATTGGGAATTGTTTTAAAATTAACATAGCTCCATATACTTGTGGTCCTAAAAATTTAACGAAATTACCATTATTGATGATCTAGTGAAGTTATTATTATTCACAATTTGTTAACATTTAGAGGGGAAACTGACAGTTTTGTAATGAATTCATTATTCTCAAAGGATTTTTATAAATAAAGACGTTGAAATATATAAAATAGTAAATATCAATAGAAGCCATAAAAATTATCTATTTTATTTTTTATATAAAATGAACTGTTGAATTTTGTGTACAAGTGCAACATCGACCTTCAATTTTCTTCAGCAGCATACAACTGGATATCTTTTATCATAAAAAAACTTTACCTAAGCTTTCCGTTTCTAAAATAGCACATGGAGTGGTAAGAATTTTCACATCTCCACCTAAATATTTAGGCAACTGCTCATGTATATTCACTTTGCTCTGAAAAGAGTGTCGCAGTAGAATTAATAACAAATATAATACAATTTAACATAACAATATACTTGTCTACTTACTTGCAAAGCTATAAAACAAAAAGTTCCATCAAGAAGGACCTGGTAGGGTTTTCGAAACCCAAAATTGTTGATATAAAAATTTAAATATTTATTCACTCTCTTCTGCCTGTTTATTCTCATGATTCACATAAGCCTTCATTAAAGTATTTAACTTTCAAATTATAGTGACGATTAAATCGACTATAAGAAATAGTAAAAGGTAAGATAATAATTAAAGTAAACAAGTGCTATGCTGGGACCGTTAAATTTATACACCAACATGTGCAGGTTATTCAAGAACTATAACCTACTTTCATCGTCCTGCGGAAACGCAAATGATCAATAACTATCGATAGTAACAGTGATTTTATTTATGGGAACATAAATACAATGTCAATGCTTCAATTGACATAGGAGTTCTATGCTCTGGCTGTGGGGAAGACTAAAGAGGTTTGAAACCCAAATATTATTCTCTTTGAGTCAGAATAGATTGAGACAATTTGATTAATAGAAGCTATGTAAACATGGTTTCAGAGATATACATTTAAGAAGCGTTGCATGACATTTTCATAGTCAAGCGAATTTGACATTTTCAAAGAAATTATCTCTCTTA
The DNA here is from genome assembly GCA_011037195.1 of Triatoma infestans. NCBI lineage: Eukaryota > Metazoa > Arthropoda > Insecta > Hemiptera > Reduviidae > Triatoma > Triatoma infestans. The sequence continues at coordinate 182,281 of JAAEAF010000864.1, forward strand.
TGAAAGGCAAAGGATATTGTTTGGAAAATTTTAATTAAAAGTATTCTTGTAAGAAATAAATAAAATTTGTTAAAGTATGCTTTTAGAATAAAATTTGTTACAAATTGACGAACCGTTAAATTAATGATTATTAATGACATCGCCTCGTACCATCGCATCAGACTTATTTGGAAAAGGAGGAATTTTATTTTTACTTAACAAACTTAATATTCACTTTTCTGGTTACGTAGGTATATACACTTTGACGAGAATAAAGTGCCCACTTTTACACACTCGAATCAGGGCTTGCCACATGAGCACAAACAAATACTTACTTAAATACATGAGCTTCTATTAATACTTACTTATTGAAGCCCTTCTCCACAATTTGTAGCAACTCCTGACGATCTTTGGGTTTGTCCGCCATCTTCTTCTTTTCATTTTCTGGAGGCCCTCCTCGATAATTTGTATCCTTCCTTTCATGTCTTTGGCCACAGGCTTCCCATATGCCTTTTAGGGATTCTATGGCACTCTTTCTACGTTGCCAAGCTACTTCAATCTCGCTCTCTTAACAATGTCGATCTCCTGAAAGAGTTCTCTTAATTCTCTGTTTGAGCGGATCTTCCAACATCCTTCCCGAAAAATCGAACCTAAAATCTTCCTCAGCACTTTTCTATCCCACACCCAAAGGATTCTTTCCGTTTCCCTGGTGTCCATGTTAAACAGGCTATGTCACAATCGATCGGATCTTATAACTTTACTATCAAAGCTATCTTTGCTTTTCTAGACAGGTTCAAGATTTTAATGGCCTTTGTAGGAACAACATGCTCCTGCTTCCCGCTGCCATTCTTGTTTTGATTTCAGCCCTAATTTCATTTTTGTTGGTTACAGTTGCATCTAATATTTAAAGGATTCCACCGTCTTGAATTCATGGAAAGGTGGATAGAATGTTTTACCCTTCTTTTTTGCCTCGATCGTGTGCTTGATCTTATTGATCTTATCCTCATTTATCTCTAGGCCCATTCTTTATGCAGTTTCTTCCAGCTCCTGCAGCGCTCCTTAAAGTGCAACATTAGTTCGGCTGAGATCACAAAATTATCAGTATATGCCATGTGCTGGGTGTCTGTTGCAGATTATGCCACCAGGGTTGTTCTCCTGGCTCTCGCGGCCAGCTTACGACGTAGTTAAAAAGAGCTGGCGAGTGCGTAGTTCCCCTTGCCTTACACCGCCTCTTACTGAAAACTCGTCTGATAAAGTATCCATAAATATAAGTCTGATAAAACCCATAAATAAGTGATGCACGTTATACTTATATGATTTTTGTAGCATCTGACGTAGCGAGAAGAGTTGATTCACTGTGGGAAGTGTTGATTCACTTATCATATACACTTTTGGGAGCAAAGCAATACCTCGATAGTTGACACAAATCTGTCGGTCAGCTTCTTGAGGATTTGGTATCAGACCGTCTTACTCCATTCATTTTACATTTTTTCTCTCAACCATATCTCCCATATCAATTGATTAATGCATACTATGGTAGTTTCGCCTCCATGTTTTAGAAAGTCTGCACTTACCTCATCTACCCCCGGGGCTTTGTTATTATGCAGACTACTAAATATTTCAGCTATTTCTTCTTTATCCGGTGATAATTCATTTTCGCCTATTTCATCTCCATTTCTAGTGTTGCTTAATATATTCCTTCTCGAATCTTGTAAAGATCTGACCTAGGAACAAATCCAGTTTTCATATTTCCTACTCCTTTATAGAATTTTCTGTTTTCCGAAAAGTCCTCTTGCAGAAGTCCTTTTGAAGTTCTTCTTCCACCTTTCTCTTTTCCTCTCACTCTTCTTTCTTCTGCGAACGGCCTTGGCCCCTTATCTCTTCATCGAGAAAAACTGCGCTGATTCCCTTGTTCATCTAATTAGAAGTCTCATCTTAGCTTTATTTCTGTTCTTCACCGCATTTTCCACTCTTCGTCAAACCAAGTATCTATTCTCTTTTTGCTTTCAAACAGAGTTCCGAGACTTCTTTCGCAGTAGTTCTGAAAACTTCTTTTATTTCCTTCCACTTGTAAGCTTTTGGCTTAATTGCTCATCAAACTCTTTAGACGTCTGTTCATACTTAAATGTTTCAACATTATATGGGGCTATTATTTTTCCTCTCTTTCTTGGACCTCTTTATAATCTTTGCCTACATTTTACTTTCACGAGATAAAGGTCACTAACACAATCCGCTTCTCTATAACTATGCACATCCTCAATTTTTTCTCAGGAATGCGTGCGTCGGCAATCACATGTTCAATCACAATGTGGTTTCGTGTTTTACCATCCGGCGACACCCAGGTTTCCTTATGAATGTTTTATGAGGGGGAAAAATACTACTTATTCTCATATCTCTGGTCATTGTAGACCATTTTCGTTGGTTTCCTCGTGTTAGCTGTGATTACCTTTTTTTTGTCCCATGATAGTATCCCTCCATGAGAGAGTTTATTAAATAATTCTACATGCTCCATAAAGATATAACACATGTATTTTTATTATAATTAATAACTATATTGCTATGGTTGGCCTAAATTGTGATTGCCTATGGTTGGTCTAAAAAATTTCTTTCTCAACTTTAGCATTCATATCTCCCAAAACAAATTTTTACATGCTCCAATTGGCCAAAAAGTGCCTTTTTCTTCATCACTTGCGCCTTCAGTAAGGGAATGTGCACTGACTGAAGATAATACAAAATTTTCCCTGTAACTTCTTTGAATCTTTCTTTGGTTATGATGAAATTCATTAGTGAGTCTCGTATTTAATTTTAGCTTTTGGTACTCTCGTACTGAAAGCGGCTCAATCATGAACCTCATGGCTTCGGGATTGCTTATTCCTAGTTGAAGAAACTTGTCCTCATCAGGTCGGCAAATCATAAAGAATGTGTACCGCGGTTTTTTTCTCAGCCTTGCAGAATGGCATAGAGCCCTGTCTGCAAGTTAGATGAAAGTAATAGTCTATTTGGCTATCTGTAAAATATTTGGTATTATTGTAAAACACTTAGTTAAGACCCCGTCAGTGGTTTATTGTAAACTGACGTTACGTCCATATTACAATAGGCTTCTAAAGCTGAAACAACACTGATGAAGAAGCCTAGTGCAATATGGTCGAATTGCCGGTTTACAACAAACCATTGAGCGGTCTCAAATCGAAACTCTAGTGTTGCTTAATATATTCCTTCTCGAATCTTGTAAAAATCTGACCTAGAAACAAATCCCATTTTCATATTTCCTACTCCTTTATAGAATTTTCTGTTTTCCGAAAAGTCCTCTTGCAGAAGTCCTTTTGAAGTTATTCTTCCACCTTTCTCTTTTCCTCTCACTCTTCTTTCTTCTGCGAACAGCAGTTTATCTCTTCATCGAGAAAAACTGCCCTTAGTGTTTTACTAAGCGATTCTAATGGCCGCGGAAGCGTGAAAGATTATTTGGAATTATTGTTTAATTCTTCTTTAAGAACTGGATTTGTGTGAAATACGGGTTTTTGCTCGATAATGCAAGCCTTCTGTTAAAAGTTCAAAGCTCACATAACAAAGCAGAGGGTTATAACAAAAATATGTGCTAGCAAGTGGAGGATCCAGTGCACCATTTTGTTGACATAAATCTGCTTTGTCATTGAAACAGTACTCTGTCGGGGTTATCAAGAAATGAAGATTGCAGAAATTGGAGAGACACTGCACAAACATGGGAGATTGTCAACAGGCTAAGAGATTCATAGAGGGAAATAAACTTAGATCCCAAATTATTTGTCGTTCAGAGAAGACATTTAAAAGTTTTGGTAGAAGACGACCGGGAATATTTCTTAGATGGTCGCTTACAAAACGATAGAAAAGGATGCAAATGCGCTTCTACGATGTGAAGATGAGATAACTCTACATCATTATCTTAGTTAGTGGCTCCATTTTACAGAGATTAAATGTGCCTATTAGATGTTGACTAGATATCATCAACGCAGGATCTTGTTAAGTTCAAGATCAGTGTTATTCTCACATATTGCGTCATGATGAAGAGACCGATTAAGAAATGTTATTTCTCTTGGGAAACATTTTTTTTAGGAGGGTTATGATAAGAAAGTTTGCCACTTTGCGGACCTCATCATCCCTTATAAAACGGTTCCAACACTATGGAACGATAATGTGTCGTAAAAACTGCAGTTTTTTGTAGAAAATTTGTCAGCGGTAAGTTGAAAAATGAAGTAAAAGAGGAACTGCCATCATGGAATATTCGGAATTGACTTTTCGCTGTTTTGAAATGCTATAAAATGAAAAAATGTTTAACAAATGGTCCGTTAGAGTGAGTGACAAAATATAAACGTTGAAGTAGCTTCTCATTTCCTAGGACCAATAAGTAAAGTGTGTAAACTAAACGTACTAAACTTTTATAAACTAAACGTTTAGTGAAAATTCCGATTTACAACAAAATTTGTGTGAAAGTATGAGTTTCATGCCAGATTTTTTTTTATTGTTATCAATTGTTTAGCAGAGTCACGACACGTAGAATCAATCCTAAGACACAAACTTACTTCCTCTTAGGCTATCAATGTCTACGAAGGGCCTGAACAACGGCCACCACTTACTCAATTTCTACTGGCAAAGAGCTTTCAATTCATATTGCATTCTGGAACAATTTCAATGGAGGCTAGCATCATGTCTTTTCAATAAAGGGGCTCTTTTGGGGACTCTCCTCAACTTTTCGATACGTTGCAAGTGCCCCACAGCTATATCGCAATCTACTTTACTTATTACTACCTGCAGTATCCAGCACACCGGCAATTACAAATTCTCAGTTCGTCCTTCATCTTAGGATGCTATCTTCTAGGTTAGGGGCTTCTATACGGGCGGGTATCCGCGAGAGCCCAGGGACCGCCCACCAAGTGTGCCTTTTTCTATAAAATAAAATGCTATCTTCCTACTATGTTCAAATATCCTTAATATCTTTCTTTCCCACCTTCTCTACCAGCTGCCACCAATGTAATGTAATGGTGTGATGTGTATTTGTAGTAGTGGCTTGAGCGGTTTTGTAAAAGGGCTTGTAAGTATGTTTGAGATAGAAGTAATAAGAATAATTAAGAAAGCACCACTGTTTTTAAAATAAATATATTATCTCTAAGTAAGTTCAAGTACTTTACAATATCACACTGTACTTGTAATGATGTTTATCTAGAATAAAGGCAAAGCTCTTATGTTTTAACTTATATCGGCACTGATTTGAAGAGGGCGATTCCTGAAGTGTTCTGGCTTTGGAAGCAGAATTCAGACTTAGTTGTTTGAAAGTAGAAGTCAGACTCTTCTTGTTTGAAGGTAGAGTACAGACTTAGTTGTTTGAAAGCAGAAGCCAGACTGTTCTTGTTTGGAATTCTCTCTCAGCGGGGGAATTTTCTTTTACAAAAGAATTACCTTAACGGGTTTTTGTGCCTTTGTTTTCCTACTAGCAATGACCCCAATTTGCAGTACTCTAAAATACACTCTTTTTGAAGGTCAACTCACAGTTTAATATATTAACAAAATTAGATTTTTGATTCTATAAGATATTCTAAACTATTTTTAAAAACTATTATTTTCTTTTATTTCTTTCTTCCACTACATTATCCCCTGTTCATCCGCCTGGTTGAATGCTTATGATTCCGAGTTCAATTGAAGCAAAGTGACTACGATTGAAAGCAAAGATTGTAAATTCTTACTTTTACCGTCCACAAAACACATTTATTTTTTTTTAAAAAGTTTGGAACCCAAAGACTTGATCGTTGACCGAGATCCTCTCTCGTATTACTATTATATTAGAGGATAGTGTTTGAATATTTAAATCTTTTACTCTTTCACAGCAGTACTCTCCCACCCCTAAATTCTGGAATAATGTATCGTATATACATGTTTTTTTTTTTGCTGTTTATATAATCCTATTTCCTTAACAGCTGCGTCCAGTTTTAGCGAGATTTACTTACTCATTGGATTCTCACTTATCGTACTGCCAGATTATCAGAAGCTACCATTTGCATCTTTCTAGTGGAAAAATTGCCACTAAAATTGACCATCTCCTAATCATCTAATATAATATTGAATGCTTACATTATTGGATCTCCTTGTCAATGGCAAGTTTATTTCCAATTCCCTAGAAAGTTTTTTCTTGGACGTTATAAACAAGTAACGGGGTTTTAAGGAAGGAAAATTACCTTTAAAAAAAGAAAAGAAAAAAAGTTCAATATTTACTTCATTATTTTTGAAATATCACTGAACAATTTCGGCAATACAGTTTCCTGTAATTATTTTAACATGATTTTTTTTTTTCCAATTTATTACTATCGTTAAATTACTAATAACATTATCTTCATTTATTTCTTCTTTTTTTTAAATAATTTAGGCAAAATGAAAACAATAAATATACAAAAAAATACCTATAGCTTTGGTGTCAAATATCTAAAAAAAATGAATGAATTTTTTGTTTTGTTTTTCAATTTATTTTATACTTTTATAAATCTCCTTGAACATAAATTTGTTACAAGAAAAATAGGCACCATTTCCATCACACCATTACTTATTCTGGTGTAATATGTATTTTTGTATTTTCCCTTTGGTCATTATAGTTTACTACTTCAGAATAAAATCATCAATTCCTAATTTTCAATTTTTTTCCCCCAATTTAAAAACACTTATTTACTAGTAACCTTTACTCAGTTGATTTTATTTTATTTTTTAAATATATATTTATACATATATGTATAAAAAGGACAAAAAAAAAAAAAAATTAAAGAAAAAGTGCATCAAATTAATAATTATTTCACATTTTTAAAATATAATTACATCAATGAAAATTAAATTAATTATTTCAGATTTCTCTTTTCTTTCCATTAATTTATGATTATGTATTAGCAATATGTCAAAAACTGTTTTCTTTTTATAAGAAACTCAGTTTTTAACCCCAGAAAAAAATACTGACCTGTTACTAGAACCGGTTTTCTTTCGTAAAAGTAAGTGGCTTTTCTTGAATTATTGATATGTTACCGGTAAAATGTAAAATCCGACAGAATATGCTTACAAATACAAAAACATTAGAAAATCAGAACGATAAAAAAAAGGATTTTATTTTAGCTTCATTTACAAGGCCGTGATTTTGAGATCCTGGCAAAGAATGCATTTTTTAATTTTAAGTACAGATATATTTAACGATGATTTTTGTTCATTGAAGATGAACTTCAAGTGTGAAATTGGATGTAAATAATAGTTTTTTGGCGTGAACTAATCTGAAGAAGAAAGTGGAATCTTGACACATGCCGACGGGTATTTCAAGTTTAGTAACACAAACATTTTACTATGCCATCCCAAAAATTTACATAATCCACATAGGAGTAGAGAGTTATGATGTTTGCATCTATTGGGTTTAGTAAATCCCGAAAGGAAAAAACGCTAGATATCAACACACACATATTTGTATTAAATTAAAACTTTATAAACGTCACATTCTAAGAGAAACTACAATATAGCAATATAGCTTTTCAGTCGCACTGGATTTCGCTTTGCCAATATTCAAGCATATTAATTTTCATTATTACTTCATGAAATGTACAATAGAATGCTTAGCAATAGAGTGAAAAATAACGCCTAGTTCGGAGCAGCAACTGCCGATCTAGGTGTCTGGGCACTGATGGAAAACAAACTTTATGGAAATGATTGTACGGCAAAGGTCAGACAAATCTTTTAAAGAAAAAACAAATTCTTTACTTAGTCAACGCTTCCGGTACCACTAGTGCCTTTCTTCGGGGTAGAAGAGAGGAATGTACGTTGAGAACTTACAAATTGTAGTATCTTCTCAAAGTGTGAAATATACGAATTTTAGTTAGACTGGGATGAAAAATGTAATTATTTGTTTGAACCAGTCCGCATTCTACCAAAAATATATTCTAATGATATATTCTCCAAAATCACTGAGAAAAATCCCATAAATTGATAGCATATTATTCACATTAATTATAGCCAAATAAATTGAAGGCCAAAACCGGGAATCGAACCCAATCCGCTATACACCTTACTGGCAGGAGGCCATAATTCTACTATAAGGATTTATAGTAGAAGTTAACATCTTTTAGAGATCGGTGGTAATAAGAAAAATAATATTTGAATTCAACACATTACCGGTAAAACATAAAATATTTTTATAAAAGAATTGTAAACAAAGCAAAAATCTTAACATAATAATCTATTTCTAATTATACTATTAGTATTAAACAAAAATACAAGGTGTTTTTTTTTTTCTTTCTTCAAACTGAATTACTATAATTTTCTTTTTCAATTTTTATTTTATTGGCATCTTCGTTGATCATGAAACTACAATATTGGCCCCATAATTAAAAATTAATGCCACTAGAGTTTTTAAAAAATAATTTCCCACGTTTTTCTTTAAATTTCCCCAAAAAATTCAAGTTCTATGTTTAAATTTAAAATATGAAATTATATAAACTTTTTTTTTAGAATTGACCCAATGTTTTTTATATATATATTTTTTTTTTTCAATTTAAATTAGACCAAATAAATAATTTCATATGTCACTATATAATTCTGTTTAAAGACTAGACATTTTTTTTTAATTTTTTTTTTGTTGCAAGGCTTAATAATTGTTAAGTTTATATTCTTCCTTGCTTTTTGGCTATGATCTTTGTAATAATTTTGGTACAAAAATATATATATATATATATATATTTATTGTAATAAAAGTTATTAATTTGTTTCTATCAGCTTTAAATGAATCGGAGGTACATGGCCATTAGACTTTAAGTAAATATAACAAAATAAGGACAAAAAAGAAAAAAGGAGGAAAAATGCGAATATTTTAAACAATATTATTTCATTAAAAAATGAATTTTTTTTTCTTTACCATCTAGCATAAATATATCTTATATATATGTACATACAAATATCCTATAATTTATTTACATATATAAAGCGCTCATATTTTAACAATTTTCTTTTTTTGTAAGTTTTTACTTCTTTTAACTTTTATTTTAGGGAATTCCTGTTTCAATTTGTTTTATTAAATTTAATTATATAATGTTTACATCAGCCCAAGTGCTGTTTTTCATTTATAAACACAGAACACTTGGTACTGTTCAAAAATGTACTTACTAATTACAACTGTGAGGTTTTCCGTTTCCACTTTCTTAAATACTAATATATTCAATATTCAGAGTTTCAGTTTTTTTTTATAGAAAAATTACAGATACATATATCTCTAATTGGAGTTGTTTATTCAAAAATTTATTTATTTATTTAATTTAATATACTACATTCCTAAAACAAATACAATTCTTCCTCTTACTAGGAGTAAGAGAAAGTAAAATTGTTTCACTTATATAAATACTCTTTTTTTTTTTTAGAAATTCTGGAAAAATAATTTCTTTTTTGCTTCAGATTTTATTTTTTTTAAAATACGTCCTATAAAACTTCCTTATTTTTGTTTGATTTTATTTTACCAGTGCTCATATGATTATGTGTTAATTGTAGAATAGGATGAAGATTATTTGGAGTTAAACGAACTTTCAAATAAAAATTCATTCCTTACATACATAATCATGTGAAGTAAGTTTTTTTCTTTCTACAACTGAATTATATTTCGAAACTGACCGACAAATAAGGAAACTGAATAAGAATTATAACATTTATAAAAGAATTACATTTTTCTGCAGCAGCTTTTAAATCAGGTAAAAATACAAAACAAGGAATATATATATTCCTCTGGATAGATATATATTCTATCCTCTGGAAAACAGGATTTTCTATCTTGTAGAAAAGTTACAGAAAACTGTGATAATGAAAAGTTTGTTTTATGCAACATACTTTATGAAATTTTATTCTTGCTTTACAATTATAAAAATGTATAAACAAGATTTTATTTAAAACTTTTTAACTATTTTGGCAATTTTATCCAAATTTAAAGTAGAGAATGGCTATACTGAGATGACCTTTTAATCTTTAGAGCGTGTGTCGTCAACTTTAATCAGGAAGGTCGCTTATTAAATTAAATACTACAAATTTTTATCAATTATAAAAAGAACTTTTCTGACACAAAAAATATTCTATAAACCTTGATTTCCAAGAGTAGATTGAGTCAGTATTAGAAAATGAAATGCTGTATAAGTGTGTAAACTAAATTTGCTCTGTGCAAGTCTATGTTGTCACACTGTCTGAAAAACGCATCCTGAAAATGGGCGAACGCCCGAAACCGGTCGATGACCACAAAATGAAGTAGGCTACCACGGAAAATGTCTCTGATGCTGTATAATTGAATAACAAAATTACCGTGATACCCGCGAAAAAATTGACCATGATTGTAAACAAATTGTACTGACAAAGAACGATGGGGGGGGGCATTCTCTTCCTGAAACTAGATGCAAATAGAGTTCAGTCAAGAATTGCGAACCACATGAGACTGGTTACATTGCGCATTGAGTATGTACACTTCTAGGTGTAAAGTAACATTTTCCAGTATCAATATAAAGATCTTGAAACTATCTTTTTAATTATGCAAAGGCAGTATTAAAAAAATGTGATTTCCTGCACTAATATGAACAAAAAACTTTATAACTGATTTTTACAAGTGGAATAATTGTCATTATTTCATTGCTGCAGAAAAAAGTAATTTACAAAAAAATGTTCCGAATTTAAAGGTAAAAATATTATAAAAATCTTTCATATATGTATATATTTACAGGAGCGCCCTAAGTACCTGATTTGTTTTAAATAATATTTACATCTTACAATTTTTTGTTTTTATTTACATAATATGTTGTTTATATAATAATATATAAATACTTATTTGGCATATAAAATGACAATTAAAAGAAAAAAACAAAACAAAACCGAATTAATTTTTTTCTTTTTACAAATAACAAAAAATTTAACAAACTTTGATCTATAAAGACAAGGCCTGGCAGGTAAATATAGGACAGTTCACTTATTGTGAAATAAATACCATATAAAGTCGTGGCTCTGGAGCTAAATAGCGGGAGAAGAAAACAATCTAAAACAAACAAAATTGGAAGTATTGTTTATCGTACGCAAAATGTATCAATGCTATCAGTGTATTGAAGATCAGTGCTTTTCAAGATTGTATTGAATTTCTACGCGCGGACAGCCTCTTTGCAGAGTGGATACTTACACAAATTCTTCTTATAGATTCGCCCCTATTGCCTTTTTTTGTTTTTTAATTGATTTCTACGAAACACTAAATTATGCTTATAAGACAATGTTTTCTAAAACTAATATATTACCTTCGAAAAAATCCGTCTTATATATCGCTGCTAAAGAACAAAATTGAAGGGGCCAATGTCGATGGCTGTTGACGCGCCATAAATAAAATAAAATAAAAAGATGACGTTTCTTTTGCAGGCAAGGTTATCTTACAAAAGCCTTTAATATGGTGAAGAAAGTTACGTTACAAACTGTAAACGTTTAGATAAAAAAAGTAGTTATACATCAGAATTTATCTCATACTGGATAGGCGGATTTACAACCGGAAACTTTATTTGAAAAATTGCTTGTTGTCCAGGTTTTGCTAAGAAAAAAAATCAATGGATATTTTGGCTTCACTATTGCAATGTGCAACTAATGTTGCAGCTATTACACCAAATATTTGGATTATTATCTATAAACCTACTGCATTTTTTTTTTTACATACATCATATACATAAGTATTCATTGGTTAATTTTCAGAAAAATTCAATTTATGTATTTAATAGAAATCCTTTTTTTTGATGAGTTTTTGTAAAAACGACCGGATTTGTACCAGTTTTTTTTTAAATGAAAGGCATCTTATCTAACTGCATATATAGCATTTGCCAAAAATTATGAACAAATTACGATAAATCGAATTAGATCAATCTAATTAATTAAAACACCTAGAGTATTTTGATGATTGAAAAGAGTTTTCTTCTTGACTTCAAAAAATTATTACATTTTAATAAGTCACTTTAGCCATATGGGTATAAAGAACTATTACACCCTTAATTAACATCAGTAAAACTTGAGATATCTTCAAGACAATTTTAATAATACCGATAATATTCCTACCTTATTTATGGTAAAAAATTAGAATTTCTGTTATGCAATGCAAAAAAAAAAAAAATTCAGAAAATGAATAGTCAATTTTTCGTCCTTGAAAGAGATGAAGTTGAGCTGACCAGATTTATCCTTAGTGAAACTGTTGAGCGAAGGTATTTACATGTTCACAATCCAAATATTATCTGAAGCACTTAATGACATGATTGAAAATAATGAGAAGAAGCCTAGAAGCCTATTTTTACATAATCTTTCATTATAATAAATAAACACAAAACAACTTGAATTCAAGAAAAAGTTCAAGAGTTCAAGTTCAAGAAAAAGTTTTGAAAATTTTTATTCGATAGTTTTTTTTTTTTAAAAAAACCTGCTAAAACAATTCTGGAAGATAAATATTTTCATAACTTAAATCCGTGCGGATTTGTTCAAATACTATTTTATTTAAACAAATTCAATAATATAATCAAAGACAGGGCTGGTATTTTTTTAATTGATAGATTTTCCTATAATCGAGAAAAGAAAGAAACAAAAAGTATATTAACATCACAATATTTTTCCAAAATACATTTTGAAGTTTATAAATAAATCAATCATCTTAAACCAAAAACGATCTTTGGGATGAGCCTGCAAATGTTAAGTTTTTATGACTAAAACCTATATACATCACAGTTTAAGATGCTTTGTAAAAAAAAGCCCAGTGCTATATAGAATACCCTAAAGCACTGAATTCAATACCTGATATACCTAGATACTGTATATAAATTTCTATATGAAAATGGGCCTGGAAACCCGTAACGCCAAATTAATAAATTTCCTGTACACAAATGAGATTTTTTGAATGCAAACAGTTAGCATTCATAAAATATAAAAAGAAAGAAATTCATTTAAAATAATAAATATATAGAAATTACGAACATTTTAGCAACAATTTGGTTAATTATTGCCATGTACCTATTTATACCAGCCAAGTGTATTAATAACGAACCTGCCAGCCTTATAATTTAAAAAGAAAACCTATAGGAAATGATCTCTTTATAGATTATATTCATTACCCAGATAACGTGATGAGTATTATTATGTCCTCTTTTAATTATTGAGTAGTAATAAAATTTAATTTTTTATTTATTTTATACATGATTTAAATAAATAAACCTCAGTTTAAAACAACTGTACCTAATAAATCTGAAAACAAAAAGATAAAAAATAAAAAGTTCTGGGAACATATAATATTTATATATAAAATTCTTTTCTCCCTTTTCAGCAAAAAAATAATAAATACAAAATAAAAATAAGGCAACATATTAACAACAATAAATTATTTGTACAACATTATTTTTCTTTAAAATGAGTTCAAGCGGTTGCACTGTCCACCATTGTGTTTTTAATTATTTCACCGAAATTATCAGTCTCACCAGTAGATTTATCCTCCTGTTCCTCTTCTTCTTCTTCAGGAGTATGATCTCCTGGCAATAACGGATTCACTAGTTCAACTGGTGAGCTAACATTACTACCTTGTAATAATTCAGAAAATGATTCTATTTTGGTTGGAACATTTAGATCATCCGTACCCACTGTTGTTTCACCATATCTAAAAATAATTAAAGAAAATATTAAGTTAAACTGTTAATTAAATTGAATCACAATTTATAACATATTCACATTAAAATTATCAACTAAACTCATTTAGCCGTTAGATGGAAATGGACTAATTATTTCTGCAGGAATCTTAGAGACCATACAGAAACCTTAACCCAATTTATACAGCATTTTATACTACATCGTCAACACATAGCCTATGGAGATTTTGTGCTAGTGTACATGCACGGAGATAAACTCTAGTTCAGTTACACTCTATAAACCTCTTTCATCTTTATAGATTGCTACGAAGTACAAATGCCACAAAAAATCTAGGGTGCAATGGATGGATTGCTTTATTAAACTCTATAAAAAAAAAGAGAGGAGATTTCGAATTTCCATTTCACAATAAGAAGAAGAAAGATTTTCCTACAATTTTTCCAAGTATTTCAGACAGAATGGTGACTAACTGCTGTTAAGTATCGTGGGTGATGGTTGATAGCTAGGGATGATTACTTCTTTACTAATGTCGCTTAAATTAAAAGTCAAAGACTAGTGTTAGGATACAAATCCAGTCCCATTAGACACGGCTCAGCGGCCAATAATGATGGTACAGCCAACTAATGTGGACAATTCTACTGGAGTGCAGAAAATTCTAATATATTTACAAGTGTAAACACTTCTAAGTAGTACAGCAAATTGCAAAAATTAAATCTTACAATAAATATAATTGTTTACTGCTAGTTTGAAAACTTTTTCAAAAAAATATGTGCATTCCTGATATACGAAAAAGCTGTACAAAAATAAAAATACAATAGAATGTACATTGTCTCTGGGTGGGGCAAAGCAATGAATCTGTTATGGCTCCATTCGAGTGTTTGTACATTGAACGCAGTCCAGACGTAGAAGTGTAGAAATATGCAGTTGATGTGCTCATCAACTAACTCAAGTAGTAAAACACAACTATCTCTACACTCCCTACGTTATTAGGTTGGAAAACCTGATGTGACGCTAAGATCTTGAAGGAATGAACCCTCTTCCCTACAGATGTGCTCCCAGATAGATCACTTAATAATGTTAAGATTTTACAATTTTATATGCATACTAGAAATTATAAAATCGAATTACTTTTACTATCTAAAATAATCAATGAATCGCACCTATCCAAGTGATGCTGGAAAGGCGAAGGTTCATAATGCGCTTGCGCTTCCTGTGCATGATGATGGTGATGATTGTGATTATGATGATGATAATCAGATGCAGTCAGTGCTTCAAAGTGACCAGCCGCGTTATTACTGGTATATCCACTGTATTGTACAGCATAAGTGGCCGTTGTTGTACCACTGTTCTGATCTTCATATCCGTAAGTATAATATTGATGAGGATGCGGTTGTGGTGGTGGAGGTGGTTGGCTAACGAAATCATGAGTCTGTGGGGGAGGCACTGGCGCTACAGTTAACTGACTCTCTGTTGGACCGCTGGCTCCTCGCCTGGCCGCTTCAGCTTCCTCTTGTTCTCGTTTCTTTTCCATCTCCAACCTCATCATCGTATGAATGAAATGCGTTCTCACTCGCATTGGATTGAATTCAATACGTCCATGAGAATTGGCACAACCATCGTGCGTACATCCGCAAGGGAAATTCAGACGATCCACCTTGAAAGACAGAAGAAATATAAGAGTATTTGGAATTTTTGCAAGGAAATATTTCTACAAATGCATAAGTTTAATATATTGACTTTTCATTATGTCTGATCATAATACAGAAATAATAAGTACGAAAATGTAAAAAAAAATCTTATACCTGACATTTGATGCCAGCCTGTGAACAAGCACACGTTTCCGGATCACAAAATCCTTTACAAGCACAACCACAAAATTCTCTTGAGGTCCTGATATCACGACATTCATCCTTCTCCAAAGTGTCTATTTTTCTAACTCCAGCTGCTCGCAGTAATGCACGCCTTTGCCGCGTAGGTACAGGCTAGATAGAAAGAACAACCATTAATACTTATTATTGAAACTATAAAGGCTAAAGTTTTGGCGGACAGCTAAAGGGCCAAAACCTGCTAGGCGGGAAGCGTGTAGTCAGTCAACACACCGTTGGCAAATGACTTCACAGCTACTAGAAAGCTTTGGTAATGGGAGGAGTTTAACAGCCGTTTGGGGTGTAACAAGTAAGTTGCCGAGCTATAATAACTGCTAATTCGTTAAGAAAATGAATTTCTAAATTAACTACTTCCTCCTTCATGCTAGTGAAAAATTAGAATATTTACCTGAAGAAAAAAGTAATTATCAGGATCTAATTCAGATTCAGTGTTCTGATCGTCAGTGTCCGAATCACTCGATGAAGAACCACCAGAGGTGGTTCCGCTTGAACTTGCACCACTATGCAACTGGGCCAATATTTCACGATGAACCCTTCGTTGTTCAGACACATGTTCGGCTAGACTGAATGTTTGGCGATCGCTATGAGTTAGCGCCATACCTAAAGTGGATCCTCCCTAAAAATAAATTTATTTAATTTTTAAGTGTGAGCTAACTGTAAATGTTTAAAACTGAATTCATATAGTAAAGAAAATAAAATACATTAAACATGTTCAGTCTATTCGATATTGTTTTGCTTTACTTCTTTCTAATTTGGCAATACTATTTCATTTTTTAATTACAGGTTAGTTTTGAGAAATTAAAATTGGAGACTGTTTTTCTGAATTCAAAAGTTAGTTAGGTATTCATATTCGTAACAATAATTTAATAGGTAAATCTGATCAGTGACGAATGGACCATGGACAAGAAAATGTTTAATATCTAAGTAAATAAGAAACTGAGTGAGTAGTATGTAAAGTAAATCTCATATTTACAAAAGAAAATTAAATCAGGTTCTCTCATTCTATAAACACTCAGATATCATTTATTTAAAGATGTATGTGTAACAAAATTTATTCTAGAAATATAATCCTAGTTAGAAGAGATCAATTAATTACAAATAAATGAATTAGGACACAATACAGTGACTCTAAATTTAAGACAACCTACCTGAGAAGGAACACAAGTGAATCCTTGTGCTCGTGGGAAGTAGTACACATGGACATCACCAAAAGCAATTGACTTTTTGCATCTTTTTGGAGGAGTACCATCTTGTTGTAGTCTCCTTCTTTTGAGCATACTTTTTGGTTGATGAAGTAGAGTCATGTCTCCAGCACCAGAAGCGGTATGGGGAATATAAGAAATCGGTTCCCACGGCAGTTCTTGCGCTGTAGGAGTGTTGAGATCATCAGACGAAAGAGAATCGGTCTTTCCAATTCTATCATCGGTAACCTCTGATCCCAGGCCTGAATCACTTCCATCAGATTTGTCCTGTAGAGCTTCATCTCCTGATAACAACTTGGCTTCATAATCGCCAGTCATTAGATCTGGAATATCATCCCCACTGTGGGCAAGCCCAGAGTTACTTGACCCCATTTTTTCGACACTTCCAAAATTATTTAGAAAAGATTGCGAAGAACAATTATTGATTTCGTCTTGTTCACTAACTCTTATCTTATGGAGCACCACAGCCAATTGTTTGGATGGTGTGCCATCTGAAAGCTCAATAGAGTTACTTCCGTATATATCTCCATTATTTCTATTTTCACTATTACAATTATTTAATTCGTTTTCAGTGATACTAATTAAATTATTTGAAATATTTACTTCATCATGGCATCCATTTGAACAATCTTTTTCTTCAAATTTATCACTATGACTATCGCAGTTATTAATAGTTTCGTTAAAATCTGTCTCACTTAAATAACGTCCAAACTTTTGCACAGGTAACTTTTCCAGTAAAACGTAACATTTATTGTATACAGACTCTTCATCTGTATTATTAATTGGATCATTATTTTGATATTTAAAAGTTAATTTTTTTGAAGTTTTTTCAAATAGTTTATCATCAGCCTTGTTTGGCCCATGTTGGAAAGCCATTGAATGAATGGCTAACAAGGTTTGAGACTGTTTTTCTGAATTATTTCAATCTTATCAATTTGACGCTGAGTCAAAAAATTAATTACCTGGAAATAAGAAGGATTCTATGAATTAAAGTCGTTACTGAAACAAACAATAAACTACTATAATAAATATCCAAATAGATAAAGGAACTGAGCAGTTATTACGCTTCATAGAGAATGAGTCATACTTATTTTTCCTCTAATAGTAAAATACATTGTCTATAATTTTTATAGATTGACTTCTTTAAAATTTCATCTTTATTTTATGTTCCTTTCTGCAAATAAAAATCTCTAAAATAGAGAAAACTAGAAGAAAAAATAGTAACATACAGTTTCACCAAGTATAAGCAGCAATCTTCTTCATTGGCTAAAAGAATTGGGTTAATACCGAGAAAATCCCGCAGTTGGTAAATCTTTACAAGTTTTAACAGTTAATAAATTAAAATTAAGGCCGAGGGAACGAACACGAAACAAATCAACAGCTACAAAAAATAATAATAAAAAAAAAAGAATATTCATGTTTTTTTTTCAATCGTATAACGAAATTTATTAAAGCAAACAATATCGATTATGATTAGCATTAGAATTTGCTTTAATAATAATAGTAATAATAATAAAAAAATCACATTACATATTATTATGTCTTATCTTTTACAAAATATTTAAGTGCAATGGTATAGGTTATTTCTATATTTATTGTGACAAATTGCTAAAAATTCAAAAATCACTAATCTTTGTTGTTTTATATTTGATTAAAAGAATATACAAATAAGAAATTAAAAAAAGAAATGTTCTATCTTATGCAATGCAATACTTATTGGTGATCATAAGATCTTTCCAGCTCTGCACAATTGCCTTGTCTACTGATTACTTTTTTAATTAAGTGTAAATTTATTGTTACACATTAACAAACTCAGAGCAAAACTCTATTAATTTTTGTCATATTAACACCCTTAACAATGACCTTACAGTTTTTTTTATAAATGCTTAAATATATTTTCCCCCACACTTTTAAATAAAATAGATCAATTTACTTCGCAGTAAAAAAAGTATTTTAATAAAGATTTTGAAGAACGAAGTACATCAACATCCAAACTACTAGATGATTCATACACTCTATAGGAAATGAGTGTTCTGTGAATCAAGTGTCATATATAATTTAAATCTTGATATTCTATTATTGCCAATCTGTTGAACATTATTCAAAATATGGCATTAAAATAGAGATCAAATCTAGATGTTGCTGTTAATTTATATTCTGAAAAAACGGCAATTTCGAAAAAATATAAATGTTCTGTAACTGCATACTTCTTTAAACATGTACACCTAAACATTACCAAGAACTTTTAAGTATGGAGAACATTTAATCTAATTAATAAACTGACAATAAGCGATAGTTGTGTTAATATTGTAATAAGCAAATAATTTTTATTTTTGAAAACTTTCCAAAAACCAGTGATCTATAAATAAAGAATACTAACCATTGTAATATGTGATAATTAACCAAGAAAAAAGAAAGAAAGCAATTCATCTTATCATAGGAAAAGCCTTGATTTCCTTAAATGAACAGGTGTACATCACTAGAAAAGGAAAAACAATATACCAATATACACAGAACCAAAAAAAACGTCAGACTAAACCTTAAAAACACTGACACCTCAGTTGCCTCCCTACCTCCCACAATCAGGTTCCAACTATTACCATCTGGCAACGCTGTTTAATGCCATGCGCACACTCAATGTGCTATAGCAAGCTTTGAGCAGGAGAGAATATGCATCAAGAATCGTGCACATTACTATTGCAGCAAAATTTTTTTGTTTGTGAATCATAACTTTTTTTAAATTATTTTTTCTTTATATATATAAATAAAATGATATATATTATTTGATTAAGGACTCCCTAAAAGTAAAAAAGTAAAAGAAAGTATTACAGAGTAAAAAAAGCTTTTAGGGAAGAGGAAAATTTTGAATTTTTGATATTATGCCTATTTAAAGGCAAGTCAATCATTTTTATTCTGTATTAAGGAAATGACATAACTGCAAAAAATAAAGTTTAAATAAGACCGGTAAATCCCGTGTCGTCGTTTAAATTTTCTGGTTAGCACGCTGGTGGGCATGTGCCCATCACTAACATCCTTCTTGGCAACAACTTAAATTTGCACACTTCGAATAAATTTAGAACACACTCTATGGATCGATTAAGGAAGAAACTAACCAAAGATGAAAAAAGACAAACCTTGTGAAACCATCATAATGTCAAAGTCATAACGCCCAATCTGTCATAACATAATAAAATTTGTTTAGAAGCTTTTCTTAAATCGCATCTTTTGAAAATCTAATTATAGAATTATGGGGTTTTTAATTATATTTTGGCTCATTCAAATTCGAAACTGACCGTTCACCAGAACATACTTTCCTGAGGAAAAAAAAATTATAGAAAAAAATGTGTAACTGTCTTATGTAGAATAATATCAATCAAACACAAGAAGCTGAGAAACCCAGGGTTAGATTTCAACCCTAAGGGCTAGTTCTACTACTTGGAAAGAATAAGAGAAAGTTTGTTAACTGTTTAATGCCAAATTTTTGCATTCTGTTCTTCTTAAAGACGATCACTGTATAAAAAAAAATAACGCTGAAAAGTAAGTGAGTCAACAGTTTGTTTTTGGATCTTACTTTATTTATTTTATAACAGAGATGATGTAAAATACAAAGGAATAAACATAATTAAAAAAAAAAAAACAACAAATAAATTCATCATGAAATTAAAAATAACCGCATGAACAAGCAAAACTGCCTACCTGCAGTCTGATTAAGTTACAAATGGAAAGTATGAACCACTAGTGAGAGGAAATGACGTCAGTTGCTTTGATAAGCGAAGACCAACACAGATAAGACAGTTTCAATTTTTGTAAACTCTTGCTTTTTTTATAAAACATTTTTTTTCCTTTGTACAAAAACTGTTTTACTGTAATTATGACAATTTTTAATCGACAGACTTTTTCAAACATGAATTTAACCATTTAATTAGCCTTAATATTACATAAGTGATGAACTTAAGTTCGCCCAATGTCTCCATTATATCTATTTTTCTGGAAATAAAAATTTTCTTTCCAAGTTTAAAAAAAATCATCTAAGCAGAAAATTCCATCAAATCTCAAAAAACCGTTTAATTCCGGCAGACCGAATTCAGTAAGGGATTTAATATACACCTTAATATCCATTATAGACATAGGTAGCCAGAACTGTATATTGTTGTGAGGTGGCACTTTAGAGAAAAGTTAAACACTGCAGTTCCACTAGAACTTTCCGAAAATCAAGTTTCCTGGCAAATTGACTGAAATGATAACATGGACTGAATTCCTCATATGTAAGTTATTTATGAGCCTTTTATTATTTTAGATCCTAAATTGTACATTTTTTTGTTTTACATAATTATAATACATAAACAAATCGGCTTTAAGCGGGGGCACCTTTAAACGTTAAGAGTACTCCTATTTGCGATAATTATGTTAAACAAAAATATGTAAAAAACTGGTACCGTAAAGTAGTTCCTTTTTGAAAAATAAAATATTTTTTTTCCTTTCTGGTAATACATATTTTTTAAAATTTTGTTTTAATTAAACAATATTTATTTTTAATTATACTCAAATCCACCACTTAATTATACCAACATCCACCAAGAAGTAACTGGTTCTGTAATCCACTGTTTATATTTTTATATTTTCTAGTTATTCCTATCATTTATTCTTCCCATCGCCCTCACCGTCACTTTTAGTTTGTTTATTAATTACGACTTTACTGAATTTTTTTAATTTTTTTTTTTTTGAGCTTTTCTCAAATGCTCGCAATCCTAACTGACATATTTTCATTAAATATTCAATTTTTAATGTTTACAACAAATGCAGATTAGAGACAAAAGCCTAAAGAGCCCATAGCTTCTTCAAAATTCTCTAAAATCAATTTTAACGGGACACTTATGAAATAAAATAATGGATTGAGGTTTGAGTTGATGTTGTTGTATCAAGTTTCAAGAAAAAAGAAGAAGAAAGAATCGGTTACCAATTTTGAGAGAATGCGATCACAAATAAATAAAAATCCAATAAAACTTGCATTTTCAGTTTAACTGATTTTCTTTTAACTCTAATTTTAGCCATTACATATGGTTAAGTTATATCTACTTTATGATAGAGTTTTAATAAACTAAAAATTTGGCAGAAAATATTAGCGGACAGAAAACAAAATATATTTAAATTAAAACTTGATAGTAAAGTAAAGCACATTCCAAAAGTAACGTAAAGAAGTTGAAAGTAACTGTTCCTTAGAAAATAATGTGTTACTATTCCTAGATATATATTCCTATGGAGTAGCAAGTCTCTTTAGTAAACATTATTCTATTTAAAGACTTATTTTTATTTTTTATTTTTTGAAAGTAAGGTTTCCATTTTGTTATAACCCTAAGTTCGGGATAAAATTATCAGTAAATTTATTTTAATTCATTATGTGAACTAAATAATAGCATGAACAAGTTTATATTTAAGGAGCTCAAGTGCCAAGGTCATATTATGTACAACATACACATACAGACAGCAAAATATAATCACACAAACACATATGGAATAAAAAAAATGAATGGGGCTTTATGTTTTAAATATTCTTTCATATATTTTCTCATAAATTGTTTTATACTTATTCTCAGAACTTAAGCATGGTATATTCGAGTATATTTTTTCTTACACTTTATTAAGAGGAAGTATTACGAGTGTGTCAAAAATTTCCAAATTTATTTTTCACCGGAAATACATGTTTATGAGTAGTATGGTAACGAATGGTCTGTCTATATGTGTGTGTGAGTTTACAAAAAGGCTCAAAAACGAAAAATTGCACCAAACTTAAACTTGGTATTTCATTAAGATACATACATATAAATACCTATCACTTTTATTTGGAACATTTTCTTGGGAAAGCTTGCCTCTAAAGTTGTACCAATCAATACCATGAATGTACCACCAACATAATATTAATACACATTAGAAGCATTAGTGGTAGAATTCCAAATTTGATGAAAATCGGTTAACCGAAAATGCAACTTTACAGAATAGGTTTTGAGCTTTTTGTTTTCTTGAAAAAGACTAGTAACGGAATTTCTTGAATGCTAAGTGCTCAGATAAAACCGATCACTTTTAATCAGTTTTTCGGAAAAATTAATTTTATGTAATTCTTCGGAATTTTGTGGCGTATTTCAAATGTTATGTGCGGCTGGTTCAAAGTTAATTTGATCTCTTTTCTGGATTACAATGTAATCGCTTTCACTATCTGGCTGGGTTGATACTTTTCTCCCTACTCCTTCTATATGTATTTAGTTAGAAAAAATGAGAAAAAATTTGAGGTTTAAATAACATTTGCCATTTTATACATACCTAATTGTATTAACAGTAGAAAGTCGTATGAGCGTTTCACTCCAGATTTTTTTTTTTTAGTTGAAACATTCGACGAACATTTATAAAAAAAAATAATCTCGAGTAAACATCGCACAACTTTCTCTTACTGCAGTTTACATAGTTATAATTATTTGATAGATCCCTCTGCAAATATAGTCTCTGTACCATGTTTATGAAACTTCCAATGGAGGAAATTAGAAGGAGCCCAAAAACACATTCCATAAATTCGCAATTGCAATCAACCAATTTTCTTCAAACAAAGAATTTTAACAGTCCATTTAATATTTACTAATATATAGATGTAGCACTTCAGAGATAACTCTAACCCCCATCACTACTCCTAAATGAATTAGTCAAGAAAATGTTTCAGTAAAGCGTACTTCCGGTCATTCGATTTTATTCAAATTCGAGATTTCGACAACATATTTAATTCTAATTAATATTATTTAGATGATAGAATTGTGTAATAACTGAAATAATACTTTAGAGAAAAATCATAACCCTACCCATCTCCCCCCCCCAAAAAAACGCCCTTAAATGTAGCTCCTCTAAAAGTTGTAGCTCCTTTGTATGTGTAATTGATATGCCCAGTTTAAAGAAAATTGTTGGAGCCATTTTCGACAAAATCACAAAAAGCTGAGAAAAAATTTTTTAGTAAAGTGGCAGTTCCGGTAGAATGATTTTGTGTCCGAAATCTTCGTGTCTGATGCGGTGGTAGTATATCTAAATGGAATACCAAGTTTTAACTACACATGCAACTTTTCGATTTTGAGATATTTTTTTCACACACACATAATCTGGTGAAAACTGGATTTCGAAAAATTTGCCACGATTGCAATACTTCCTCTAGCAGCAGTTACATTAACTGCTAATCGTCTTGCCTTATAACGCTGGTTGCTTTAGCTACTATAATCCGAAATACTACAATACACAATAATTAACCTCTACATAACCAATTACGTTTTTAGGTTATACTGACATCACACACATACAAAAACAGACAGTTACATAGACACAGTGTGTGTGTGTGTGTGTGAGAGAGAGAGAGAGAGAGAGACACCAGTAAGAGAAAATAAAATGTCCCTAACTTTTAATTCATTCACTGTTCAAATTTGATATTAAATTTTGTAATTTAAATGTTAACTATTCATATATTTATGTTGCATAAAGTATAGTTTTTAATTTATCTAAATATCTCTATGTATCTCTCTTTTATTTATAAATTTTGAACAATTATAGAAATAACTTGTTGCTGTGTCACTAGGCAGCAAGTAAATTTTCAAGTCGTGCGTAGTACTTGATATTAATACTGCAGTGGATAAACTACACAGCAATAAGTATTCAGAAATAGATTTCAAATGTTACCACATGTTTTGATATCTCATTAGTCTATATTATAAAGTTTTAGAAAAATTAAATGTTTAAAATCCCAACAATTTTGACAAAATGTTTTTAAAGAATTATTTATTACTGTAGCTATTATAATATTATTAGTTTCTCTCTTACTCTGTATGAGGAAGTATAGCGATCGTATCAAATTGTCAGAGTTTCCACAGCCATGTTTCGAGGTGCCCCCCCGAGTATGAAAAAAATGTTTTTAGCGAAATGTCTGTATGTATGTGATTAACAAAATATCTCAAAAATCATAAATTGAAGTTCAAACTAGGAATACCGTTTAGGTGTCAGATTTCGGTCAAACTTCATCAACCGGAAGTGCGATTCTCTCCAAAACGGTTCCGACGATTTTTTTTTAAACTTCGTATACTATCTAATAAATATACTTGTCTCAAATAGGACACATACCCCCACCACCTCTATGTTTATGTTAGGGCATATGAATAATAAAATTTCATGTTTAAAGTAATTGGACAATTTTATGATAGTAAGATTAGCTCGTGAAAGTCTCAACACTGGATTAATTTTTTGTTTGTTTTTGTTTATCACAAAATATGTCCTGCCACATATTAATGGGTTTCTGGTTTATTGACAAGGTCTGAGTCAACGGGTAAAAATGTAAGTTTGTCGGGGCTAAAAATCAGTAGACAAGGATTGACCCGGAAACTGTAGAATTGAAGTGATCCGTATTGAAGTAATGTTTTTACTTTTAGTTACATATTGACTGAGCCTGAAGGTCGTAAATGAACAAAATTATTAAAGGTCAACAGAATGAATTTGCTGTAAAAAAAAAAATATTAGTCGACACTGAAACTTCCGTTTACGCACTTACACATACACCATCATTAAGTTTCTTTACTTTCTCATACTGTTTGTACACGTATGTGGAAATATGGTGATCATGTTGTTTTCAAAACTGAAATTTTCACCCCGAAATACATGTTTTGAGGAAAACGGATTAAAAAAAAGAAAAGAAAATGTTTTTGGCAAGTGTAGTCTCGTGTTGTGTGTGTACGTATGATGTGAATAAAAGATATCAATGACGGAAAATACCAAGAAATTTGATGCCACCACTGTAAGAGACACGAAGGTTTCGTTCCAAATCATCAAACTGGAAGTACCACTTGACTCTGAAAGGTTTCTTCACTTTAAATCGATATATCTTTAAAAAAAAAAATGGCTCCAAGAAAATGTTTTAATGGGTTTATTTCCCAAACAACCGAAACTTCGCGATGGTATTATATAAAGGGAGTATCAGCTGTGAGGTGCCTGTTTTTTTTTTCTTTTTTGAGTATATTACAGCAAACAAATACACACACACACACACACACACATACAGAAATTCATTTTCTATTTATGAAACTTTCATTCTGGTTAAAATACAATTTGGAAAATGTACCACAATTACAATATTTTCTCTTACGTCAACATGAGATAGTATAATAAATGAGATACTATAAAAGCTCAAGGAATTTCCCTGTTTACTCTCTAGTAAGCGAAAGTATTGCGATCGTGCCAGATTTTCGAAATTGAGTTTTCAACGGAAATACATGTTTAGGGTCCACTGGATATGAAAAAAAAATGATTAACAGAATATTTCAAAAGTCGCAGGAAGGTTGGTATTCCGTTTAGATACCACCTCCGCAACAAAACCGTGAAAATCCATCAATCGGATTCAGTTTTTCTTCTTAAACTTCTTATCCTCTCTATACACATAAATACCTATCATCATTATTTAAAACATTTTCCCGGAAAAATTGATTTTGGGGGGGGGAGTTCTGTGGGAACATTAGCGTTATTCTTCTCTTTAAATTACCACTTTTAGTATGATAAATTGACACATAAGTATAATATAATGTAACAGTACCATATGATACACATTACAAGTACATTGATGGAATTCCAAATTTGAGGAAAATGGGTTAACCGGAAGTGCGATTTTTCACAATAGGTTTTTGAGTTTTTGTAGAATTATCTCGAAATATGTTATGTCACTTCCTTGAATATAATTGGCTTTCCCGGACATATTATAATTCCCAGAAAAATTTTTGAAATACAAATGATAGACCTTATACATATTATACCAAGTTTAAAGGAAATCAGGAATCGTTGCCGAAAATATAGCGAAAAAAAAATGGAAAAAACAATCAGTATAATCATATTTTTCGATTGATGATATGACTTAAAATTATGAGTGAAAACTTCTCATGGCTTATCAGTTATTTATGCTGGCTTTCAAATTCGCAAGGCAAAGCTACAATCGTTACTTCTAGGGACGCATCCTACACGCCCTGATTTCTACCATAGTTTGACTGATCATGTACTTGTGAAACAAGCTCAGCCTCTTTTACCTCTCCTACAGGATTTTCCTACATAAGAAGAGTCCAAGATTAGTTCAATATCCTCAGTTTACCACCAGTGGATCAGCAGATGACGGTTCTATGCCACAGTTTCTCCTGTCGAGTTAGCTACACCATTCTCTCTCAAATTTATTCCATCTTTATATATAATCATTTATTGTAAATTTTATACATTTAATATTTAATTAAAGTGCAGTAGCCATCAGTTTCTTAGTTTTGCAATGCTCACCTTATTTTCTGACCTACCAAACATAGCACTGTAAACCTAAAAGAAATACATTGTTTTATCGATATATCAAGAACAAGTAGAGTTTCGTGCGTACGCAGTCATGCCAGCCATGGATAGCAATTTTTTAGGTCATCTCTTGGACCGGTTTCCAGCTTTTTGCCAGTGCAATAACTACTTTAACTTATATTACAGGCTGCACAGTTAAAGAGGCATTCACTCAGAGATGTATATATCGATATATCGAACTTATGTATATCCAAAAATTACTCAGTAGTTAGAATCAAACTCTTGTGATAAAAAAAAAAAAAAAAAAATCTAGTGTGAAACAATCACAGGACTTTCTCGTACTTTAAATTAATACAATTTAATTAATAAAACTTTCTTTAAAATCGCTTACAAACGTTTAGTTACCGGTGGCCATAAGGAAAGGAAATAAGGTTCATACATATATACCTGAGTGGACATTGTGTGCAATCTCTGTCACAATCAACAAAGCTTGTAACGACACTTTAAATTTAAATCTAACTGCCCCCCCCCCACAAAAAACTCTAAAATATTTTTATTTTTTGAAAAATGTTACAAATAAATTCGAAAAAATTCCCAAAAATTATACCAATGCTTGTAATGTATATTATTATTATTATTATTATATAAGTGGTGGGACCGCTTATATTGTATTAAAATGGTACTTAAGAGGAAAGCTTAGCGCTACTGTTCCCTCCGAACCCACACAAAATAAATCCAGGAAAATGTGTCAAATAAAAGTGATTGGTATTTATTAACGTAGATAATATACGAAGTTTAAAGAAAGTCGTTTGAACCGTTTTCGAAAAAAATCGTGACAAACTGAAAAAACTATTTTCAGTAAAGCCGCACTTGGATTTTGCTCGAAACCTTCGTGTCAGATGCGACGGTGGTAGTACCTAGACGGAATACCAAGTTTGAGCTTCCTGCAACTTTTCGTTCTTTAAGATAATCTGTTCTCTCTCTCTCTCTCACCACGAATACACAGATCATTCGCTAAAAACATTTTTTTCATACTCAGTGCACCTCAAAACTTGTATTTCCAGTGAAAACTTCCTTTCAAAAAGTTGGCAACATTGCAATACTAGGATTAAGAGAAAATAAAAAATGGTAAGCGTCAAATTTGAATTGACAATAGTTCAATTTTGTACAACTCGAAGCCAATTAAAATGCAATATTTTTTAGCGTATCATTTCTTTTGGAAGCAAAATTAATTGCAAACTATCAACCATAGTTAATGAGAAAACTAAAAAGGCAATTATAATTATTAATGTGCACAACAGAGGTTTCTCCTAGTTTATTTTTCAAAATCAATTCTATTATTAGTAATTATTATTATTAAAAAAAAAAACTATAAAATGAAATTGTTACAAAAGAAAAAAAAATCAATAAAATAATAACAATACTTATATAAAGAAAAAAAAGAATTATCTAAAAAGGAATGATATGACAAACAATGTGTATTGATTTGAAGGGTAGCGTGCAACCGGAAGTAAGTTTGACGCCATTTTGAATTATCAACTATTTCTCTGGATTTGTTTAGAATTAATTTATCAAAATTTATATTAAACTTTCTTAAATTTCTTATGATTAAAATACTTAATGCTCAATAAATAAATTAATATAAATATATTAATTAAAATTTAAATAATCAGGGAAAAAAAGCCTGTCTGAAGGACGCTAAATATTTTAAAAAACTATATTCCATAACTTAACCTTACGGAAAACCCTCATTATATAAAACGAATGTGTGAACAACTGAAAATTATATAACCAAAATATTATTTAAAAAATAAAAATATTCACATCGTATGTTTGTTTGTACAATGATAATGAGGTAGGTGAAGGAAAAAAACAAGCATATAATTTCCAAAAAATTAAGGAATAAATAAATAAATAAAAGTGTTAGGAATATATGAGTTATACTAAGTTTCAAAGAAAATGATACTTTAGAAAATCCACGATTACCAAAATAAATAAATGCAAAACCTTTTGGTAAAGTTAAACTTCTGGTTGACCGAAACCTTTTATTACAGCTGTGGTTAACGTAACGGAACATATGCTGGTTTCGAAATGGAATATCAAGTTAAAGCTTCCTGCTTTTTTTCGATTTTGACAACCCCCCCCGAGAGAGAAATAAAAAAAATTATTTAATTCGTTCTTTTACTTGGACTTAAAAATCTGATTTCAGATACCTAATCTTAAACAAGGTATTTTTACTAATATTTAGTTCCCTTTACTACATCTCGTAAAAATACACTGCGCTGTTGAGCGATAAGGAAACCTAACTTGCCAGCTTTCCCGGAATTACCTAATTTTTTTTTTGGAAAACCTTTAAAATAAAAGAAAAGATCAAGAAAGTTACAGAATGAATACTAACTTTAAGAAAATTATTTGAAGCCATTTACAAAAAAAAAATTATCTAATAGGCGCACTTCCGGTTAACCGATTTTTTTCTTCTTCGTAAATGTATTTTTCTGCATTATCCAGGATGACAAGTTTAACATGGCCCCCCTACTTGCCTTGGAAAGTATGCAAGATAAGAAAAAAACAAACAAATAATATTCTACCTAATTTAAGTAGATTTATTGTTCTTTGAAAAATGGTTATTGAACGAGTAAAATCCGATGAATTAAGTTATTCAATTTTGAATTTTTATTTACTGTTCTTGATTTAACCGTCTGTTTTGAAAGATATTTTATGGAGTGATGAATGTAAATTTATAAATTATGGATTATTGAATAGGTGGAATTCCTGAATATGAGCACATGGAATCCAGGTATTACATACAATAATCCCCAGACCTGACGCCCTATGGATTACTTCCTCTGGGGTTGCCTAAAAAAATAAAGTTTATGGCAACTTAAATCCTATCTGTACTTAAAAGAACTTGACAAAAAAAAAATTCTGAAGTCTACGAAGAAATCCATCCTGATTCTGTACTGAGTGCAATCATGAAAACTGAACAAAAAAAGGTGCCTATTTTGAATATCTAATGTGAATATATTTTTGTCTTATATGATTAGAAACCCAAAAGTAATGTGGAATAATGACATCTCTATACAATAGGGCTCATGCCTGATCCCTTTGGTAGAGTCTGTGAGATGGAGGAGGAAACACCCATCATACATCTCATTACTGATTTGTTTGGGCTATGAGGAGATTAGGGATTAGGAAGTTTGGTGGAAAAAGGATGCCGGTATCCTTTTAAGGTTTTGGTCCGATTTGTTCGGGCTGTAGTAAAATTATAGCTGGGTGAAACCCGGGCCCGGACTTTTGTTCCAGACCCTTTAGTTGTTATTATTTTGAGGCAGCTATATGGGCCCATGGAAGCTTTGGATAGCGTAGGGTTTTGCCCTCCCCTCCCTTCAATAAAAATAATAATAATAATAATAATGTGAAATATTAGCAACCTGTGGCAGAGAATTTCTCTACATGAAAATTATATCTCAGCGAATATTCAACGCATTTTTCTCGTTCAATAACCACTTCTCATGGGAAAAAAATTTATTTTAAGAATTCGTTAAAAAAATATGTGTGGTCCTATTTTAAATAAGAAAATTAATTTGGAAATCTCTTATTTTTGAAGCTTAAACAAAAAGAGTAATCACATATTTGGAATCCTTGAAGATAGGGACTCATTTGGAATTTTTCTGTTCTATCTGGTGTACTTTCCAAGTGCATGTTAAAATTGCCACCCTGTATAGTTCGTATGATACTTTCTAGTAAGGTATTAGAGGAAATCCTGAAGTTCCCCCCCCAAGTAAAATTTCTCCAGAAAAATGTTTCAAATAAAAGTGCAAATACTAGAGGACAAGGCCTGCTAGTTGTCACTATATAGGCAAGATCTACGTGGTTCCGTTAGATGTCAGAGTTTATATATGTTCGTAGGATGTTGTCATCTGTAAAGCGTACGATGTGTAAATATGGGTGACTGTACATGTGTGGTGGTGAGTCGGAGCTTGTATGTGAATACGATGCTAAACTCAAGCAATTGTTGTACATATCTACAGATTTCCACAGAGTCTACGTGTTTTTTGTTAAGTGTTAAGGAGTGTCAGAATAAGTATTTTCATATTGTTAAACAAAGATTCTCAATGGATGTTAACCTACAAGGGATGCTACAACTAGGTATGTGCATAAATATGTGTAGATGGTATAGGTGTGTGAAGAAAATGTTTAGATCCTATGACGAGATAATTGTAAAAAGTGGAAAAAAAAATTCAATAATGTGATACTTACCCTGACGAATTTTGAACGAACCTTCGGTCGACCAAGGCGAGGAAAAGAACTTAACTTATGTTTAGCAATATGGAATGTTCGCAGCCTCTTTCAGGCGAGAGCAAGCAGAAATGTTAGAACAAGAATTGATGAACTATAAGGTTGCTATTGCAGCCCTACAGGAGATCCGACATAGTAGCCTTAGGTGAGTACACCCTCTTCAACAGTGGTAGCGCCAACAACTACTTCGGAACAGGATTCGTGGTGAGGAATTCTATAAAGCAATCAGTTTTAGACAATAAACCGGTTAATGAAAGAATATGCATGATGCGGCTTAAAGGTAAATTTTTTAACATTTCCCTTGTAAGTATTCATGCGCCAACAGAAGATAAGACAGGGGAAGAAAAAGATGATTTCTATGGCGCGTTAGAAAGGAATTACGATCAGCTTCCCAGTTATGATGTAAAGATAGTTCTGGGTGATTGGAATGCCAAAATTGGGAAAGAAGAAGCTTTCAAACCAACGATAGGCATAGTAAGCATAATGTAACCAATGATAACGGAATAAGGCTTATTGACTTCGCTACCGCTAGAAATCTGAAAGTAAGTAGTACTGCTTCTCATACACGGAAATACACAAAGAGACTTGGGAAGCTCCAGATGGAAGAACGCGGAATCAGATAGATCTGATAGAAACTGATCGAGAAAAGGCACGCGACACACATTTGCGATGTTAGAAGTTATAGAGGGGCTCTATGTGATTCAGATCATTTCCTTGTAAATGCGAAGTACCAGTAGAAGTTGGCGATAAAAACAAAAGGAAGAATATTGGGTCAGACAAGGTTTAATATTGATAGGCTGAAGATGGATGAAATTAAGCAACGATTTAAGAGAGAGGTGGAAAACAAGATACTTGCATCAAATGAGGCTATGGAAATCGAGGAGAGATGGAGTAGACTTAAGAATATCATACATAAGAAGATGGAGTAGACATAAGAAGTTGTAGGGAGAATGAAAAGAGTGGAAAGAAATGATTGGTACGACCAACAATGTACAAGCGCAGTAAAAGAGAGAAATGAAGCTCGTAAGAAGTTACTGCAGAGAATGACTAGGGCGAACGCCAAAGAATATGCTAGAAAAAGGAAAGCTGCAAAAAAGTTGTGCAGACAGAAAAGGAGCCAAAAGGAGAGAGAAAAACTAATAGAATTGGAAGATGATTTCCAATTTGAAGAAAACTGGAAAGTTTTACAAGGGTAAGAAAGAAATTAGAGCGGGTTTTAAACCGAGGGTGGATTACTGCCGAAATGAGCAGGGAAAGTTGGTGGGTAATCGAGAAGAAATGTTTGAAAGGTATGGGAGCGGTATTTCCGGTGTCTGCTCAACTTTCAGGAGAATCAGCCGTGGCAACGGAAACGGGAATAGCTAACAGGGGTGAACATGTTGATGACGAAGAAATACCCCCAGAAAAAGAAGACATTGAAGAAATAATAATGTACTAAAAGATTATTAGGCACTAGGCATAGACGGGATACATGCTGAATTCCTTAAACATGGAGGAGATACCACAGTTGAGCTAGTTCATTCGCTCATTTCCGATATATGGATCAATGAAAAGATGCCAAGCGAATGGAGTAAGGCAATCTTGTGTCGGATCTATAAAAAAGGGGACAGAATTACATAGGTAAAGCGCTCCTCCTAGTAATGTATAAGATATTATCAATCGCCATCAACAAACGCTTGGTAAATTGGGCTGAGAACTTCCTTGGCCAATCAGACCATATATTCTCTTATAGGCAAATCTTAGAGAAGTCCTACGAATTTAACATAGATCTACATCACTTATTTGTAGGCTATAAACAGGTATACGACAGTGTAAATAGAAAAGAAGGTTTAGCCGATCTAAGAGCGCTTGATATACCAGGTAAGTTAGTTAGGCTATAGGTATGACGTGGCAAAATACGAGATATCAGGTCAAAACATAAAATACATTTTCTGAGGACTTGATAGTAGTATATGTAGGCCTAAGGCAAGGGATCCTCTATCCTGTGTAATCTTCAATCTCTGTTTAGAACGAGCGGTGCGGGCCATCAGAACGAACCCTGGCGGCACCATTTACAACAGATTAACAAAACACTTGGCCTATGCAGACGATGTGTTGATTATAGCGCGGATTAAAGCGGCCCTGGAGCTGGAAGAAACTTGTAAAAAACGTGGACTGGAAATCAACGAAGTAAACACCAAATACATGCGAACTTCGAAAGCCCAGTCGCGTAGTGATGGACAAATCCAGTTCAGAGGTACAACTTCCCAATGTGCAGCGATTTTAATATCTAGGGTCGCTCGTAACTAACAATAACGATATTACCACAGAAATCAAGGCGAGAGTATCGGCAGGAAATGTCTGTTCGCGGTTCAGAAGTTCTGCGGTTCAAGGATTTATCCCGCAAGGCTAAAATAATTGCCTATAAAACTATTATCAGATCCATCGTCACTTACGCCAGCGTAACTTGGGTGACTTTTTACAGCGAAACGTGGGTGCTCAGTAAAAAGAACGTAAGGATCCTAGGGGTCTGGGAGAGAAAAGTATTTAGAAGGATATTTGGCCTGAAGTACGTGAATGGCAACTGGAAAATAAGAAAAAATGAAGAACTGAGGGACTTGTTTGGAGAAACTGATATAGTCGCCCAAATAAAGAAAGGGAGGCTGAGATGGTTGGGACATGTAGAAAGGATGCCTGTGGGGAGGTTACCTAGAAAATTATTAATTGGGAAACCAGGAGGCACAAGAACTCGAGGGCACCCTCGACTTAGATGGATGGATGACGTGGAGGAAGACCTCCGTCGGGTAGGAGTGAGAGGATGCGCCTCAAGGCCGCAGACCGAAACGAATGCGGAAAACTTATTGAGGAGGCCCAGGTCCTACTTTAAGGACTGTTGCGGCCATCTCAGTGAAACGTCGGCCTCTGGGCCCAGTGTTCTCACATTACAGACAACACTAGAATCACCGGACAATGAGCTGTAGAGATTCCTAGGATGATAAAATCTTAAGGCTAGCACTCCCTGGACTAGTCGAATCCGGGATCTCCTCGTGTGAAGCCTAATGCGCTATCACTGAGCTAATCACTTTCCTTTTGAAAATTTGATACGAGCGTAATACTTCCTCTTGCAGCAGAGAGTGAAACACTCACACCATTCTATCTCACCTCAGCTTACGAAATTATAATTGACAAATTTTCTTCCAACTTATAATATTTATTTATTTAATTAATTTATTTGTGAAGCCAAATGGTCTAGACAAATGGTCCAGTTTAAGTACATCATTTAATAAACAATAATGAATAGTTAGTTAGTTAGTAGTGAATAGTTATAGTTCTAGAGAAGTTTGTTTCTAAACGGCAGTAATGTCCTCTTCTACAATAATAATCAATCAGATTTTAAGGAAAGTAACTTGAATTTCTTAATCTGCATTAGAAGAGGTTATATTTTAGAAAACTAACCTAAACCGGCCAGAATGTTGCTATACTAATCTAAATTTAAATTTAATAAGAAAAATCGCCTCAGAATTCTATTAAACATACATATATTGTATTTTCTAAAATGCTACAGTTTCCTTACAAACCTAAATAATTTATTAAATAACTATAAATAAGACGATTGACAAATGATATTAAAACTTTGTAAGATTCTATTATAGCATATTGGTTGAAATTGAAATAGAAAAATCAATTAAAAATGTATTTATATAATGTTAAGAACTATACAGTTGTACAAGATTAGATTTACAACAGACTAGACAATCTAGGTTAGTAGGACGTAACATCAATCCCTGTATGTTGTTATGTCATAACTGAAACATACGAGTGTTTTTTTTTCTTGGTATATTTCATTAATTTCTTTTGGTCATATATCAACTTTGAATTATACTTAAAATAAAAATTATAATACTAATTGGTTATTTGTTTTTGAATTAGTTATTTATTTTATTTTCAATTACTTTAGAATGAAAAAGAAAATCAAACATTTGAAAATGACTAACAAGTAATAGTGTGACGCATTTATGACTAACAAGTAACACTCTGCAACAACAAACTACTACCCATTTCATAATATAATAACCTTTAGCTTGCCTTACACTTCTAAATAGATTATATTTTAAGAAACTTTGACCTACCCTTGAGGTGAGTTATTAAAAGATTTCAATAGGGGGAAATGCGTTTAGGGATCCAGTTCTTCAGGGATCCTGACGTCATTCTTGCGAAAATCCAAAGCACCACTTACACACGCAAACATTTCTGCACACAAGTAGACTCACTACACAATCACAAAGAAGTGGTAACCCCTGTTTGCCTCTTCTGGAACTCCTTTAAGAAAGAGTAATAGAAGAGAACAGAGCAATAAACCCATTCTGTATGATGTTAAAGTACCGCGGAGTACAAGGATAATTTGAGAATACATAGACTAAGTTCCTCATGATTTGTCGGAGCACCAAACCAAACAACGTGTCGATATATGAAAAAATTTTGCTCAAAAATCCAAAAGATGACCAGTTTTTGAAAAGAATAATTACAACTGATGAAAGATGGATATTTCTTGAAAAATCCAAACAAGGTGAGCGGCTACTAACACAAGGTCATAAAGCCGAACCATGCAGGTATATCGCTTCTAAGGGAAATGAGGATGGATTGAATCAGGCACTCAGAGTTTAGACAAATTTCCTAGCATTTTCCAGGCAGAAGTTCACGGTTTACTGGAAGATGTGTCCAGTTCAATCTCCAGAGGAATTTTTGGAATCAAGAGATTGTGATCCTATCCAATAGTCAGGCCCCACTTAAAGCTATGAGATCACACTTCGAAAACAGTTTGGAAAAGTCTCGCAAACATAATGACCTGGACAGAATTAATAGTCAATGTATTTTAGGTAGATGTTGGAGAGTAGAGGTGGCCGCCAATCTAACAAGAAAAGCTGCAGGAAACTAGAATTTTTTTTATGGAGCCCGAACCCTTTACGCGATAAATGACAGATTTTCTAAAACAACTTAGAAAAATCAAGAGAGCACCTCTAGAGAACTCTCAAAAAAGTGAGACACGCTGATTCTTTTGGGCAGCTAGAAAAGATCTGAAATGTGCATCGATCTCTTACAGGTTTCTGTTGGGAGAAGATGAGAACCTCTTCTATACCTCCTAATGGACTACAACGCTATCATCCAGTGAAAGTTAAGTGGCCTAGGTACATACCAGATGTTGGAAGAGGGGGTATCCATCCTAGAATCTTCCCAAATAATGAAAATTCTTACAGAAATAATTGTGAAGAGTTATGTTGACACCAATAAGGAGGGAACAAGAGATCCTCGAAGGACTTGCGGACTATATCCCCTCCCCACAAGACCATTAGCATCAAATATTTAATACCATCATTACCATCTGTACCAAAGAATACCCTCATTTCCTTACTGTTAAAAATGGATTCAACAGGGACATAATTCCTTGGCTTTTGCAGTGATTAAGAAATTTTACAGCTACAAATATAACACACTGATGTTCTGACTTCTCTCCAATGCGTGCAGGTTTCCTTGAGGACCAAAAAGCTATTAAACCAGCGTTCTGTCAAAAAGTGGGAGATAACAACTGATTCTTGTTGCGATTACTAGAAACATGGTGAAGGGAACAGGGTCATGCCTTCTGATAACAAATCCCTCAATAAAAATCCGTCTGACCAGACTTGGAGTTGAACAATGGATTAGTTTTTGATTAATTACAAAAAAAGTTAGTAGTTATAAGCATAGTGCTTGAAGCTATCTGAAATTAACTCAAAAAAAGGTTCTTTTTTGTTAAAAATAAAAAATAAATAATGCTTTGTAAATGAAAAACCTAAACAAGAGATTGCAAAGAGAAGAATAAAAGAAATATTACAATGAACAAAGAGGCTGAAAGATCCTATACCAAAACATGCAATTTAGGAATACCATCTAGATTGCATAATTAGTTGTAGATATTAATATTCCCTGATTGCTGAACTTTTTTTTATATTAAAATAATTTCTCGAAAATCGAGATTCTTCAGAGTAGCGCCGAGATCATGAGATTACAAATATTACCAGTTAGAGGCAAGCATACCACAGGGTAGTGAATTAAGTACACCTATAAGACTTATCACAACATGAAAACGCACCAACATCAATATTTTCTGAAACTTTTATCATCATAAGATAATCTATAAGCAACATCATAATTTAATTATAATCTGGGTTGATCCCGAAAAAATCAAAACCAACGTCCACAATTAGTATGTACAACTTCCACTCTAAGGGGAGGTATATATGTAACAGTAAATTTAATACTGAATCATACATACCCAACCACTTCAAATAGGTACAGAGATATTCCAAGAATGACCTTGGTGCAACAGCCGTATTCACAAACGCAAAAATTGGCACTAAATTTGGAAAACTCAAGACAAAATTGGATGATTAATGGCATTTTCTTTCGTAAAGAAGGCTGTGAACATGCCACTAAGCTATGGAGAGTCACACATTTAAATCCTTCCACAACTGGCTTTGTGGCTAAACCGCAAGATACTTACACGTTATTTAACAATGAATTCACAAATCCAACTTATCCAGTAATAAATGTGGTTCGCAAACTTAGAAGGACCTGGCCAAGAGACTTGCTTTCCCTACTCCGGTGGCTCCAAGTTTGGGACAAGAAATTATTTTTAGACAATGCATAAACCGCAACAATATTATCAATAACAAAATAAAATATATTAAAAAAAAAAACAAAAAAACAAAGATTAGAATGAATACAATAATGGATCAAATAAAATATTAATTATAATCATTCCAAAAACTAATCACGCCAGAACAATAAATTAGTTAGTTGTTATTAAATTAGTAAAGTCACATTACCGGTTGATAGATTTTGCTGGAAACCTTCCTATCAGATACGAAGGTAGTAACCTAGACGTTATATCTAGTTTCGCACTCCCTGACACTTTTCATTTTTCAGATATTTTGTTCACAAAAACATATATATTCAAACAACATCCAGATTATCCCCTCCCCCCCCAAAAAAAACAATTTTTACATTTACATGATTTAGAAATATTCATTTCCGGTGAAAACTCAATTTCAAAAATTTTACACGATCACAAAATACTTCCTGTTACCGAGCAATAAGAGAAATTAAATATCTGGTGTGAAATACTGACGGGATTTCTTTTTTGGATTTCCAGTTTTGCTCTGAAATAGTCCCCAAGATTTTGTTTCAATTTAAATTTGCATTGAAACATTTTTCCCGGAAAAAATTAATGATTTTTTTATTTTTTAGATTCTGCCGAAGCTGGGACCATGATTTTTGATGGTTAGTGCTGCCATGTGGTTTATATTGTGCAAACCTTTCCCTACTATGTGTGTTCTAAAATGTAATGTTCTAGTTAATGTAATGAAGGCTAGTTTATTTGAATAAAATTTTGTCATTTAAAACTGTAAAAGTTCCAATGAAGAGAAGGTGGTGTGATATTTTCACACCAGATTGTGTATTTCCTCCAACTAACTGAATCAAACAAGAAGTGAGTGGACAACTAGGAAAGGAATCCGGTGTTCACTATAAACTTTACATTTCACCATTTATCCTCTCGCGCACTGTGCCTGAGAAACTTTCACTCCTAAGAGAATTACTTTCCTACAGTCAAATGAAAGGCAGCCTAGGAGCCTACTGAAGCGCTAAATATTACTACAGTTCTCCACCAAAAAGAATTAAATATATTTTATATTAAATATATATTTTGCCAAATAAGATGCACTGCAAAAATTCAAATCATTTGAATGAATAAAATTGCCGGCTGTTGTAGCGTTATGTTAATCGACAGCAATAAACCCACTGCCTAATCAGATGATGAACAATTTTAAAATATATTTGAAACAATTTCCAATTCATTGTTCTACTTTTCTCAATTAACTTTTTATTACCTTAGCTATATGTTACAAATAACGGAGATTTCCGGTGGATGGTTTCTGTAAAATTGCACTTTAGGTTAATCGATTTTTTTCAAACTTGAAATTGGGGCCATAGAGAGCGAGAGATAAAGATCCAGAGTCATATAGATCATTCACTTACTCACTTTTAAGAGGAAGTATTGTAATTGTGCCATTTTAAAATCGAGTTTTCACTAGATATATCCATTTTTAGGTCCCCTGAATTCAAAAAAGAAGTTTTTAGCAATTAGTCTATGTGTGTGCGCGTATGGGACAGCATATCGTGCATAAACTTTGACGGAATACCAAGATTAAGCTTCCTGCCACTTTTCGTGTTTTGAGATACTTTGTGTCACACACACATTTTTTTTTCGTACACAAGAGACATCAAAAAATGTAATTTTTATGAAAACTCAATTTCGAAAATTTGACCAGATTGCAGTAAGAGAAAGTAATTAGTTAACATTCAATGCTATTGGCAATCAGACGGAATCCAAACAGGAAATCAGCATACTTTAAATATATAATAGCGATGACTAATCTTAAAAACATGAATAATCATTTAATTATTCCTTATTACTCACTTTCTCTTACTGAATCTATTATTTTTATATAAGATCAGTATCAAGATGAAAAAAGAGAAATAAAAACATTTGCAGAGGACATTAAATGAATTAATCAGAAATGAAACTATAACAGCAAGATGGCTCTTAGTTAACGGCTGATTTTAATATTTACTCTAAAAACTTTTAAATTAAACAAACATACAAAGCAATAAAATATTAACGTATTGGACGTTAAAAAAATAAAAATAATAAATAACTCTGAGTCAGCTAATCCGTCATACGTCCACCTGTTTCAAATATTTGTGTAAATTCTCTTTCAAATGTTTATGTTATTCCCTTTATCTAATATTATGTTATTTCCTCATATCTGTGTTCGTTATTATTCTCTTTGAACATCTTTCGCAAACTAAACTTGAAATTTTTCATTGAATGAATATGATTAAATCCGTACAACTATAATGCGATGCAAATGTTCCAATTAATCAATAAACATAATTCCATTTTTTTATCTTATCCAACTGCTGGATAAGAAAAAGCATTGCGATCGTGTCGAAATTGAGTTTTTACAGGATACAGCATGTTTTGAGGTTCATTGAGTCCGGAAAAGTGGTTTTTAGTAATTGGTCTGTCTGTGTGGGTGGGGTGGGGGAGTTAGCATAACTTAAAAATGGAAAATCGCAGAAAGTTCAAATCTGATATTTAGTTTAAATGCTAGCATGGGGGGGGGGACCCGGACAATAAGGTTTTAAACAAAAATCAGTCAACCGGAAGTATAACTTTACGAATTCCTTTAAACTTGGAATAGCTTGGTAACCAGATCGTATAAAACTTATGACTTCTATTTCAAACATTTTTTCGAAAAACTTGATTTTAGATTGTTCGGCGGAATTAGCGAGGTAATTTCAAATTTTATATGGCGTTCGTTGAATGACATTGGCGCTCTCTTATGGACGTTAAAGTAATCACGTCGTTTACTTGCAAGGGTAGGTAATTGTCTTCACCAATATCTCTCTATATTTATGTTACGGACAAATGAGTTAAATTTGAAGCTTAAAAAGAATTTATCATTTTATAATATATAATTGTAAAAATAGCAATAAGATTGAATACGCCAAGCAATCTGAAAGAGGCAGTAGATGATGATAAATGTAGCGTGAGCAAAACAATACAATTCCTTAGAGACATTCGGCTATTTAATTTGTAATGTTAATCTGAACATATGTCAGAAATTGCACGTCGGAAAGATTGGTTGGATAGTACGTGTGATTTAGTGCATAATTTGATTGAAGGTCAGGGGCAAAGGACCTTAGTTGTTGGGCCCCTTTATAAAAAAAAAAAACAAAAAAAAAAACGCAATAAGAGAAAATGTAAATACTTCTAAACTTCAGAAAGAAAAATAAGATTACCACTTGTCTATTAAATAAACTATCTAGATAAATACCAATAACGGTTATTTTAATTGTGCAATGTTCCTGTAATTTTTCCTATAATTTTCACTAAATGATTGTAATTCATTAAAGAGTTTCCAGATCTTATAATAGAAGAAGCTACATTTTACCAAAATAACTGCTTTTCCCCCTCAGCAGACTAAAAGGCTTTCCCAGCAACTTCTATTCATTACCGCCATAATTCATTCATTTTTACAAGGAAAAGAAATAATTATAATAATAACACTGATTCATTAAATTTCTAGTAAATAATCTTTCTAGTAATAATAATCTTTAGTAAATTCTGAATTCTCTCGATTCCCACCAGGTGGTGGAAGAAAGTTTACTGATGAAATTGTACATTACATATTTGGAGAGCCTTTTTAGAGAAAATCGCGAAAAACTGTTAAGAAAAAATGAAGTAACATAAATTCATACATCCGTTAATAAGTTTTCTTGTAGCAATGAGGACGTGTCCCACGGCCGGGATTGAGATCATTGTCAATCTCACACATTCCGCCTAGTGGTGGAAAGGGTGGCGAAGAGAGCCCTCCTCAGAATCTCTAAGGACGGTGTGGGGGGACATGAGCTAAGCTCTAGGGAGCGGACATTTCCTTCTGTAGGGATAGTATGACTAAGAAATATAGTTTCGTTAGGAATTTTTCCTCGAAGCTAAGTACGAAAAGGGAGAGCAACGAAAGATCAGCCTTGGCTAGTATTAGTAAGCATGCCACTAAGTGATACACAGATGGGTCTAAGACCCTCGAAGGAACCGGGACAGGGGTGTTTGGGCTTAGAACCAAACACTCGGTACCCATGGGCATGTTTCCCATCTTCCAGGCGGAAATTCACGCTATTGGAAGGTGCGTTCAGTTGAACCTTGACAGGGGATATAAGAATCAGGAGATAGTTATCCTATCCGATAGTCAGGCTGCCATTAAAGCACTGAACTCCTGTGTTATCAGTTCGAAAATGGTATGGGAATGCCTAGGTAAGTTTAACGACCTAGGCAGAAGAAATAAAGTTACCCGATTCTGGGTGTCGGGACATGTCGGCGTGGAAGGTAATGAGGTGGCCGACGCCCTGGCAAAGAAGGCGCTGCATCTCCTCTCTTTGGGCTAGAGCCCTTTTGCGCAGTTAGCGACCAAGTATTCTTAGAAGAAATCAAGAAGGAGGAGGTGGCGAAAAGAGCTCGTCTCTGGAACACTATCCTGGGACTGAGGCAGGCCAAGGTCTGTCTGGGAGGTTACAACCAGGAAAGGTCGAAAGCTGCATCAGTCTGAGTAAGAAAAGATCCGTATCCTTACGGGGCATTGCAGACTCAGGGGACATCTGAGGAGCTCGGCCTAGAAGATGATGGCACATGCAGATTCTGTAGGGAGATGGAGGGAACTCCAATACATCTCCTCACAGATTGTGATGCCGTCATTCAAAGAAGATTTAATAGTCTGAGTCGTTACCAGATAGGGGAGGAAGAAACATCCATTCTAGAACCCTCAAGGATCTTGGGATTCCTTAGGGAGCTCAACCTGGAGATGAGCTAGCTCATCTACAGCACCAGGGAAGTACAACAGATCATTAATGGTCGCATTAAAGTACAGAACCCTCAAGGAAAAAAGTTTTCTTATTATTACTGTATTATATACTTTGCCTGCAGTAAATCATAAAGCACCGGCCCACAGCTACATCACTTGATAGTCACATGAGGCGTGACATATCTCCAATTCAAACCGTAGGAGAGGTGGAGAACCGCCTAGCTAACACTCTAGGAAAAACAGAAAGGAAAAGTTAAGAAGTACGTGAAATTCAGAATAATTTATAAATGCTAGGCGACCAAGAAGTCTGTGATTCAGTCTTCCATATCCAACAATCACGAAAAACATCACCACCAACGCTCTCCCAGCAAAGTCTGTCATTCTCTCATATACTGTCTACAACAATTTTGTAAAGTCCTTGCAGTATTCTGTTACATAAATCGATATATCAGTCAGTGTATTTTCTCTCTCTCTACAATTTTCTCTGTCCGCGCCCCCACACACTAAAATACCACTACATTTAAAAAAAAAAAGAAGTAGTATTTTGAAACAGCTTTTTGGATGGAAACCTATAGAAATCGCT
The DNA here is from genome assembly GCA_011037195.1 of Triatoma infestans. NCBI lineage: Eukaryota > Metazoa > Arthropoda > Insecta > Hemiptera > Reduviidae > Triatoma > Triatoma infestans. Next base: position 225,647 of record JAAEAF010000864.1, read on the forward strand.
TTCTCTAAATTTCCAAAAATCCTTTTCCTGGAAATTTTTTTTAAATAAAAGTGATAGGGCTATATGTGTGCAATTGATAAGCGTAGTATAAAGAAAAGCGTAAAAAAAAAAAATCGCATTTCCGATTTGACCGAAACTTTGCGGCGATAACATGGCGATTAGGTCCCTAAACAACCCCGTGACTGGTGGAAAGCTTAGGCGATTCCAGTCGCGGGGTTGGAGCCAACCCGAGCGTCCACGCCGCAGGGACTGGGCAACGTACTTTGCACGGCTAATCGGGCTCTGGCGGCAGACACCACTGCGGAGCTACACAACATTTACTCTGCATCCGCCGTGGTAACACGCTCACTTACTCACACCACAGACACACTAGCGATCTCACGCCGCCCTGACGGGGCCCATTTTTTGGGCCTCCGAAAACAGGTCTTTACTTCAGAGAGTCTATTTGGACATTGGAGGACCTGGGGCGGATGTGGGGGAGCGGCTTACACGCTGGAGATTCGTCCAGGTACCTGTAGTGTAGGGACCTGGTGAGGAAACAGCAAACACCATACAGCTCAACACCACATTCACACATATTTCACCAACACTATACCACCCCCCTTTTTTCAAAATTAAAAATGAAAGGACAAATAAATAAAGGCCCTCAGTCCGTGGCAAATGAGGGTGCGAAAATCACCACGAAGGTCTCCGGTGTTGTTGAGGAACAAGGCACACCGGCAGTCATGGCTACTTGTTCCACCAATAAAGATGTTGTAGGTGAGTTTAGTGGGGGCGCATCCTCGAGGCAGGAAACTGCCGGGAACCTCCCGGCTTCTCCTTTGAGAGGCCTGGAGAGGGGTGCGTCCACAGAGAGTTTAAATAAGAGTATCGAGGAGCTTTTGCTGGCCTCCCCTGGTCGAAGCGAGGGGACCGCTGAAAGGTGGACCCCGAGTGAGACCAAAACAAGGGAATCCAGCAAAAAGAGAAAGAAGAAGAAGAAGAAGGGTGCGGAGGAGACGCCAGAAAGCGTCCCCGAGGCTAAACGCCCGAAAGTGGAGAAGGCCAAGAAGCCACAGGTCGCCGTGGTCAGAGCAGATGGTGAAGTGATGACCGAGGACGACGCAGAGTACGTCAGAGCACAACTTGTGGGTGCTCTGGATGATACTGGGAGTAGGAAGGGCACCCCGATGAAGGTTGGTGGCCACAATTTGAGGAGTCCGGCGTGGTAGGTGAGGGCATGTTCCTTATCACCTGCGGCGATGAGAGGACCAGGGCATGGACAGCCAGGCAGGTTATCACACCCAGAGGTAACATCCAGTATGTTATGTTGGAGGGAGAGGACATCCCAAAGATGATCAGGGTATCAGTTTGGGTGCCAGGCAAGAGGTGTCCGTTGGAGAGATTCCTGGAACGCTTAGCAGGGCAAAATCCTGGTTTGCGGACCGATCTTTGGAGAGTGCTCAGCTCCTTTGAGAAAGACAAAGGTATGTGGATGGTTTTCTTTATAGATCCCCATACACTCCGGATTCTAGAAGAGAAGGAGTGGAGGCCCTATTATGAGCTGACACGGATTACCTTTAAAAGGAAGGAGGAGAAACAACGAGGCCAGTCTGGCAAGGAGGAGAGTGAGGGACAGTAATAATGTTCTGTGTGTATCAATATAATACACACAGGAGCAGAGAAGTTGTAGCGGAGATGGCTGAAGTCATAAGGGATACACCCTTAATGGTAGGTTTAATTCAGGAGCCCTATACCATCCGAGGCAGTGTGGTCGGATGGGGTGGTATGGGGTTGAGAACATTTTATGATTGTGGAGTAGATAGGCCCAGGACCTGCGTCCTGGTGTCTAAGCATATGGAGTGTTCAATGTTGAGAGAGTTTTGTTCTAGAGACCTGACTGTAGTTTCGATTAGGATGGGAGAGGCAGTGGGCAGACTGGTTTTGGCATCGGCCTACCTACCCTATGATTCAGAGGAGCCACCACCTGGTCAGGATGTGGAGCGTTTGGTGGAGTGGTGTGAAAAGGATAACCTGCCATTGCTGGTCGGATTCGATGCCAACTCACACAACACGCTGTGGGGAAGCAGCGATACCAACCGGCGTGGGGTGACACTGGCGGAGTTTTTGGTAAGTAGAAACCTTTTTCTTTTAAATAGAGGTAAGAAACCTACCTTTGTTATTAGGAACAGGGAAGAAGTTATAGATATAATGGCGGCTTCCAGGCAATTTCTGTCCTGGATGACAGGTTGGGAGGTTATGGATGACTGGACGTTGTCTGATCATAAAGGTATTAGAATCACCCTGCGTCTTGGGATGGGAGAGGTGAAGAAGTTTCGAAATCCGAGGAGAACGGACTGGGGCAGTTTTGCCTCGGCCCTGGGAAATGATAGGTTAGGTCCGGGTAGACCGCCGGTTGAGGGGGAAGACCTGGATCAGAGAGTGAATCGGACTACTCGTACGATCGTCCGCGCTTATGAGACTTCATGCCCTGAGCATGAGGTATTGCACAGGAAGGTCCAGTGGTGGACGGCCCGACTAACTGCCTTAAATAGACAGATGAGGCGGCTAAGGAGAAAGGCTAGGGGGAGTAATGCGGAGGAGGATTGGGAACGGTTCGTTGAGACCAAGCGAGAGTATAAAAGGGAGATTCGGAGAACGAAGAGGGACTCTTGGAGGACCTTCTGCGAAACCTTGGAGGGGGAACAGGAGGTAAACCGGGTCTTCAGTTTTTTAGGCAAGAGCGGGGAGATGTCGTTGGACAGCATTAGGAGGCCTGACGGACAGATCACCTATAACCATAATGAGGTGTTACGGGTGATGCTGGATAGACATCTACCGGATAATGTGGAGTATGTGGGAGAGTGCGCGGATGTTTCACCCGTTGTACAGGGAGTAAATTTACAGGATAAGGAGTTGGCAAGTAAAGTGGTTACTTTAAGGAGGGCGAGTTGGGTATTCGCTACATTTAGTAAATTCAAGTCGCCAGGTATGGATGGTCTGTACCCGGTGCTGATTCAGGAGAGTTGGAACATGTTCGGTAGTACATGGGTAGAGATACTGAGAGATAGCCTTAGTTCGGGCTATATCCCTCGGGCTTGGCGAGTTAGTAGGGTCGCGTTCATTCCCAAACCGGGAAAGTTGGACTATTTAGACCCTAAAGCTTATAGGCCAATCAGCCTGGCGTCCTTCATGTTGAAGGGCTTAGAGAGGCTGGTGGACCTTTTCTTAATGGAGGATTGCGATATAAAGAGTACCTTCCATGGGAATCAGCATGCCTACTTGGCGGGAAGGTCAACGGAGACTGCGCTCCATAATTTGGTGGGGAGAATTGAACGTACGTTGGAGTCTAAAGAGTACGCGCTGGGATGCTTCTTCGATATTGAGGGGGCTTTCGACAGCGTGGCCCATGATAGGATCAGAGTGTTATTGGAGGAGAGGGGCGTGAATGAGACCCTGTTTAGATGGATAGGCAACCTCCTAACTTCGAGGATTGTCTATTCTCGTTTGGGAGTTGCGGAGAGAAGGGTGAAAGCCAGTAGGGGCTTTCCCCAAGGTGGGAGTTTGTCTCCTCATTTGTGGTGCCTCATCGTTGATGAGCTACTTTGGGAGATGAACCGTAGGGGATTTTACCTGCAGATGTATTCCGATGATGGGGTAATCTTAATCACAGGGAAGCACCTGATTGTGGTGAGTGACTTGATGCAGTCGGCGTTATCTTACGTGGAGCGGTGGTGTAGGAACTATGGCTTGTCCGTTAACCCGGACAAAAGTTCTTTAGTTCTATTTACTAGGAAGAGGAAATTGGAAGGGTTTAGGAGACCTAGGCTCTTCGGTAAGGAATTGCAAATTAGCAATGAGGTTAAATATTTGGGGGTCCTCATCAACAATAAGTTGAATTGGCGGGCCCACATTGAGCATGTCTGTGAGAAGGGGCAGAAGGTTTTCTGGCAGTGTAGGAGATTAGCGGGTAAGACCTGGGGAGTTAATCCCCGAGGTGTCCATTGGATTTATGAAAAGTTGGTGAAGCCAAGGATGCTGTATGCGGCTGTGGTGTGGTGGTCTGGCTCCTTGGTGGGGAGGAATAGCAAAAAGCTGTTGGGAGTACAGCGTACGGCCTGTTTGGCTATTACTGGCGCCATGAGAACGACACCGACGGTGGCATTAGAGATGCTGCTGGGGCTAATCCCCCTTCAGTATGTGGTAGTGGGAGAGGCAATGAAAGGGTACCTCAGAATGAGGTGCAAGGGAGAATGGGTGAGAACCTTCCGGGGGGATCACACTAGGATTGAGGAAAAAATTTGGCGAGTAAACCGATTCTTGCTATCCAAACTTGATGAGACGAGCAAGAAATGGGGATTTGAGAGAGATTATGAGATTACGATTGGCAGTATAGGAGATGATAATCTTACGAGGCCAACGGAGTCGGGCAGCGGCATTATTCGTTGGTATTCAGATGGCTCTAGGCAGGAAGGTACTGGCCTGTCGGGGGCGGGAGCCTGGTTTCAGGAACTGGATAAAGAGAGTTCGGTGGCCTTGGGTGGCTTGGCCACTGTTTTTCAGTCTGAGGTGGTGGGCATCATTGAATGCTGCCACCTGGTGGGGGAGTGGCAGGGAGAGTTCAAGGAAGTGCGGATTTTCTCGAACAGCCAAGCCGCACTAAGGGCTTTGAGTAAGCCTTGGTGGAGTTCGAAATTAGTGGGAGAATGTCGGAGGAAGCTCAACGCTTTGGCTCGGAGGGGTAAGGTGCATCTCTATTGGATACCCGGACATGCGGGAATAGAGGGCAATGAGAGGGCGGATCGGCTGGCCAGGGAGGGATCATCATTACCATTCTGTGGTCCTGAACCAGCCCTGGCCGTTACAAAGACGGTTCGCGACAAACAGATTAGACTTTGGGAGACGAGAGCTTTGGAGAAATGCCTCCAAGCTAAAAGATTTATAAAGGCAGGTAAGCAGAGAATTTCGGAGTATCTCCTGTCTCTCAGTAGGACGGGTTTGAGGACCTTGGTAGGAATAGTGACTGGACACACTTGGGTGTCCAGCCACTTGTTTAACATAGGAAAGACGCGGAGTCCCATTTGTCAGAACTGTGATGACGGAGTTAGGGAAACGGTGTATCACTACTTATGTCAGTGTCCCCGTTTCGCTGGAACTAGGTTTCGTATATTTGGGAGGACACCACTCTCGCAGGATTGTCTGGGCGAGTTGGAGTATAGTGATATCTTGAGATATTGTAGATTAACCGGCAAGTTACCGGGGGAGGCTAATTAAGGGGTTACGGGGGGTACCGGGGGGATAAGAGCCATATAGGCTTAGGTCCCGCGCCTTTGGGCACCCGATAATAATAATAATAATAACATGGCGATTAACGAAAAGAAATAGCAGTTTTGAAATTTCTGCGATCTTTCCGTTTTTGAGATAATTTCCTCACACACATACATACATACGTATATACCCAGAATGGGAAAAGACATAGTGACAAAGAAAGAGTGAGAGAAAGCGACGAGGAGAAGAGGGAAGGAAGGGGGTATTAGGAGGAGAGAGGAAGAGAGAGAAAAACCAATCACTAGAAACATTTTTACTTTCTCTTACTTCTAGTAAAAGAAACTAGATATTGCAATCGTATAAATTTTTGAATTTGAGTCACAAATACATATTTGAGGTCCTCTGAGGACAAAAGAAAAGATGTTTATACCAATAGTCTTTGTAAGAATGAAATATCTCAAAAACTAATAATTACAGGAAGCACGAAATTGGTATTCCGTTTTAAGTGCTACCACTGCATCTGACAAGAAAGTTTCGGGCAAAATCCATCAACCGAAAATGTGACTTTACTGAATGATATTTTTTTTCAGTCTTTTGCGATTTTCTTTAAACTTTGTATATTATTATCTACAATGAAACATTTTCCTGGGAAAATTGGTTTTTTGGGGGATTGAGGACTACTGTAACGGACTACTTAAGTACAAAGTATGTTCGTTCTACATACACAATATATGTGTACTGTCAAGCATTGCCAGGGTACCAAATTTGAAGAAAATCAGTTAACCGGGTCTGCAACTTTTCAGAATAGGTTTTTTGAGATTTTTGGGGGTAATTCTTTCTAAAAACAGCTCCCAACGATTTTCTTTAAACTTGGAATGCTCATTGCACAGTTAATAACCTATTACTTTTATTTGAAACATTTTACCGAAAAAAATTGATTTTAGAGGCGATTGATTGGAGGGTAAGTCAGTTAGGTTTAAATTTAAATTTCATAAGCTTTGTTGTTTTTGGCAGAGGGCGCTCCACAAAAATGCACTCAGGTATACAAGTATCAACTTCAACATTTTTTTTTGAAGTGTTGACTGCAACTCAACATTGTAAACGTTGCAATGTTCAAGAAAGTTAGTTTCATTAAATTGTATTAATGAAGCAAGAGAAATTCGTGGGAATGCTTTGCACCAGACTTTTTTAATCTCAAAACACGTGTTTCCTTTGAAAAGTCAATTTCGAAAATTTAATAACGATCGAGATACCTACTGTACCAATATCTGGAGGAGAATATGAGTAAATAGGGTTGAGATTCATAAATGATCACACAATGGCAAAAACAAAAAAAATGCGTGTTTTTTTAGCAGTAAAGGACTTTCACTAAAAAATTCGCACTTTCTGGTTAATCGATTGTCTTAATTTCTCAATTACCAATCAGCAACTTATTATCATGGGGTTGATGAAGAAGAGAAATGGTCTGGTTAAAATGAATTAACAGAATATGGTTAACACTGTAATAATATGATAAGTGACACTGACTGCCTGGACTTTACACTTGAAATGCTAGAGTATGGTAGAGTGGTAAAGGGTAATGACACGTAGTGATTGGCCGTATGAACTCACTAGTATGAACTGTTCTCTGTTCTGTCTCCCGTCGCTGTATTTATGTGGTTTCTTCCACTCTAGTCCGAGAGAGTGGTCTTGTCATTTTGTCTCTCTTTCTCTGCTATGAATACTCTCTTTGGATACTATTACATCATCTTCATACTAACATTTCTCCAACGCATTCAATATTTTATGGGTAGTGGCTCTTTAAAGCTGAAGTAACTGATATAACCCTTCTTCAAAACCTCAAAAATCTTCTTCTTCTTTATTTTTTTTTTTTTGAAACCCTTTAAACTAAAGATGATAGACTCATATTTAGATGTCAGATATGAGTGCAGGGAATCGCTTACAGAAGCTAAGAAGCTCACTGCTCTATTGTGCGTCTCTGTGGGGTGTCAGAACATAGAATGAAATTATCTAACAATATATGAACGTATGTATGCACTGTGGTGATGATGGGTACACTACACTCAAGAAGAGAGTAAGAGAGAGCAATATATAATAAAAACATCTGATGTGATATGTTCACATGCTTATTGCTCTTAATACTGTTATACATAACGTGACAAATTTTATTTAAGCTTCAAATTTTACTCTTTTGTCCAAACATAAATATAGAGCTAGTGTTGCTGTTGGGGGGGGGGAGGGGGACAAGTAAATATCCAAGCAGGTAATACAAGTGATTACATTGTAATCCAGTAAAGATCGTCAATAACATTGAACCATTCTAATATTTGAAATATAACACCACAAATTACTCAGGTTTACTGCGTAAACTAATTTTTTTTTCGGGAAACAATTTTAAATAAAAGTGATCTGGGCAGATAGCATTCAAAGTTTAAACGTGTATCCGAGAAAAAAATAAGAAAGCAAAAACACGAAAACCTATTCTGTAAATTCCCACTACAGTCCAATAACCCTATAATGGGATCCAAACCATTAAAGATTCATAGGATTTGACGAGCGAAGAAGCAGACATAAAATAAATCAAAAGTTAGTTACTCCTCATCTAAACCAAATTGGAAAAGGAAGAGTCCCATTCAAATAAAAAGAGCGATAGCAGGACCGTTTTACAACAGTATATCCAGTCAGCAACCTATCTACTCACTTCGGACTACCTGACTCCTAACTTCTATCTACCTCACTCCTGACTAGTTTATTTCTACTCTCATATCCTAAATTCATTCTCTCTAAATTTTTCCTTCTCACACACATTATAAATAGGTTTTCTTCAAATTTGGTATTCCACCATTGTTTTTAATGTATATTAGTACTATATATTTTGATAGTAGAACCCATATATTTTATTAAAGTGGTACTTCAGAGGAAAGCTTAAAGTTACTGTTATCCAAGAAACCTCCCAAAAAAATCAATTTTCCCTGGTAAATGTTTCAAATCAAAAATGATAGGTTATGTAGATAGTGCATGAAGTTTAAATGGATTGGAGCCATTTTCAAGAAAATCGCAAACAATTGTAAAATACCAATTAAATAAAGTCGTACTTCCGGTTGATGGATTTTGCCCAAAACCTGTACGAAAACAGAGTACGAGGGTTTTCCTTTCTGAGATTTTTCGTTTTTGAGATATTTTATTAAAACGAAGAAAACATTGTAATCGTTGCTATTTTTATGAAAATTGTGCCAATTTAATTGTATTCATTGGAAAGTGTGAGAGAAGGGTCATGTGAGTGTTTCATACCAGATTGTTTCTTTTGTAATTACATCCAAGCTCTAGCCTAATAAACGCTGGGTTAGTAGTTGAAGTAAAATACAATTTTAAAATTAGAAAAACAATTAAATGTAATTATTTGATTGGTGTTTCCATTAGCAAGCTGCCACAGTTTAAGCTAATACATTTTTTAACATTTTCCCCACAGACATTCATACAAGTTTCATTCAATTAGTTAAAATCCTTTTTGAAAACCTGTCAGTTTATTTATGGACAATTAATACTCAGCACTGATGTCAAGTTTAAAGAAAATTTACAAATTAAACTATCAGTCTTTACTCATTTTTTGTGACTTTAACAAAAATTTGAATGCATAAACTTTAAAGTTTAACTTTAAAATGACATTATACTGATCATACAAAAATGAATCAGCTTTCTATATGATTTGGAATTGATTCGAGGTTTATTTTTGTTGTTTGAAGCCCCAAATTTATTAATTGAATTTACAGCTGATGTAAACAGCTGATTATGACTTTTTAAACAGATGATTGAAGTTTTAATAAAAGTATAACCAAAATAATTTAATATTAATAAACTGGAAATACGTAATTATTATATTAATAATATTTTTCTGATCCAATTGAGTATATATTATTTAGTTACTTCTGTTTACATATTTACACAAAGAGAAGGGATGAATGGAATAAAAAAAAAAGGTGGGAGAATGTAGAGAGTTGTTGGCAGTGGCGAACACAGTTTGTTGGAGAGCGCGCTAACAACCGTTCTACTTACGATGCGAACCGTTAACCCTATAATCAGTCGAACTGTTAACATTACATTTTCTACTAAAGTTAGCTAAAAATATTTTTTAAACAGAATAACTTAAATTCGCATAAATCATGGCAGAATTTTTTTTTTTTTTTTTTTTAAATTATATATTATTTTCAGTCAATATCAGGTATCAACCTGGTTAGTCTTCTGAAGAATGTAAATAAAGTTGGAATGCAAAATACATAAACACACAATACAAAATACATAAATAAAACGACAAATTTACTTTAAACTTCAAATTTCACCCATTTGTCTTAACATAAATACCTACCCAGACAGATAGTAGAAGCGATAACATTTTTTTTTTACAGAAGAGAACTCCAATAACACTAACCCCATATAATATTTGAAATTTAACGCTAAAATACTCCATAAAATAATTTTTTTTCCCGAAAAATTGTTACAAATAAAAGTGATATGGTTTTATGTGTGTAAATAGGATAAGAAGTTTAAAGAAAATTATTAGAGACATTTTCGAAAAAAATTGCTGAAAACTGCAAAAATCTATTCACAAAAAATGCACTTCCGGTAGATGCATTCTGCTCGAAAACTTCGTGTTAGATGCGATGGATTTTACTAATTTTCTGATAACTATTACTAACCTTTAGGGTAGGCGCAGACATGCAATTTTTAAGTTTTGCAATAGTTGCACAACAGTTTGATCGGCGAATGACGAAGTGCGCAGACATATGCAACTAAACCGTCTTGTGCCATCACCTTAGCACACATGCAATTAAACGATTCAGTTTTAAGATGAACTAAGTTCCGGTCAGAGTGCTCGGGCAGGCTGGTATTATAAATTGGTGGTCTGCTTTGAATTTCCTGGATGAACCTTTCCGTCCAATCAGAATCATCTTCAAACTCTGAAATAACTTAATTTAATATAGTACTATTATTACTTTTGTTTTGAACATTTCTTTTTCTAATATACTAATAACTGTTCATTAAATTGTAAATAACTAAATAAATAAATCGAAATTTATAATGAAATGGTATTAAAGCAGTTTTCTTAATAAAAGTCCGAACAAAATGAATTCCTTACTTACCCTGTCGCTCTTGAGAAGACATCTCACTTTGGGCACTATGTACTAAGCTTGCAACTGTTTGATCACAAGTGTGCGCAGACACATTTAAACCTGTATGATACAAAACAATTGCAACTAGTTGCGCAATCGTTTAGTTTGTGACAAAGCACAAACTGTTTAGTTGCTTAAACTGACAATTGCACATCAGTTGCATGTGTGCGCGTTATCATTTAACTGTGTAGGACTCATTTTTGCAACTAAACTGTTGCACAACTAAAAGTTGCATGTCTGCGCCTACCCTTAGGAATATTTTAAAAAGTTGTCTACGTATACTAAAGACATGTGTAACATGTACATTATAAATATAAAACACACTTAAAACTATTGATTGTTTAATAAAAAAAAAAATGAAAATATGCTTTTTATTCTAAGAATTTACGGGTTAATTGCTGGTATAAATTATGTAACAAATTTAGCGAATTAGGCTAGCGGAAAATTTTTCATATTATTTAAGTTTTCTATGTAGATTAAAATACCAGGTACTGCGTTGAATAAAAAAAAAAATTAAAAATAAACCGACAAATAAGGTAAATAAGTAATATATTAATAATAATAAAAAAAACTAACATGAAACCATGGAGATAAACTTACATAAATATGAAAATCAGAAATAGTGGTCCATTGTGTATTGTAAAGAGGCCTTGTCTAACTGTTCGGTTACTTTTTTTTCGTTTCCTTCCTGTAAATAAATGTAAAAAAAACAAACATATATTTTACTATTAAGCATATTAAACTATATACTATTTATTAATATAATCTTAAAATAACTGTTATAAAACATATGTTTCCTTAAAATATTTATATATAGGTTATGTAATAAAGAACCTCTATTCATCATTTACTATAAATAATAATAGACCAACAATTTTTAACGCATTCTATAGGGGAAAAATATCCCTAAATGGTAGATATTAAAAATGTAATCCAAATCAATTGAATAAATTAAAAAAAAAAAAAACTGAAAAATCCATTCAGTAAATTTGTACAAATTTCATTCATATTTAGGCTCTTTTTTTTTTTTTTTACTTTCCCTTACTCCCAGTAAGAGTATTGCAATCGTGTTAAATTTTCGCCGGAAATAATGTTTTGAGATAACAGAGAGACAGAGTGAGGGGGAGGGAAGAAAACCCAAATTTGAAAATGTGATCCCGATCGCAATCCTTGGTCCTGTTACCGTAAGCTGAGAAGGTAAATAAGAATGTAACTGACAAATCGATCTTCCCAATGAGACAGCCAGTAAAATGTCACCATAAAAAGAGATTTATTTGAAATAAAGCATCCCATATTAACTTTTATTAATCAATGATTTTCGCTTAACAAATGCAAATAAATTCAATTTCTTTGAAGTTCAGTTACAGTACGAAACACTGGATAATTATGAATGAGTACAGTTTGTAGAATCGATTCCTTAGCGGAAGGAGAAGGGTATGTTGTGGAAGCTAGCTGGCCACTGTACCGTACTGACCACTCTACAATTCTTTTATGTAAAAAGAGGTCATGATTTATAGAATACTCTTTCCTTCTTTCATTACTGGCTGTTTTTTTCTTCAGTAAAGTTTAAATTAGTTTTTGTTTTCTGTTTTTTGTTTGGGGGGGGGGATGGAAAATTAGAGCTGAATCATACGTTGTTTGAAGAACAGTACCGAATAAAATTTCAATCAATCATGTTTCATACTTCGAACACATAAAAAGAATAGCATTAGTCTTGTTGAATCGTCACTGAATCGAATTGACTTTCACTAAGGTTTCAAATTTTCATTTTACGAATTTTCCAACTTGAAACAAAATTCATTTCAACATATAAATTGTATTCATTATTGACACGATTTACAATTGAATATTGTATCTTTGAATTTATTATAAAATCTAAATTGAAATATACAATAATTTCTGTATTTAAAGAATAATTTGTGAAAATGAATTTGATGTTTGATGTGAATTTGCTAAAATTGATAGACATAAACAAATGTCAGTTAATTTATTAATTGATTCAGCGAGGAGAGACATAAAATGTGTAATATATGTTAGAAAACTGTAATATTGGAATATTCAACAAAATAATTCTCACATTAAATATAATATTTTTATTTTCTCTTAGTAGAGCAAAATTCGGGTAAATTCCCATTTTTCAAAAAGGAACAATTCTAAGCTGCTCCAAATTGGTTGGAGGCGGTGAACGCTGTCTAACATAGTTAAATCCATCTGGGATTCTATAGGATTCACAAAAATATGCTGACTAATTTCCCAATGTGTCAAAGAAGTGCGTGACTTCCGCACGCGTGTTCCTCTGGTGCTATATGTGGGCGGGACTTGGGGATGTGTATAACACATGTATGCATTAGCATGAAGTTTTCTCCAATAATAAATAGAGCTGACGGGATAATGGATTCGAAAGGGTGTGGCTAATGAATAGTACACTGGCCATGTCGCTATTTCGTCTTCCTCCATGCTGTCTCGGTAATACGAACAGAATAAATAGGAACGGAGTCTCATCTATGTAAAGGACAACAAGGTTTCAATGGAGATATTGATTCTAAACAAACAACCTTTCTATTCCGATATCTCTACAGTAGTTGGAGACCTGATGTTGGATTTGTAGAGATTCCTTCAGCGTTCTTCTATGAAGCACACCCGTTCAAGAATTCAGATATTTCAAGCTGATCCCGCACTTTAAGAGAGTGGTTAAATGAGACAGATCAGTAATATGGAGAGCAGCGTAGTTTAGAGGAGCGTTTCTCAACCGCGCACCCTAAAATATTTCAACGGACCACAGATGAAAATCGTGTAAATGGGCGGAGGCATGGCGTAAGACTAGGGGGCGCCAAAGAAGAAAGCAGTTATTCTGCTGAGTCATCACAGAGGTAACTGACAGAAAAACATAAAAATCTGGTGCGAAACACTCACAAAACTTTCTCTTACTTCAATTTACATAATTATAATTGAATTAATCTCTTCAAGAGGCTGCGGTGCCTGGGTTTTAGTCCCCCCCTGCAGCATTCTAATTCTAATTCTAATCTCTTCAAACAAATAATTCTTACAAGATATTTAGTTGCCTTCAACTTTCATGAATGAGAGAATCTAAACTTTATATAACGACTATTTTGAGGAAAGCAGACTCTCTCTCTCTCTCACCTCCAAAATTCCCCTTAAATAAATTTCATCAAAAGTAACAGGTCTCTCTCTATGTATATAGTTAGTATTCCAAGTTTAACGATCGCTGTTTTTATGGGGAAAATCGCAAAAAAATGCCTAATTAAAGTCACACTTTCGATCAATCAATTTCTTTCAAACTCGTAATTTTGGCATCAATTTTCATTGTAATTTTATGTAGATAATAGAATGATATATCTTAAACTAAAATAACACTTTAAAGGAAAACATAACCCCCTCCTCTCTTCCTAAACCCCTCTTAATTGAATTTTCCCACAAAAATGTTACAAACACAAGTTGGAGCTCTTTATATGTGTACATAATGTTCCAAGTTTACAGAAAATCGTTGGAACCATTTTCTAGAAAATCGCAAAAAACTGAATAAATCCATTCGGTAAAGTGTTACTTCCGGTTGATGGATTTTGATCAAAACCTTATTGTCAGGGCCCCATGCTTGTAATAAACTAAATATCAAGTACCGGTGATTTTCCGGTCTTAAAGAAAAGTAAATATAGTACCGGAATTAAAGAAAAATAAATTCAATTTTGAAGTACTGATCAAAAAGCCACTATTGTACTATATATTTGTTATATTTTCACTTACCCTATAGTAAGTAACAAATAGTAAAAATGGTATAAAAAAATGCCCAACAGCAAAAGCAAGTAAAATGGATCTGATAAATAATATAACATAACCTATAACCTAATGCACATGTATTCGTTCATTTAAATATTTTTGCCGCTATATTTTATTTTTTAATCGAGAAACTACATGTTTGTCAATCCTATGAATATTTTGTTGTGATTTCCTTTTTCTGTCGTCCTCACTCCAAATTAGGTGGATCTATAAATTTCAAAGTTTAATACTTTTATAAATTTAACGATTTTTTTTTTTTAAATTAAGCCAAAACAATATTAAAAAATAAGGGGGTACAAAAATATTAAAGAATAGCGAAATAGCAAAACCGACAGAAAGCAATATGGAAGTGAGGCGATAATAATTATGTCAAGGTCTTTCTACGTCTAGTATTGCATTATTATATAGCAAGCAATGTAGTTCTAGCAAAACACACCTCAAATACACAAAACATAGCATCTATCCCCCAGCTCTCTATGTTTCTACAAGATTTCCACATCACTAAATTCAAACAATTAATCAATCAATAAATTAATTAATTCGCCTTTATATATGTATTTCTTTTGTTAATAATAAAAATTTATGACATTGAAGAATTCGAAAAGAAATAGATATATATATATATATATAAGTACAATCGATATTGCAAAATTAATTCAGTTCTATTTTTGAGTGATGTATAAAATATTCAATAACTAAAGAGATAAGTGGCTATGATATTGTTAGTACGGCTTATTAAATAAATTTCACAATTTACCTATTACTTTCTTTTATAAAAAGAAGTATTGTGATCGAATTTTTTACCGGAAATAGAAGATTTGAGGTCTCCCAAGTCCGAAAAAGTGGTTTTTAGAGTATGTACGAGGCATGTCCAAGTAAGTAAGTGTATTGAATTTTTGTAGGTTACAAAAATTTTTATTTGAACAAAAAAATTACCTGGTTACATTAGTACATATGTAAGCTATTTTTCGACATAGTCACCATTCCTCTCAATGCAGGTGGTGAACCGGGGTATTAATTTTTTGATGCCTTCCTCGAAATAGTTTCCCGCCAACCCCTTCGTCCACTTCAGCACCTCCCCTTCACCTCCTCGTCGGTTGAAAACCTTTTTCCACCCATGTGCAGCTTCAGGGAGGTAAAGAGATAGTAATCTGAAGGTGGTCAGGGGAATGCGCGGAATGCACGAGGCAAGCAAGCAGTTTCTTCGTGGCGTTGGCCGTGTGTGGTCTGGCATTGTCGTGCAGCAGGCACACTCCCTTTGTCAGCATGCCTCTCCTTTTGTTCTGAATCGCCCTCCGCAATTTTTTTAGGGCCTCACAGTATCTTGCAGAGTTGATGGACTCCCGTTGAGGCATATATTCAATTAAAATTATGTCTTGACAGTCTCAAAACACGGATGCCATGATTTTCTTGGCTGAAATTGTGGTTTTGAACTTTTTGGCGGAGGGTGAAGAGATGTGACGCCACTGTTGAGACTGCCTTTTGGTTTCAGGTGTGTAGGGTGCAACCCAAGTTTCATCTCCAGTAATGATGGAGCGGAGAAATTCATATCCATGGAGTTTGTAGCGTCTCAAAAACTCTTGCCCGGCCTCCACTCGATTCAACTTGGTGGGAGATTGGATTGACATTTTTCACGAAACTTAAGTTGTCGCGTTCGGGGGGGGGGGAGGGGGACAGTTCTCAACGTACTGACCTTGAATCGATCTCGTTGCGGAGGGGAGGAATCAGGCTACACGACAGTGTAGCCAACATGTCGAAAACAAAATCCCTCCGGCCATGAGAGCCTCAGTACACTTACTTACTGGACATGCCTCGTATATCCGTGTTGGGTGGTTGTGCCTGTAAGTGAACAGCAAAGCGCAAAAACGGAAAATTGCAGAACGTTCTGTAAAACAAATCATCAACCGGATGTTCTTCTCACTGAATGGATTTTACATTTTTTTAGGACTCCAACGATTTTCTTTAAACATTGATAACAATAGAGTGCTACAACTTTTATTTGAAATATTTTTCATTATATTTAGGGGCCTACTGGGGGGGAGGGGCCAGATTATTCTTTTCTCTAATGTGCTATTAGTTTATTATACAATTCTATCATATAAATAATATTAATTACAATTAAATATGTTGTCAAAATTTTGAGTTTAATGAAAATCAGTTGCTCGGAAGTGTATTTAAATTGAACTTTTTTTTTTTTAATTTTCGGCGATTTTATTCACAAAAATTGAGATGGATTTCATTAATTTGATGTGCTAACTATGATTACAGAGATCTATCACTTTTTTTTGAAACTATTTTCTAAGAAAGTTCATTTAAAGAAGTTTTGGGGGAGGGGATGTTTATGCATTTCCTCATTAAAGTAATTTAATTAATTTTAGATTCTTCCATTTTGCTATAAAATTGAAGACAAGTACAACATTTAGTAAAACTTGTAAGTCTGAAGAAAATTTGTCAATATATGTACAGTGCGGTAAGAAAAAGTTTTGTAAGTGTTTCACACCAAATTTTTAATTTATTTATAGTCCTCTAATACATTTATACTCGTACAACTTGTCTGTCCTATCTCTCGATACTAGTTACTTTCTTTTATTCTGGTAAGAGTAAGTATTGCAATCGTGCCAAATTTTTGAAATAGAGTTCTAATTATAGAAATACATGTTTTGAGGTCCCCTGAGTTCGGATATGTGTAAGCAAAATATCTCAAAAATGAAAAATCGCCGGAAGCCCAAACTGGATACTCAGTTTAGATAGTTCTATCACATTAACACGAAGGTTTAGGGCAAATTCCATTAACCGGATTTCGGACTTTAATGCATTTTTTTTAATTTTATTTTCTCTTACTCCTAGTAAGAGGAAGTATTGTAATTGTGTCAAATTTTCGAAATTGAGTTTTCACCGGAAATATCGTCTTGAGGTTCTCTGAGCCCAAAAAAGTGGTTTTTAGCAAATGGTGTGTGTGTATGTATGTAATAGCATAGCTCAAAAACGAAAAACCGCACAAAGCTGAAACTTGATATTCCGTTTAGGTATCACCATGGGATGTTATCTGTCAAAATTCCTCAACCGAAAGTACCATTTTACTAGTTTTTTT
>JAAEAF010000865.1:0-117071 GCA_011037195.1 Triatoma infestans
GAAAGGATAACGCTACTGTTCCCCCCCCCAACACAAAAATCAATTTTTCCGGGGGATAGGTATTGGAATAAGTGGATGGATCAGCAATGCTCAATGACAACTGGTACTTGCATATTTCTAATATTCCTGACCGGTTTCGGATTTTCATCCATCGTCCAGAGTAAAGACGATATCAAGATTTCAAGTTCGTTTAGAATTTAATTTAACTTAGTGTTTGTGTTACACTTGTTGACTTGTTGATTGTATGTCAATAAGTGTAATGTGTAATGGAAACATTAAGTTATAGTAAACTCTCTACAAGAACATGATAGCTTTATCCTGACGCTGAATGAAAATCCGAAACCGGTCAGGAATATTAGAAACATGCGGATAAAATACCGGAGTGAATAGGTATTTGTTTGAGTAAATAGTGTATACAAAGTTTAAAGAAAAACGTTAGAGCCGGTTTTGAGAAATCTTGAAAAACTGAAAAACCATTCAGATCCGGTTGATGGCGTTTCCTGAAATCTTCGAGTCTGAAGTAGTGGTAGTGCCTAAATGGAATACCTTGTTTGAGCTCCTGCAATTTCTATTAACATTCTATTAGCAGACACACGCAAACACATCATTCGCTAAAACTGAATAAAAATTTTTCTTATTCAGGGGGCCCCAAAACATGTATTTCCGGTGAAAACTTAATTTCAAAAATCTGACACAATCGAAATACTTCCTGTTACTAGGAGTAAGAGAAAATAAAAATAGTGCGAAGTCAAGGTCACCTGGTCTACTATCTGTTGTGCAGATGGAGAATGAGGCTTATAGATCTGGTAGCTCTTATAGATCAGGGCAGATTCACCACAGCTCCAGTAGAAAAGTGTATACGACCATTCTTTCCTGTTAACCTAAGTAAAGTACATCCGACTTACAAGGAATGCTCTGGTAACTAGCCGCTGGTACATCCTCACAGGTTCACTATTTCAGACGAACTTGTTACTTCCCCACAACATCAATCACTCTAAACTCTCTCTGTCTCTTACAGAAAACTGAAATATCATTCAGCTAGGTCGCGTTTCGTGTTTGAAGTTCTTCAAACTCCGAAATCTGATAACATTTTTAATTCATATTAAAATGATAAGATGTTATAAAATTATAAGAATCGCATAATATCCTGAATTGGTACTTCAGAAAAAAACGTAAGGTTACACCTCACCCAGAACCCTTTCTAAAATGAATTTTACCGGAAAAATGTTTCAAATAAATTTGATAGAGACCTTCCTGATTACTACAAAGTATAGGAAATAGTTGGGAGCCGGATAACCTCCGCTTGAACTATTGTGGCCAACCCTAATTAAAGGGTCGCCTGATTGTATCTAGACGAATTATCACGTTTGAACTATCTGCGATTTTACTTTTTTAAATAGTTTTGAAGCCCCAATACATACACATATTCACACCTAACAGACTAATTTCAAACCAGACAACTACTCATGGCCAGAGAATTTCAAAACTAATGCTTCCGAATAAAAATCCGTTTCTTAAATCTGACAAGAATTCCTGTGAGAGCAGTAGAGATAGAGAGAGAGTGGTTGTATTCTGGACAGGTTCTAAACAGGAGACAGGAGCAACTATGGAAATATTTACTGGATTTTTTAACTTTAAACAGGATTAATATGAAACGTCAAGGGAAGGGATTAGCGCCTTGGACTCTCATGCGGAGATCCCGAGTTCGAGTCCACTGCTGCCCCTTAGATTTTTTTTGATAGGAGCCTCTACTGCTCACTGTTCGGTTATAGACAGCGTTGTCTGCAAGAGAGAACACTGCCCTGAAGCCGGCAGTGCACTGAGAAGGCTCCGGGTGCCAATGACTCAGATGTTGAAGCGCCTTAACCTAAAAAAAGAAAAAAAAATGAAGATTTGGGCCTAGTATTTAAACATTTTTCAGGACTCTGACAGAATATTGGAATATCTGTTGAAAGCATTAAAATTTTTCATTTGGGCTCTGGATTTTGAAATATTATAAGAATCACGCCCACTGATTTTGAATTGCAAAGATCTAGCCATACATACCCATGAGATATAAAACATAGAATGACATCCTGTTTCTATACTGCTCATAGATTGTGGCCAATGAATTCTTCATATTACATCATAAATCCTTTTGTTTCATCCCTTGTGAGGGCAGAATAAATTTAAGCCAAATTCTCAGAACACTTTAACATATTCAAAATGATTCAAATAAAAATGACAGGTTTATCTTTAGATCACTTTTTTCTGGAAAATTCAGCAAAAAAACCCAAAATCTATTTCAGTAAAATCGCACTTCCGGTTGATGGATTTAGATCACAACCTTTATGTCAGACGCAGTAGTGATACCTGAACGAAATATCAAGTTTGAGTATGTTACAATCTTTCGCTTTGGGATATTTTGTTCAAACACTTTCCAGGCCCACACATACACTCCATTCATTCTATTACCAGGCCCACACATACACTCCATTCATCCTATTACCAGGCCCACACATACACTCGCATTCATCCTATTACCAGGCCCACACATACACTCCATTCATCGCTATTACCAGTTGTAACGTAAACACTTTTTGTTAAATAAAAATATTTTTGTGTGTTATTGTATTGAGAATTAGTGGCAATCAACTTCTCAATTTTTTTTTTGCCTCGACAGGTTTCGACCTCAACAGGTCGACATCAGTAGAATCCTGGTATGTTTTCCTTTCATTACTTTTTACTGATACGGGTTTTATATATCATTTTGTATAGTACTATCTTACTACTAATGAGCAATGTTCATTATTACGACTAAACGTTATGAGACAGTTTACTCAATAATGTAATGCCCAATATAATAATTCAACTGAATAATCCAACTTCCACTTTCTCCATATTGAACAAAAGCGTCAACATAATTTTTACTTTCTCTTACTCCTAGTAAGATCGTGCCAGATTTTCGAAACTGAATTTTTACCGGAAATACATGTGCGATCCCATGAATACGATACAACGTTTTTAGCAAATTGCATATCTGTGAATGTATAGAAAATATCAATAACGAAAAGATGCAGGAAGCTCAAACTTGGTACCCCATTTAGATAGGTTCTACCACCGCATCAGACCGGAAGATTTCAGGCAAAATCCATTAACCGGAAGTGCAATATTTCTGGATCGTTTTTTCAGTTTTTTGTAATTTTTTTCAAAAACATGCTCAAACGATTTTCATTGATCTCCATATACTATCTACACACATAAATACCTATCACTTTAATGCAAACATTTTTCCGAGAAAATTGATATTTTGGGGTGGTGGGGGATTTCCCATCAATACAATGTATGGGTGGTTCTAACACATATATAATATTAATAAAAGTGCGATTTTACAGAATAGGTTTGCAAGTTTTTTGGAATTTTCTCGATTACAACAATTTTCTTTGAACATGGAATGCTTGCTGGATAGATGGGAACGTATCACTTCTATTTCAAACATTTTTCTGAAAAAATTGATTTTAGTGGGGCATTTGGAAGTTTAAATTTAAATTTGCATAAACTTTGTTGGTTTTGATATAGAACACTCCAATAAGGCCGCTCACGTATACAAGTTAAATCTCCACCACCACCATGTTTATGGGCAGCCCAACTAAACATTGTAATGTTGCAATTTTAAAAGACCATTTCTTCATTAAATTGAATTAATTGGAGCAAGTGAATGTCGTGTGATTTTGTTTTGTATCGTTTAATTATACACAATCCTGTCAGTGAACATTTCATTCGATTATTTCTAAATAATTACATTTTTATTATAGTACATTTAATTTTTTCTCCATTTGTAAGCGTGTCTAAATTAAATGTTGACTTCCTGTTTAGGTTTTTTCAATATGAAAATACTTTCACATCATCATTGATCATGCACATCACTTTGATAATTTGGGCGATAGCGGAAGAATTCGAGTTCGAAGAAGCGAAGCAACTAAAACCAACCAACTTTCTCATTCGGCACGATCCACTGTAGGAGTCTTCTTCTATGCATGAAGTGAGCAGTAGATTCACCTGAGACTATGGAGCGCCATGCGGTTAATTACCGCAACGTGCCGGAAAAACCGCATGTTATGCTCTCTAATTTGTTATCCTGAAACATGGTAACGGTAAGGAGTGGTAGGGATTTGTTAGAAGTTAATTTGAGGAGTGATGCGGGCGATGTTGATTAAAAATGAAAGGGGAAATGGGTGGAGTAAATTTTTGGAGTGGGGATGAGAAGGACCAGAAAATCAGTTAAAAAGAAGGGTGAGTTGTTCAAAATAAACACAACGAGTGAGTTGTAAATATATAGGTATATACTCTAATTACATACTACTCAGTGGTGTGCTTACCTCCTACATTAAGCAGTCTTAATAATTAAGCTTAATATACTGGTGTGTAAGGTGCGCGCGTGTGTAAGGTGTGGTGTTGCACTCAAACTGGGCAAACTTATTTGCAGTTTGCCTTAGAACGGCATTTCTACTAACCATTTCTGCTGTTAAACAGGGCATCATTTCTGATTGGCCAGTTATATAACGGCATTTCTGATTGGTCAACAGATTTATTACTTGATTATTATT
This sequence comes from Triatoma infestans, assembly GCA_011037195.1. Lineage (NCBI taxonomy): Eukaryota > Metazoa > Arthropoda > Insecta > Hemiptera > Reduviidae > Triatoma > Triatoma infestans. Next base: position 4,587 of record JAAEAF010000865.1, read on the forward strand.
ATTTTCTTATTTACATATCAATTCATCTTTAAAAAAACACAAAAAACCATACTTTTAAAAGCCTTAATTTCCTCCAAAAACAATTCTTTAGGTAATAAATAAATAAATTTGACACAATTCGCGTTTTGCGCCACGCCCTACATCCGCACCCTGTGTCTTGTGTTGTGTGTGGCGTGCTTTTTGTGCGCATGTATGGCGCTGATATAAGAAACAAATCCGTGATTTAGTCACAATAGGGCCAAAGAGGCGATGGTCACCCCATTAGTTTTGTAAAAATAATGGAGAAAAGAAAAGGTGAATCTAATAATGTTAGGTTAAGTTAGAAAGAACAATGATTTGTTAATTTAGTTACAGATCTGCGCAGCTTAATGTCCTAACGAACTGTTTGTTCATCCAGTTTACGTTAAAAAAATTATCTAAAAAGTTGATCTAAAAAACAAAAAGAAATACACCATTCAGAAAGCTGGAATCTTCCTCAAGTGATTAACGTCCCTTATCTGATTAATCTCTTAATGTTCTATCAATTGCCGAAGCAACTGCATTATTACCGAACCTTCCCTGACAAAATATTACCGTGCAAAATTCTGTCCTCTGCATATCGTTTGTTTTAATATTGTTGAAACTATCCTCTTAGGGTAAGCCCGCAAGGGTTGCATGCAGTTACTTGGGAAGTAGCAACCCTTAGGGTTACCACAGTTCAGTACTCCATGCACTTCGTCAGAACAGTATACAATACACTTAAACTACGTACACTTTACCCTTTACAGACAAGGACAAATACAGTACACAAACTAGGGTCTCCGTCCCTGGTAAATTGGCATAAGCCAAAGGAGAAGGAGGGTAGCTTAGTGGTAGCCCGCTGGAATAGTAACGCGGAGGTTCGAATCCAGCATGCTGCCCTTAGATTATCTCTTCCTAGGAGCCTCTAGATCTCACTGTCCGGTGATGGGCAGCGTTGTCTGCACACCTCACAACACTCTTGGAGGCCGGCAGTGCACTGAGAACCCTCCGGCGGTACAATAGATCTTTCAGGTCACAGTGCAATAACAATCTGATATCTAATCCTCCTAGGTAAATATATTCTGTTGTCACAGATTAAAATTCAAATAAAAGGCGCAAATCGTTAGTAGATCGTTTACTATTCGATCTAATACGCAGTGAAAAATGGCCGCATGTACAGTCTAGTGGTTTGTGTACTTGCCTTTGGTGCAAGAAGTTGGAGTTCGATTTTCCGTTTGACTTAAACGATCATTAACCCAGCACCACGAGCAAAAAAGAAAAATGGTGTGCTACAGTGTTCGTAGCGAATCTGGTAGCGAAGGCCAGAACAACTAATCAGCACCAAGGGAACCGCGGCAAGCTGACCTCATGCCCTCCTAACAAGCATAGCTATTGAACAATGGGCCGTTAAGTTTAATTCAACGAAGCTAATTTAATGCTGTCAGCAAAACAAATATTTAGTTTTTGTGCAGTTAAGTGTGCAACCATTTAATGAAACGCATCATCTCATTGACTCCTCCCTAATCTCATTGGCTACTCTATCCTGCTATACTTTTTTATTTACAGTTCTGCTTCTAATCTAATCTAATTTGGAACTCGGTGCCTCCATAAGGAAGTTCAGCACTTGGGCCGTAGGAAGTTTGTGCAACCCGTAGGACATGATGTTGTGAGAAGGGATGAAAGTGGACGAAAGTATTCCCGAAGGCAAACTAATCCACCTCCCCCCACCAAACAACACACGGAGACTCAACGATCATCATCGCAAATCCTCGACAACCACGAAATCATTCCTCACCTTGTGAGTTCGGAACAATACTCCGCCGAGCTGGCTCATGTTCCCATTTTGTAGTCGGACCTGAGTCCCCTACTTGAAGGTCTAGAATGGTCACTGGCCCGGCTGACCCGGCACAGTGGTCACTATAGTGAAGTTATAAGCGTATATCTGCATATTACCTAGGGTTTTACCACACCCTCCTGATCCAGTTTCAACTACCTAGCCATTTGAGATACAGAGGGTGTTTGGTACCACTCGCAGCAGAAGGCAAAGAAGATCCCCCACTTATTTATATGTTTTCATACATATTTGATTCATTTTTATATTTAAATATTTAAAATAATTTTTAGTTTTTGAGGTTATTTTATTTATGATTGAAGGAAAAAGCTAATTAAAAAACTGTTTTTTTTAAGAGGAAATTCCCACAGACGACAGATGGATTTCACTAATTACATAAAAGTAAAGGAAATATTTTTGGTTAAAACGATTGAACCTAACGTTAAATGCACGGCAGCTTACTTTTAATTGTTTGTTCCCAGCAATGATTTTTATTCTTACGCAACTGCTCAGCAGGGTCGGCGCCTACCGGATATGATTCGAACAGTCGGGTATTTGGTTAATATATGCAGGCTGCCATCATGACCTGCTTTTTTTGTTGAACTCACTATAGTGCATTGGAATCTCTTCCGCGAGCGCCTGCTTCATTTTTGGGTTTATGAACCGATTATTTTTTTTTTCTTTTTTTTGGAGGGACATTTGGCCCATCTTCAAGATATTTTGTTAAAAACTGCGGGATATCACAATTTGTTCATGAAGACGAAACATCGTTTGATGACCACAAAATGATGGGCCAGCCTATCTATCCTCCATTCTAACCATTGGAAAATATCTTCCATTCTAACCATTGGAATACTTTTATTAACCACAGTTTGCCAGTTTGCCTTTAGGAGGCTCAGCTCCTCAGTGAAGAAGCCCCTCAAACCGACAGTATTAGCAACAATGGTTTTGTGGATGCTCGTAAAAACAACTACTTTGTCAGATTTGAAATTACAAAAATAGTAGTGTGTTTATTTAATCACTTTTTGCATTGTTTTTACGTCCATATTGAATCGGATGTCAGTCTGAAGAGGGGGAATTAAGCAGCGCAAAACTGTAGCCGTTAGAGAATGAAATGTATATACGAATGATGATTTGATTACAACACCAATTATTATAGTAATAAAACTACTGACTAAGAGTGCAACTACTCATTATATCTTCTACGTCTCAATGAGATTACAATCACATGTCAGACACACACACACACATTTACTGAATAAAAAAAAAGAAAAAAAAAGAAGAAATAAGAATATAATTGATGTGCTATATATATATATATATATATATACGAGTATATATGGGTATGATAACAAGGATGGTAAGTTTTCGGGGCGAGCTGGTGCTATTTGATGGTGCCTTTGGCACTGACATCTCTGACAGCTAGTCAACGTGAATGTTTTTACGTGCAAGACACTTGCATTCCCATTCACCCACACACATATATGTCTAATATATGTAAATAAACAAATATACACTACATACCTGGTACATGTTGCATGTGATTAGTGTATTTACGTACAGTATGTGCAGTTTAGTCACGCGTTGGTCTAGTGGCTAGCGCACTCGACTTTGGTGCGAGAATTCAGGGTTCGATTGTCGTGTTGACCCAGTATCGTGAAAAAAAGTGGGAAGCTACAGTTGGTAGCGCCCTAGGTAGCGAAGGCTGGAACTACCCCCCCCCCCCAATAGAAATCGCCGTCTGGCAAGCTTGGCCCTTCATTGGCTGTTGCGACATAGGTTTAATTGCAGTTTTGGATATGTTTACTTTCTATAAACGCTGTAAGAAAAACAAATTTTGCGATCGTCAAATTTTTTAAAATTTAATTTTGTGTGCGAAAAAAGTAATCTCAAAATGAAACTAAAAAGTTCAGATATTCAGTTAAGAAACCATCTTAGCAATGTGAAGAGAAACTTGATCAAAATTCATCAATCGGAAATCAACGGCTTTACAGAACAGATTTTTCTTATTTCCAGTTTATGCTGTTTTTCACGTAAACGCCTCTAAAAGGTTCACTTTAAAACTTTCCGGAAAAATGTATTTACTCTGAATTGCCATTTCAGTATATTTAAATTATCATGTGGTGGCAGACCTGGGAACTGAACGTTCAGCAAACATTCCGATTTGTGAAAAGTTTGTTCATCAGTATCTGCAAGTTATGTGAGAGTTTCACAACAGTTTTTTTGCACTTTAGTCAATTGCAGCATCCTCAGCAAGATAGCAGAGCGGGCCATTGTTTCAAGATTCCATGAAAGGTTATCATAAACAGCTACCTCCAAAAAAGATGGTGAAGTATTGCGTTAGAATATGGTGTGAAATAAGACTTCTCATTCTGCATTCGCCAGCTTATTGGCGTCAAACTGTGAATTATTTTAACAGATTTAACTACCCTTGATATGAATACAGGTGCCGGAAATGTACGTGTACCGAAGTGACCATATAGAGGAAGTTCTAATCTCTTGCCCAGTTCGACGCTTTAATAAACTTTCCCGAAAATATGTTACACATAAAAGCGATAAATCCAAAAATATGCTTAAACTATTCCAGTTTCTAAGAAAATGAGAGCGTCCAGGATTCCTAAGGAGGCTTCAATCTACAGACACGTGTAGACCGTGTGTCTGAGTTGAAAGCTATCCCCTCCGTGCCTTCCCCCACAATAAAATCGCCGTCTGGCAAGACTTGGCCCCTTCATGAGCTGTTGCGCCTTAAGGTAAAGTAATCTATGATATTTTACAAATACGCAAACATTTTGATCTTGTCAATTTGCTATCATGTGATTTCTTCAGAGTTGAGTGTAATGGATTTGAGATACGAAATGTAGCCTTGATTCTACCTAACTAATACATCAAACTGGGGCGAAGGCCACCGACCGTGGAGTATACTCTTCCAAAATTTTGGCAGGCAAAATCATGGCATGTTAATAATAAATAAATATTAGCAAAATAATAAGTTCACAGCTTTCAAATTATCTGTCCAAAACGTTGAGACGGCTTTCTGCCAACTTTTCCTGTTTGGTGACCTATTATTTGGCTCATTTATCTCATACAAAATTTTCAAAACAACTTTATTCTCCCCTTCTCACGATTAAATATCTCTGCGCCCTCACACTATGTTCCATTAACTGTTTAAGAGCATAAATAATAAAAACTTAATGATCTGTCAATAATTTTTTTTTGTATATATTGCTGCGAGTTTTGCTAAACAATAGGCTGCCTGGCAGTGCTAATTAACCAATCTGGAACAGCGTCCAATAACTGAGCTTAACAATTCATATCGTTCGCTAAATACGATATTGAATCACTGCATGTCAAAAAATGGACGACTTCACATCATCAACACCTGGAGTTGCACTCATTCTAATAGAAATCTATTATGATACACTCATACCACTTTTTCTAATCGCTGTCAAACTGACAATTTCTTTTAGTACATGAATACTTCCCACTCAACCTATAAATATATCAGCACTAGCTGCAGTCCAACAGACAGCAACTCCATCACTTCTCAATAACACTTGAAATCTCGTCACCCCCCCCCCGACCTAGTTTAGTTCAATTGCATTTCCGAAGCATCAAGTTTCTTCAAACTAGGAATTCTAGCAGGTGTGTTTAATGAGTCTTAAATGTTCAACAGAATGTAGATCAGATCGCTAAATTGTATTGCGATGATATTTTAGAGAGGACTGCCTAAAGTTGTGGCTCCCCCCCCTGATCTCAATTTTCTTTAAAATAAAAAATCAGCAATATTGCATTTCCTGTTGACAATGGAAATTTGATTCAAAACCTTCATGCATAACCAATGATTGTACCCACAACATAAAATCGAGTTTAAGGAACTTCATGCGACTTTTTCGTAATTGAGATACTTTGTTCACGTAATACTTTGAACGCACACACATCAACAAATAAGGCCTTTCGCTAAAAAAACCGTTCACTTTGTGTTACTGTTGTAGGAGCAAGTATCACTAATGGGGCACATTTTTCAGATGGAGACTTTCTTGAAGAATAGTTGTTTTAAGGTCTCCTCATTCCAGAAAACAAGAAAAGTTTTTAGCCAAGTATTTGTTCGATGTTGTGAGCGATGGGTGGTGAACAAAAATATCCCAAAAATGGAACATCATACGAAGCTCAAACTTGATATTCTATTTAGATAATCACCAACTTTGCATCAATCAAGAAGTTTTTGTCAAAATAAATTAATCGGAAGTGCGACTTTTTGAAGCTCTTTTTCCAGTTTTCCATGTTCATTTGGAAAATAATTCCAGTGATTTTATTAAAAATTCCCAGAAGTAAATACACAAACTAAATACAAAAACCATCAATTTTATTTCTAACATATTACAGGAAAATTTGCATGTTTTCTGGAAGAGCTGCACCGTTTGCTGCACCCTATATTTCTACCACCTATCTACACGATAGCTTTCTGACTATTTGGAATCTTCACATACACGGCTTGAAATGATTTTCTTTTAAGATGGGAAGTAACTGCACAGATTTAAGGCATACTTTTATTCGTAACAATTTTCCGGATTAATTGATTTTAGCGGGTTTTCTGGAGAAACTGAATATTAAATTTAACTTTAAACTAGTTTTTGAAGCATAAGCGTGACAATCTGATTCTTTTTGAGGTTATCGACGTTCGCCCATCATCAGGATGGTACACTATTTTGCCAAGACATCCTGATGATGGGCGAACGCCCGAAACCAGTCGATGACCACAAAAAGAAGCAGGCTGTCATGGAAAATATCTCTGATGCTTCCCAGCTCTGCGGAACCACAACAACTAGTTTTTGATGTTTTGGCAGAAACCGGTAAAAACAAAGGCACTGTCTCACAAGTAAGAAAAATTAATAAAAACAATAGCCAAAATAAAGATGTCCCTCTTTATGGCAACATTAGCATTGTATTTAATATAGAGGTTCGAGTTTCTTAGGCTGTTCACTGCATTAAAGTCAGCCGCCATAATTCTGCGCAACTTGTCATTGTGAGTGCTTCCAATACACCATTACCAACCCAAACTGCCCACTTTACTACTCCTAGTGCTAAGTACTGTTCACTGACTCACTTTACTCTCCTCTCACTCTGCCGCTCGTATTATTCAAAGACCGTTAAAGCTGACAGAGCATTTGTTCATCCATTTATGTTTAAACGCAACTTATTATGGTTAGTTCCTTGTTTAAATGGGTACTTAACAGATAATGGCTTCCAGCTCTAGAATTAGTGTATCGTACACTATCATACTGATACTTTAACAATACGATTCTCCTCAGTACAAAGAGGTTTGAAATTTCTTAACCCTTTCACAAGCCACGGTCCCTTTAGATAGTTTCAGAACTCATTAATGAGAATGTGAAGGACACGGTGATGGGCAGTGTTGTATGTAAGCAGTCCGAAGGCCGTCTGTGCACTGAGAAGGCTTCGGACGCCAGTGACCATAAATGTTAAAGCTTTAAATAAATAAAAAAAACACAATTTGAAGTTATTATCCGGCTTTGCGGACCAAATCGCAGAAGTTTATAAATAAAGTTATGGCATCAAATTAACTGTATTGGTTAAATGTTTTGTTATGGTAACTACATGGATTTAGTTAGTTTATGTCTAGAGAATATTTCAGTCTGTGAGTGTGAATGTGTGTTGACAGAATACCAGACTATAATCACTGTAAATATATGCTTATTCAAACTGAGTAACGTCATTTAAATTTGATTATTGTTTGAATAAGCCAGTGTGTGCAATGTGCTCGTAATGGCTCTCCTCATGGAAACAATATGGCAGGTAAGTTTTAGTTGCGTTATCATCGAGAAAACTGACCAAAAATCTATTTTAAGAGTGAAATACTGTTAGAAACACTCACACAATTTTCTCTTACAGCAATTTACATAATTATAATTGACAACTTTTCGACAAACTTGCTAATGTTTGCTAAATCAGTAATATACAGGGAGGGGGATCTCTGTTCCCCCACACACATGCACTAAAAGAATGTTCTCAGAAAAAAGTGGTATATCTGTACATTGGTAGTTAATAAACCAAGTTTAAAGAAACTCATTGTTTAAGTACAGGTGTAGTCAAATAATAAGTAGAAATGGCATTTTTTAGTCATAAGCCTAAAGGCCACCCACTTCCACCAGAAAGCTTCTAAAAAAAAGCTCATAAAACTTTAAAAATTAAAATGGCAGAAATATTTACATGTGTAATGTATATACAAAGTTTAAATAACATCTTTGCAGCTATTTTAGACAAAAATCAAAACAATCTTTTCAGTAAGGGAAGGGATTAGCTCAGTGGTAGCAACGCGGAGATCACGGGTTCGTATCCAGCCGTGCTATCCTTATATTTTCTCTTCCTAGGAGCCCCTACAGCTCACTGTCCGGTGATGGACAGTGTTGTCTGTAAAGGCGAGAAAACTGTACGGAGGCCGGCAGTGCACTGAGAAGGCTCCGGGCGCAAATGACCACAGATGTTGAGACGCCTTACATTAAATTAAAAAAAAAAATCTTTTCAGTAAAGGAGTACTTCCGTTTTAAGTGATATTGATTTAAGGGGTCCGATTGAAAGCTTCGTGACAGATTCCCTAATAATACCCAATTCCAACTCCTGAAATTTCCGTTCTTCTGTTATTCTGTTCACACATATACACGCAAACACAGACCCACACATATTAAATAGATATTTTTCGGGCCCAAGTGATCTTAAAACATATATTTTCAACAGTAAGATAATCAAATGAACATTTCTCTGTCTATGGTATATGTTTTTGAATTTGAGTTTTCACCGAAAATATGTGTTTTGACGTCTTTTGAGTATCAGTGTTGTTTTTTTTTTTATACTTTACTTCAGCTTGCTCCACATTAATATTACATGAATGAATTTGCATAAGATTTAACATTTTTACATCAAACAAATAAACAATGTACAACATTCTTAAATGACAACAAATAGTTCTCGAATAAAGTTAATATACAATAACTATTAATCTGCGTGTGTACGTTTGCGTGTGTGTGTGTGTGTGTGTATGCGTACATAACTGAAAGATGGAACATTCAAAATATGTGCAAAAAGCTTACAATCCTAGGTCCCAATTAAAATTCTAGAATAACCGTAAGAGGCGGAAGTTACAAGATATTCATCATTCAGATTATCATTCAGATTCTCTTTCCATTTTCTTTTTTATTCTTTCTTCCATTATCATTCTTCCACAATTACAATTCTTCCATTATCATACAGATCGTTTACACACTGGTGGGCTCTGGCAAAACAAATGGTCTTCTCTTTTAACCGGCAATTCTGTTCAAGTTCTGCAGTTTTTTGCTCACCATGTGACAATGATGGTCATTTAAAATCCCACGCAGGTACCATTTCCTGTTTAATAGGCCATGTCCAATCCATGGCATAGGGAACGCTGAAGGAATCACAACTCAGAGTGATTCAAGTGAAAAGTTGTCCTCCAATTGAAAGGATATATTTAATAGTTAGTTATATAGCATTGCAGTTCATCAATTATGCAATGAGTTTAAGATAAGATTATTGATACCATACGTTTATGAATCAGACTAACACGGACTGACAGGAGTCTGTAGTGTTCCACACACTGATTATTGAAGAACACAAAAACTGAGAGCTGGTTGTAAATACTGTAATATCTGCTGGCCAAACTCCAGCAGAGTTAGACTGACTGTAAAGTCTCTCTAGTCACTAGTTCTACTTCGTGCAGAGATATGATTTATGCTGGCCAGAATAAGATACAATAATCTATAAGATTGAGATCCCTTGGGTTATTAACTCCTCTCTCGATTATCACGGATTAGTAAACTAGCCAACAAAAGCATGTTCACGCAAACTTTAGTTAATAGTCACGCCCATTTCTAGGTTGGGAAGACGTGAAAATTAACAAAGAGAATTTAGCCAATTTGCATAACATGAAATAGAAACTAGATTTGTGATTTAGAAGGCCATGATGGTATCTCGGCCAGCCCTAGTGATGAAGATAATGGTAATGATAGTAGTTTAAAGGAGAAGAAATAATGAAAAATTTAAACTATAAATCCTTCCATCTTTCCATCGCACTTCGTGGTGATGGAATTTGATCGAAATCTTAGTATAGTCATTTAAACGGCTCTCTTGCAAGATTTTTTATTTTTGAAATCAATATTTATATATATATATGTGTGTGTGTGTGTGTGCGTGTGTGTGTATACAAGAATATCTCAAAAACGAAAACTCACAGCAAGTTCAAAACATAGTATTCTGTTTAGGTAACATGCACTGCATCTGACATGAATGTTTCGGTCAAAATCCATTAAACGGAAGTTGGGATTTTCACAAAGAAAGGCTCCAAGTTTTTTCATTAATAGTGCACCACACATACCTAGAACTTTTAATTGAAACATTTTCCTAGGAAAAGTGATTTTTTGGAGGGTCCTGGGGAAACCTCAAGTTTTAATTAGAACCCTTCTGTGTATGTGTTTTCTACCACCCATATAATATTAGCGTTTATTAAATAGATTGCTAGAATTCCAAATTTGAAGGAAATCGGTCAACAGGAAGAGCGGCTTTATAAAATAAGTTTTAGAGTTTTCGCAATTTTCTCTGAAGTGGTCCCATAAATTTTTCTTTTAACTTTGAACACTGCTACTATATATTTAGTTACACTACTGTCTTTTCTATTTTAATCATGCTTCCCGAAAAATTTGCTTTTGAAAATTCTTTGGACTTAAATTTAAACAGCTGTATTAAGCATAATCGTCACCATTCTAGTATTTAGTTATCCAAAGTGAAAAGGAAATGTATCTATTAGGATTGTTACAGTTGCCGCTAACAGGAAATCGTTTGAATGGTTCTCATAGATTTCCTTATACATATATTTCCCGTAAAAATTCAATTTTGAAAATTTAAAAAAGATCGTAATATTTCCTGTTACCAGCGATAAGAGGAACTGAAAGAAAAAAGCATTAAAAAATTAAATATTTCGAAGAACTGTCAGGTTACTAATTGATAAGGTTTTGCTGTCTGTGTATTTAGAGGATGACGCGATTTGTAAATCAGGTGGCGGTGCTAGTTGGCGGGCTGGTCAATATCTCTGCAGGTATATTAGCCACTACAGGTGGCTAATAGTAAAGTGCGCCACTCTGTGGGCTGTGGAATGCAGGATGCGGTGCCACTACAACTAATCAACATGCTAATGAAATATATAGAAAAAGACTATGTAGTCAGAGGAATATATAACTAGATTCGGACAGAATAAAGTGAGCCACTCACCCTCGCCTATTGATATTCACCCTCCACTATAATTAGTTCATGATAGATTAAACGGGAAATATTCCGATAAGTAGTACTGGCTCCATAGACTGTTTCATTCTTTACAACAACTCGATAGCTCATGTGCTATCGACGTCCCTTCACAAACACACTCACGACTTTCTCTTCCTGCAATTCACAAAGTCCATAGACAAACTTCAAGCGATTTTTTTTTTTGTTTCTTTACTAAATATCTAGTGGCGTTGAAAGTTGTGCTGTGCGGGCCCCCACTCCCCACGGGAGGGTGCTGCCCCCCACCTGCCCAACAACCCTCTAAAATTAATTTTCCCGAAAAAAGTTTCAAACAAACGGTGGGTAATCAATCGCCTTTCTCATCCGATTTTCTGCAAACTTGGAATTCAGCTACTTATTTAAAATTGTTATTAACTTGATGCACATGGGTGTAATCGTACAATGCAAGGAATGTGCTAGAAGGGCCCCTTCCCCACAACCTCACTAAAACTAACTTTCCTGAAAGAAGGTACCAAATAAAACTAATAGACCTTACATGGGAATAGTATATAAAAGTTTAAAGTAAACTGAAATGAAAAGTGACAAAAACTGAGGGAAATCAAGTTGCACTTCCGGTTTTACGAATTTTTATTGGAAACTTATGACAGATACGAAGTTGGTAACTAAATGGAATATCAAGTTCGAGCTTCATGCGGTTTTTCATTGTTTTTGAGATATTTTGTTTATATACCACAACACCAACACACTTGCACACTCCACAGCTAAAATCATTGTTTGTTGTTTACAGAGAATTTCAAAACATCTATTGCCGGTGAAAAATTTACCACCACCTCAATACTTGCTCTCACCGCAGTAAGACGAAACAATTAATAAGCAACCATAAGTAACAAACAGGCAGACAAACTTTCTACCTCTTTTTGGTTTCTGCTATTCGGATACGCATTGAAAAGTATTAGAAGAGAAATTTTTGCCCCCTCGTCCAAAAAAATGTCGTTTCATCTCAATATAAATTAGTAAAAATATATTTTTTGCGATATATATAAGTATTATTTGTATGTACAAAATATTGCAAAAACGAAACAAAGCAGGAAGGCTGAAACTTCATCTTCCGTTTAGATACCAAAATCCTATCTAACACGAACGTTTCGTTTGAAATCCCTTTACATAACTTACAGAATAATTTTTTCTTTAATTTTTTGCGATTTTCTCAAAAATCGCTGCAATGATTATCATTAAATTAACTGTACACACATACACATACTCACACAGATCTCTAATTGGTATTTGGAAGATTTTTCCAAGGAAAATTGATTTTTTCTTGTTTGGAGGGCTAGGGGGAGGGGGGAATAAGGAACATAATAGTTCACTGTGAACTGTTATTACAGTAGTACAATGTATGGATCTACTAGCTGTATAATATTAATATTTACTAAATACGTAGTGCTAAAGTTTCAATTTTTGTTTATGAGGGAGATTCAAATGTTTGGAATGCCAGCGATGTTGGCAGTTTGGAGAGAAGTGCAGTGATGAGAAAGATGTGCTGTAATCCACTAGTGATTACTACCTCACTATCTTCTGTGTGTGTGTGGGTGTGTGTGCGCGCGCGCGCTGTGGACTAGTGCAGAATGCACAATGATACAATGATAATGCAACCACTACCTTCCTAGTTAGCTAATCTTCTATCCAAATCGCTAGTCCCTCATCATGCAAATTATACATATAATTATATAAATCACTATGAACTATGGGACATAATAGAAACACACCAATGGGGATCATGCACTTACTTTATGATCTTTCATACGAATCTCTTGTCGCCGAGGCAACGGAGATTCATCATCTGCATAAACCAAATTTCTGACAGCTCCACCAAATCTCGGTTCAAAAATAACACTGGGCAATGCTAATAAAGTTAATTTCGTATTGTACCAAGATGGCATACCGCCCACATATACATCCGAATTCGATGCTAACCGGCCGAAGTAGAATTCTTTCCCTCTGGACACTCTAGTCTGTGTTTCTGCGTCCACTGTCAGGGAAGTCTTCTCAGCACTTCTTTTCACTTGAACTTTATGCCAGTGTCCATCGTTTAAATCACGACCGACGGTTAATATCTGTGCACCGCCTCCAAGATTGTATCTTAATCGTAAAGCACCTTCTACTAATTTTAATTCGAAAAAATCATAAGTACCTCCGTCATCTGTATACAATAGTAAACCGTTTGGTTGTTCAGTCTTGAATTCCATTTCCAGTGAACCATTCAGACCGGCATTCCACTTTCTAAATTGTGCATACGATGTTTGCGAACCTTCCAGCGTAAAACAGTTCGTAATTACAAACAATATATTTGAAACTAGGCAAATAAAAAAAGTTTTTCGCTGATACAATAGGAATGGATAATTTGGCTCCATGAGACTGACGTCGGCGGCACACGCACACACACGTACGTAATACGCGCGCACGCACCCACTGCAACACGTACACGCAACACAAATTAAAAAAATTAATTAATAATTTACAATAATAATATTTTCTGTACAATTAATATTAGAGATATTGGACATAACACTGCCAGTAATGTCATGGCCGGGCAACATGTCCATCGTTGGCTTCCATACTGAGCAACAAACTCACCACTCTGCACTGCCACCATCAAATCGACCCTCTCTAATCGCCTAGACAGTCCTGCCAACTTTGCAAATATATAATATCCCTTTTTTATTTTGCACCCCTTAATTCCAATTAATCTAATTAACATTGTCGCCCCCTCCTGCGCCATTTTATTTATTTTTTGTTGTTCCAGTAACGTTTTATAATTACTTTTATTATTATTATTATTATATTTAAACTTTTTTTACTATAAACAGTCAAATACTGCGATACTTCAAACTTTCGATATTCAGGTTTCACCTAAAATACAAGAGTTGATATTTCCTGAACAAGATAAAAATGTTTCCAACGAATATTTTGTTTGTGTGGTGTGAATGTGAACAAAATATCTAAAAACTGAAAATAGCAAGATTATTTTAATTTACATGCATTCGGTCAAAATCCATATCGCAACTGCGATACTCAAATGAATGTTGTTTTTTTTTCAGTTTATCTCAGAAACGGCACCAACGATTTTTTTTAAACTTGGATTGCTAACTTGATGGTTACATGATGGTATCCAACCGGCTTGCACTGGTTCTCGCGAACTGGTTTTTAAAATTTTAAAAAATTAGCGAACCGGCTGTTTAAATGTCCAAAAATAAATTTTATTTACTATTTTCCCAAAAAAGGGTTAAATCAACAAATTACTTAATTGTTTCCAACAATAATCTACGTTACTTACATTTGTTTGTTATATCTGACGTAACAATGAGTCTTTTTAATGAGTATGAGTTCAATGGTAATTCCTAAACGTAGCATTTGAGCACATGCGCATATTATTCTTCGAACCTGTGATATGCACGATGAAATCTGAGTGATTAAGAATTGAGTAATTTAGAATTATAAGTTATGATTAAGAACATTGCTGTAAGTTCCGCAGAGGGTTTTGTGTAATGAACACAATTTATTAGGACAGAAGAAATAGCCTCGAAATGAAAAATGTAGCAAATCTTCCAGTAATAAATCTGATAGGACTTCCATTGGATCATTGGGACTGCAGCTCGAACATAGCTAAGAAATCACAACACAGCTGAAGACCCTAGAGTCAAAAAAAGTCATCCAATGAAGAGAAAATTGATAAGAATAGAATGTCAATACGAAAATATCTTGAAATATGTAAATAAGTTTTTTCTATTATAAAATGGTTTAATTCTTTTCGATCTCATGAGTCGGACATTGTAAAGTAAATCGCAATGCGCAAATGCTGCACTTTTCTGTGTGTGGGGGCATGCAAAATTTCTGAGAAGGTGCAAAAGAGGGTCACGAAACCAGAAAGTGATTTGCTTCGATTCTCAGAGGGAAGAAAAATAAACAGTATAGGTTCTTAAATATCACCTGCCTTTATAGAACCGGTTCTTGGAAATTTGGGTTGTCATCACTGCATATATTATGTTTTTATATAAATATAAACCCCATCATTTTTGTTTGAAACTTGATACAAGGTTGTTGTACAATCTGATTCCATTGTGTTCCTTTATTTTTCCCACAAGAGGACCTCTGTAACTGGCGACTTTATTTCTGCCAGCTCCCTTAGTGATTGCAAGCGATTCTACATCTGTATCATAACTTTACACACATGTACAATCATTGTTAAATTCAAATTATTTAAGGCAATCAATATATCTATGGAAAGTGCATTGCAATATTATATACTGAATATACAAATCTAAATAAAAATCATAAATATCACTAAATTAAATCTACCTCGTTAGTGTAATGGAAAAAAACTGGTTCAACAGTTTCATTAGTAGCCACTTCGAGGCGCCAACTTTAAGCTTCTAAGCGCAAACAAACTATGCAATATCGCCTCTGACACGCCCACTACAATGTATAGCGAATGAGCTTCAACTTCAACAGTAACTCTCCCATCTTGTTTTCCGGAAATATTGATATAGGCTGATTTTGGGTGAGCAGAGACTCTAAGTTCACCTCCAAGAAGGTGTAAAAGAAACATGAATAAAAGCAGGCCAACTGAAGGCTTAATCCGTCAATCGACAAATTAACTGTGAACAGTACACGGAGTTGCCAGGTCAACTTTAAGTTGAGTCAACAAGTCTCAACATCAACCTTGAAAGATTCACCTCGCTAGTCAGACTGGCTCACCACCGTTAGAACAATCAAGAGTTTTAACTTGTCACCTCACTCTTCAGACTACTCACAACAGCCAACGCTACCATTCTACATTCATCACCCTACCAACATGATCACTTATCGCTCGGTCTCTCTAACCTCCATATATTCTTCTCTCCATACTCACTAAATGTAAAATATAAATGGTGAGTAAAATGGTAGTTTGTGTGTTTACCATTTTACCACGGTCAGCCATCATCCTTCTAACATCACATCAAGTAATTATAAAGAAATACAGTATAAGTAACACTAAAACATCCAATATACTATTAATTAACTAAATAACTGAACTAATTTTTGCCATGTTCCATTAGAGCCATTGGCTCGAAATTCCAGTTTGAGTCTTAATACGATTGTAGGTATTCCACTCATTCCATTGTTTGTGCAATATATTCCATTCAAATGCATTCCTAAATTTGTGCCAAAAACCATTAGGTACCACTACTCCCACCCCCAACACCATTGTCTATGTTAATGGCATCAAAAGGTGAGTAAATATTCAAAGATTGAAGAAACTTTTGTCAATTTTATAATTAATAATAATAATAATAATACATACTTAGGAATCGCACAGGCTAAGGGTGCTCAACACGGACAAATAAAAAATATGCTAAAAGAAGAATTTTCGGCTCGCTTACAACCAGTTCGCGCACTGCACTATGAGTGAAAACAACGCGTGCAATAAATGCTTTCTGTGTCCCAGAGCTTATTCTTATTCTTTCGGAATAGTAAAATAGGCCCGATCTGACTTAGATGAATTACAGCGTATAATTAAAATGACGCTCACCAAATTTCATAATCACCACCCCAAACCTGCGGTCGAGAGAGTTATACTCCCGAGATCAGATGGAGGACGCGGCATAATTGATATAGTCGTAATGCATGGTGCAAAAATCCAAAGGATGAGGGATTATTTCCTCGCCCAGAAAGATTCAGCTCTCTTCCAACCGGTGACACGATATGGGATACACAGCCCGAGACCTAACCAGGTGACAGAATGGGCAGATGTCCGATCAGAGCCAGGAGTGCTATGGAGAACTAAGGCTCTGCATGGTCAGTACCCCGCCGCTTGACAATGACGCAATAGACAAAGAGACATCTGTGACATGTGCTTGGCATGGGCGTCTTTTTCCGAAACGGAGAGCACGATAATCGCAGTTCAGGACCAGGTCATAGCAACAAGACATTACAAGCGTCATGTGTTGGGGGACCCTGGATTTATGGTTAGCAGCTGTAGACTCTGCTACGCCACCGCGGAAACAGTGCATCATATTCTTTCGGCATGCCTAGAACTAGCGAGAAAGGTCTATATCCAACGCCACAACATGCAGTGAACTGGGATTGGCGACGGAAATGGTGCCCTACTATAAATATGATCCCTGTCCTGTCCTCCAGGGTAGTAGACATAGATTAGACAGTTGCCTCTACTAGACCGGATATAGTGTGGTTCGATGAGCACACAGGACAAGTATTTATAATGCACTTAAGTCCCAGATACTACGAATCTTGCCAAGGCACAAAGTGAAAAGCCAGCCAAATATAGACCTCTAGCCGCCGAAATACCTACCATATGGAGAGGCGTCACGGCGATCAGTGATCTCAATTGTGGGATTAATACCGAGGTCTCTGAAGCAGGATTAAACAAACTCAAAATACGAATAAAGCTTGTCGCAGAAATGTAACAAGCCGCTATACTGTACTCATGTAGAATCATTCGGGAGGCGATGCTGGACGATGCCAAGCAGTAGGCCCGACCCTGGCCACCTTTTCTTTCTATCTTTCTTATTTCTCTCTCTTTTTTCTTTTCGTTCCGCCCACACCAGTGCAGGCCGCACACCCACCACACCTCTGGCTGGGAACAAAATAAAATAATAATAAACATCTTTATTTCACCTCATTAATTATATTACAAACGATAACAAAAATACTTTAGCAGAAATACTCTCGGACAGCTGACCGTCTGATGAAAATTTTATGATTGTATTAAGTGCAAGCGGGGAGAGTGGTGTTGTGAATGATTCACACCAAATTGTATCAAGTGCAAGCGGGGAGAGTGGTGTTGTGAATGATTCACACCAAATTGTATCAAGTGCAAGCGGGGAGAGTGGTGTTGTGAATGATTCACACCAAATTGTTTTTAGTTGAAAAAGTTTTCCGGAAAGATCCGATTTAGAGTGATTTTTGTGGGAACAGAGACCTTGTGTTTTCCATCTAAACTTTACTATCATTATTATCGGGCCCTGTTGGAAGCGCTGCAGGCAACCTTTCGGGTACTTTCATTGTCTTAGAAAGTATAGTTCTTCTTAATATAATATAAAAGGCAACCGAAAAGTAATTCCTAGTGTTAAGAAAGAAAATTTGTTACTCCATGAAAGAAAGTGCTGTACATTATTAGAACAAATTATTACATTATCTAAATGTTTCATGTAAATTACATTCTTTGGTCAAGGTCGGGCCATATCTTATATAAATAGCTGCAGTTGTCCTGTGTTTTTGTAGGATGAAGTCTAGGGAGCGCACATTTCAATATCGTTTACAAAAAGTAACTTGTTTCTGTTACAACCATTAAACGAATTCTAGGAATAATGAACAAGTATCAAAAATGGTTCCGGGTCCTGATCAATTTTCTTGGTTATTAAAATCCTTTTTTTTTTCAATAAATCTGCGAGAGGAGCAGGCGAAGAAAATAATAAAACCAAATTAAAATACACACAGAAATTGATGTGAACCATTCACAGGACTCTCTCTCACTGCAATTCCCCGCTTTTCCAATTAAATTATATATCTCTGTTCAGAAAACGATTTTTTAACTAAATATAGTTACCTGCCGTCAAGAACCAACACCTACGAAATGGTGCTGGATGTCAAAATAGCGTTTCCAGTTATCCAGGACCCCACTAAAATAATTTTTTTTTAAATATAGCTTCAAACAAAAGGGATCTTTCGTTGGTCAGTTATGGAGAAAATCCTAGAAAACTGGAAAAAAAAAAATGCATTTTCGATCAACTGAGTCGGAGTTTTAAAAATATGTCCAGTGAGTAGCAGTATGGAACCTAAAGGTCCTTCTTTTCCAACAACTAAAATCAATTTGAACAAATAAAAAATGATTTGCTTAAATCTGTGCAGTTATTATTTCATGTTTTAAAGAAAGTCACTCGAGCAATGTTCAAGAAGCTACCTAAAATTCAGAACCTATTTTGTAAGCTCATGCTTACGGTTAATCAATTTTCATTGAACTTGCAATTTTAGTAATAAAGATTGTTGGGGGGATGGCTCGTTCCACCATCGATGTCAAGGATCGATCGTCTATAACCTCTTAATGTTCATGTGAACCTTCATGTTATTAGTGTGTCCAAGTGGATGTGTGTTACATTGTAATCTTCAGTTTTAATTGTCTTAAAACCAAATACAAGATTTTGTCACAATATCTTTTGCTCTTTTTAGCCCTACTCTAACAGGTTATGCGCCCAGGCAAGAAGAAATTAATAAAGTGTTTTCTCTTATTTCTATTGCGTTGATTCTGCAGTTAGTAAGAGTAAGTAAACGTCTTCTACTTATCTCTAAAATTATTTTAAAATCATAAAAATGAGTGGGAACAGTATAATACGTATGGAGATGCTTGGAAAAGATAATTACGATACATGGGCTATACAGATGGAAGCACTCCTTATTAAGAACGATGTTTGGGAGTATGTTTCAGGTAACAAAACACCTCCTGAAACAAAAGAGGATTTAGAGAGATGGATGATTGGTGACCAGAAAGCTAAGGCAGAAATAATTCTTAACATTTCACCATCTGAATTAAAGCAAATAAAAGGATGCGCTACTTCTAAACAGGTATGGGACAAATTGAAATCAATTTACGTGTCCAAAGGGCCAGCAAGAAAAGTAACACTTCTAAAAAGACTAGTTTTGCACAAAATGAGTGCAGTTGATAACGCAATTGATCATATACGTACATTTTTTGATACTGTAGATAAACTCAATGAATTGGACATAGATATAAACAACGATTTGCTTTCCATTATACTTCTTAATAGTTTGTCAGACGATTACGATAGTTTCAGAATTGCCATAGAGTCTCGAGATGAGCTGCCAACCCCTGAAATTCTCAAAATAAAAATTATCGAAGAGAGTGAAGCTAGGAGTAGTCGAAGCTCAAATACAGAAAATAACGAAGCTTTTCTTACTCGAAGAAAGCAACGATACCCACTACAAAATACACAACATGGTTCACAGGTACCATTTAAGTTTCATTGTTTTCGCTGTAAGAAAAGAGGTCATAAGGCAGTAGACTGTCCTTCGAATGAAGGAGCTAGCACCTCATTAGGAGAAGTTGGATTCTTTAGTGAACTTCATAATTTCAACGTATCTACCTCAGAAAATGTCCGAAATCCAATCTCAGCAAATCAGTGGTGCATTGACAGTGGATGCACAAGTCATATGACTTTTAATGAATCCCCCTTTGTAAATATGTAACCATAAAACACAAATCCCTCGGTTTAGCAAACCACACATCAACTGAGATTAAGGGGGAGGGTGATTTAAGGATCTTAGTAAATAATGGAAAAGGAGGAGAAACCAAATTAAAAGTTAATGAGACCCTTTTCGTTCCGGATTTGAGAACGAATTTGCTGTCAGTGGCTAAAATTACTGATAGAGGGTACAGTATTTTATTTAATAAGGAAAGTGCTCAGGTTCTTGACAGAGGAGGGAACGTCATAGTAAAGGCTTTTAGAAATGGTAACCTCTACTACTTGCAAGAGTCTCAAGCAGGTATAGAGACGTCACACAATATAATGTCAAAACCAAAATTAATTCTCTGGCACGAAAGGTACGGTCACCTAAATGAGAGGGATTTGAAACATTTAGTGACAATTGGTATCATCCCTGATAAGAGTTTATTGAAAGATAAAATGGCATCATGTGAAGTTTGCCTAAAAGGAAAGATGACCACGCTCCCTTTTCCGAAAATAAGTGATAGAAAAACGCAGTTGTTAGATCTTATTCACACAGATATTTGTGGACCCATTAATCCAAGATCCAATGGTGGGGCTTCTTATTTCATTACATTTATTGATGATAATTCAAGATATTGTTTGGTAAAGTTCCTCAAAAGGAAATCAGAAGCTCTGGAAGCCTTTAAGGATTATAAAGCTTTAATAGAAAATAAATTAAACAAAAAGATTAAGGCTCTACAGTCCGACAATGGCTTGGAATATTGTAACGAAAATTTTGATGACTTCTTACGTAGAAACGGAATAGCTAGAAGATTAACAGCTCCCTATTCTCCACAGCAAAACGGAATCGCTGAAAGGTTCAACAGAACCCTAGTGGAAATGGCGCGGTGTATGATCAACGAGAGCAAGTTACCTCAGACGTTTTGGGCTGAAGCAATGCCATATTAGAAATCGCTGCCCAACTGGAACCGACAGAGAAACACCCTACAAGAAATGGACCGGAAGAAACCCAACCGCGAAATACTTTCGAAGGTTTGGTTGTAACGCATTTGTACTTCTTAAGGGTCGGTGTCTAGGAAAGTTTGCTCCCAAATCAGAAAAGTGCGTTTTCGTTGGGTATTCGGAAGAATCGAAGGCCTATAGGGTTTGGCTCCCTAATCAAAGAGTTATCAAAATCTCAAGAAATATTAAATTCATTGAAGAAGAAATCGCTTCAGAAAAAGGTGAGAATAAAAACCACTTTGAACGTCTAATGGATGAGTCCGAAAATCAGAACTACGATACAGAAGTCCCTTGTGAGGAGATAGAAAAGGATAGAAATGAAGAGGTGCTTCGAAGAGCACGCGGCAGACCTAGAAAATTGAAAACTGGCAAAAGGGGTAGGCCTAGAAAAATTTACCAAGTTAGCTCCACAGAAGAGTCGCTAGAGAGCGGTAGTAAAATAGAAATACCTAATGACTTGGCCAGCGAAAAGGAATGTGAAATGAACTCTGAGAGGATGAATTGGAAAATGAGGAAGAGTTAGCAGGGATTAGTGTCGGAGAGATATTCCCATTTTGGAAGCAAGCTATAGTCAAAGAATTCGCATCCCTCATAAAAAATGACTCCTGGAGAATGGTTGATAGACCAAAGGACTCCAAGATCATTGACTCACGACTTGTTCTTAGAAAGAAATTCAATCAAAATGGGGAATTAACACGTAAAAAGGCACGATTAGTAGCCCGCGGATTCTCTCAAGTTCCAGGTAGAGATTTTTTCGAAACATATTCTCCAGTTGTTCGATTCAGCTCCATTAGATGTCTTATAGCACTAGCCGCCACACAAAATTTGTCGGTGCGCCAATTGGATGTGAAAAGTGCTTATCTGAACGGAGACTTAGAAGAGGTAATTTACATGGAACCCCCAAAGGATTTCGAAAGAATATTAAATGAGGTCATTTCTTCAGCCGACGAAACAATAAGAGGAAAAGCTTTAGACATGTTGAAACAATTCAGGTCAGGAGATAAAGTATGCTTGCTTCAAAAGTCTTTGTACGGATTGAAACAATCCGGACGGCAGTGGTACCTAAAACTACATGATGAATTACTTCAATTGGGTTTGGAACCTTGTACGACTGACCCATGTGTTTATCTCTCTAAAAACAGCGACGAATTCACCTGCCTCGCTGTTTATGTAGATGACCTGATACTGTTTTCATCCAATACGGGGCGAGCAGATAATGTCGTGCGACAACTGAGCAACCGTTTTGAGATCAAGGACATGGGAAGCATATACCATTGCCTTGGTTGGGAATTCAGGCATTTACCTGACGGACTGCTTGTTTTGCAACAAAGATATATCCTGGATTTGCTCAAGAGATTTCGTATGGAAGATTGCAAGCCAGTTAAAACCCCATCAGTGATGGACCCTAAACTCATAAAGCCTGAAGTACCCAATTCGGAAGAGATGAAAAGGTTCCCATATCAGTCGCTAATTGGTTCACTCATGTACCTCTCGACAGGAACCCGTCCGGATATAACTCATTCCGTGAACTATCTAAGTCAATTTAACAGTAATTATAATGAAACACATTGGCAAGCAGCTAAAAGATTACTTAGGTATTTGAAGGGCACAACGAATTTTGGGATTAAATTTACACATGGAAAGCTAAGGCTCGTAGGATATGTTGATGCTGATTGGGCTAACTCGAGTGAAGATAGGAGATCTTACTCCGGATTCGTATACACCTTAGGAGGCGGACCCATATCGTGAGAGGCCAAGAAGCAGAGGACAGTCGCACTATCTAGCGCTGAAGCAGAATACATGGCAATTACGGAAGCGTCCAAACAATCCATGTATCTGAACAAGCTACTGACAGAGCTTGGTTATCCCCAGGAACCGACTACTATATTCTCAGATAGTCAAAGTGCTATCAAATTGGCTCAAAACGAACGTTATCATGGCAGGACTAAACACATTGCGACGAGGCACCATTTTATACATCAGGCGATGAGGGAAGGAGATGTAAATCTATTGTACACACCATCTGAGGAAATGCTAGCCGACGTGTTCACTAAGCCTCTTTCTGGTCCCAAGCATCAAAGCTGTGTCACAGGTATTGGAATGTCATCTCTGGTAGATCGAGGGGGAGTGTTGGGGGGATGGCTCGTTCCACCATCGATGTCAAGGATCGATCGTCTATAACCTCTTAATGTTCATGTGAACCTTCATGTTATTAGTGTGTCCAAGTGGATGTGTGTTACATTGTAATCTTCAGTTTTAATTGTCTTAAAACCAAATACAAGATTTTGTCACAATATCTTTTGCTCTTTTTAGCCCTACTCTAACAAAGATATAAACTCAGCTATATTTATATCATCTGTTCATTAAATTTAAGAAATATTTGATTTAACAAAAAATTGTTAATTGTAAACATTAAAAAGAAAAAATCAATGAATCGTCGTTAATTGTTATTTTAATGATTTGTTAAAAATTTAACAAAGGTACAAAATACCTTTAAATGAAGTTTTAAGTATCTACAAATTTATTCAAGATTTGTGAAAATTTAAGTTTTGAATTAAATATTCTTAAATCTCAAACTTTTAACAAAACTGCAGAAACTTGATTAATCTTTAATGGGATGATTACGGTTATTATAACAGATGGTTTAGTTAATTGTATCATTTAACAATAAAATAATAATTCGTTAAAATTCAACGAAGATATTTTACAGAATACTTTAAGGGGGCTATCAACGTTTAAGTAAAATTTAAATCACTACAAAAACTTGAAACAATTCTTAAAGATAAGTTTTAAAGTTAATGTTACATATTGTTTGGCGTATTGTTAAATTTAACATTAGCAATATTTTCTGCCAAAATATGACAGTGTTATTAAACGTTCTAACAGTCAGTTGCAATCTTTATGAAAACCTTGTCGATCAATCTTATTTCAATGAATTAGCTTTTTTGTGTTTTCAAAATGAACTTTGATTGAAAACTTTTGATGTTTTGAGCTGAAGAACGGAACTTTTGAAATATAATTTTCGGGGTGGGATATTTTTGTTTGTTTGTTTAAAGATATGATAGTTTGATGACGGCAAAGTTTTAGTCAGATTTCATCATCATCGTCGTGTGTGTGTGTGTGTGCGGCAAGATTAAACCAATGGAGACTGGCAGCCCCCATCACGGGTAGAACTTAATCAAAGTAGACAAAAGGCGGATATTAATGCTTGCACACAACTTTATAAACTTTCAAGATCTAAAACTTCATCGTTAAGCACCAACAAACTAATACATAGCACGGAGAGTGAGGTTGCCCGCACTGCCCCTAATCGATGTTTAAAATTAACTTATATCGATAACGAGTATGTATCCAGCCTGTGAAACCACATATATGTCTATACTTCTGAAAGCTAATTGTTCCACTGAATTTCCAGTTGGCACTGTACAGTCCTACCAGCAATGTTAGATTTGAAATTCGCGGAAAACCGGTCAACCGGAAATACGACTTCAAAGGATAGGTTTTTGTTTTCATTTCTTATTTTTTCCAAAAATAACTCCTACATTATTTTTAAACTAATTTTGAACTTGACATGCTAACTACAAATCTGTCACGTTTATTTCAATTTTGTTTCTCGAATAAATTGATTTTAGATGGATTGTAGAGAATAAGACGTATCTCTAAATTGTAGAGTACCAGGATAACTACATGATATCGCTGTTACGCGGTCTGCTATATATAACTACATTCGGCTATTGGTCCGTTTAGGTACTACCACCGTGTCAGACCCGAAGATTCAGGCAAAATTTGAAGAAAATCTGGAGGTTAATAGGTTTGTTGTTTAGTTGCCAGGTGGTTGCTAGATTGATTGTTTGGCTGCTGGGTGGTTGCTAGGTAGGTTGTATTGTTGTTAGGTTGTTTGTTTGGTTGCTAGTTGTTCGTTTGCTAAGTTGGTTGTTTGTTTGCTTAGTGGTTGCTAGGTTGCTAGGTGGTTGGTAGATTGGTTGCTTGGTAGCTAGTTGTTTGTTTGCTAAGTTGGTTGTTTGTTTGCTTAGTGGTTGCTAGGTTGCTAGGTGGTTACTAGGTTGGTTGATCGATTGGTAAGTGGTTGCTAAGTTGGTTGTTCGGTTGCTAGGTTGGTTCTCTATATATGCTCTAAATTTCATAGATTTTGAATCAAAACACCATTGAGATAAATCTAAATAATATAAAAATGAATAGAAAATAAAGATGACTAACCTAACAGTGTGGCCAATCAACTGCTAGGTGGTTACTAGGTTGGTTGATCGATTGGTAGGTGGTTGCTAAGTTGGTTGTTCGGTCGCTAGGTTGGTTCTCTATATATGCTCTAAATTTCATAGATTTTTATGCAATAGAAGTGGAGATTTATGATGCCAAGCTTTGGTTGACCGTGTGTCTGCAAGATTGATGATCCGATACTACAACTATCGATCTATTGCATCAATTCTTCCGCCTTTTCCCTAAAATATTGAGATTGTAGCTCTGTACGTATGTTCTAATTTTCATGATTTTCGTGCAATATTATTATTATTTACCTGTTGGGAGGAACCAAACCCTACGCTATCCAAATCCCCACTGTTCCCATATAGCTACCGGAAAACACAATCAATAAACCGGGTCTCGAACAAATATCCAGACCCGGGTCTAATCTAATTTAAGATTCACCGATGTCCGAACAAATGGGACAATAACCTTAAAGGGAAATAGCCTAAGCTCTTCCACAGCACCCTGTTCGGATCAAAGTTCTTGAACCTAATTTCCTCACAACCAAAGCAATTAGTCATAAGATAGATGGGTATTTCCTTCTCTGTCTCACAGACTCTACAAAATGGAAACGGCATTGGCCCCATTTCATAAAGACGTCTCCTTAAACCACAGTGGTTAGACCAATGTTACTATATGCCTGTCCCTCCTGGAGCCTGGCATGTCGATCCAGTGTCGTCTCGCTGCAGGTGATGCAAAATAAGTTCCTCAGACTGGCAACTTCTTCACCCAGGTATACCCGAATCCTAGACCTGCACGTTTCTAAGAACATCGACTATGTTCAAGAATATATCAGAGTCGCCACAGAGAACTTTTTTGACAGGTGCAATTTAAGCACTATCTACTTTGCAGAGTGACAGTAGATTATGACCTGGGGGTTGTGCTCAGGCACAGGAGAGTGAGAGCGCCCTACTAGAAAGAATCGGCCGCACCTACCTTGTTTTTTTTTTAAAAAAAACTTTCCCCAAATCATTTATATATTAGCCTTTATGTTATCTTTAATATTAGACTTTATATGATGTGCTGAAAAAAAAATAGACTTCATATTTACCTTTAGGAGGTTAAAGCTGCTAAAGCTGACCCTTCTGGAGTTTTGTAACTTCATGATCTGATCTCCTTAAACCACAATATTCAGTAAGGGATCCAACCAGATGCCTTAGAAAGTTCGGTAAACAGCACAGCAACGTCTCACTAACAGCCCTGACCTGACCTCCGATGAACTGCTGACAACCAACTGTGCACATCTATAAGGATGAATGTTGTAAAGCTATACATGACTGAATGCCTGACAGACATGTGCCAGAAGACACGCCAACAGCAGGCTCGGGACCAATGCAAGGGAGAAAGGCGCCTAATTTGGCAAACCTAACCACCTCCTCATTCCCAATAATTCCCATATGACTGGATTAGAAGCACATCCTTCAAAGAAGTAAGCTCTTCCAGTCTTTTAGATCATTCAAGCACCAACCTGAAAGTGAAGACACATGAACTCAGCGCCTTCAGCGCAGCTTGGCTATCTGAGCAGATACAAACACCTTTCTAAAGTTAGTGCTACGAACCCTCTTATCCATGATTCACGAAGAATGGCATAAACCTCAGCCTGGAAAACTGTGATGCATTCACCAAGAGATACTGCCAAGTAATCTCCGGTCTCAAAATAGACCGCAGCTCCAGACCTACCATCCATTCTAGACTACCGGAGATAATTATCAGGTATCACACCAGACGTACCTAATCTTAACCAATCTTACCCTAGAAGCATTCCTGACACTGAAGGAATGCTCGAAAACCACAAGATTCTATCTGAAGGATGAAACCTGTTTTAGGAACCTGTAATAGGAATCTTCAAAAGCATCTCGCGATGAATGGTAGAATGACCATATCGCTTACCTGCCAAAAACCTGCCTGTTGAATTCTATAACAGGCTTTCATTACCACAATTTTCACCTCTGCAGAGAGCGGTGGAATCCCAATAAAGTATCCACAGCGGCTGTTGGCGTGGTCCGCATCGCACCGGTCACCGCCAGACAAGCCAAGCGTTGAATATCATCAAGCAGCAGTTTGGATCATATTTCAATGCGACGCCACCACACCACAGTCACACATAACAACCTAGGTTTAATAACCATACCATAAATCCAAAACATCATCTTGGGAGTAATCCCTCAATTTTTACCTACAATTCTTCGACATTGCCAAAAGGGAACAATTGCATTTTGATGCTGTGTCATAACATGTTCTGACCAATTTAATTTCCTCTCAAGAACTATTCCTAGAAACTTCACCGATTTGTAAATCTGAACAGAAGTTCCTAATAATCTAGAGGTTTTAAACCTACGATCTTCCTCCTATGAGTAAATAAAAGCACCTGGGTCTTACTGGAATTAATTGAAAGACCCTTTTCCTGAGTCCAACATATATCATACTGAAGGCACTTCGCATTAAATCTGAGATAGTAGTCAGACATCGCCCCAACTATAAAATAACACCATCATCGGCATATGCCTGTACATAGAATCCCAAAGAATTCATCCTGGTTAACAGTTCATCCATGACAGCAACCATAGCTTTGGTGAGAGAAACCACCCTCTGCCCCACCCATTTCAGACAGTGTCTGAAAAACGCATCCTGAAGATGGGCAAACGCCCGAAACCGGTCGATGACCACAAAAATGGAAAATGTCTCTGATACAGGTCTATGGAAGTTTGTATACTCTACTCCTTAAATAAATACCTATCCAGTTGAATATGTGGATGGGTCCCCAATGCTAGATAATATCTGGTATTTAGTCCGTCGTTGCATGCATATTCCTTATATTCCTGACCGGTTTCGGATTTTGTTTCACTGTCAGAGCAAAATTTATAAAGTTCGTGTTGAGAGTTCACTTCAACGCAATGTTTCTGTCACACTCACACTTGTTGGTTTGTTTATTTGTATACAAATGTAACCTCCAGTTCTGTACCCATCAATAAGTCCATGATAGCACGACCCCTAGTATTGATGTTGTTGCTGCCCCAGCCAATATGATGTGCATTTGCATCACATCCTATAATTATAGGTGTGTTGCTGGACTCTGAAAACTGTTCCAAATTTACTAATTCCTGAGGTGGTAGAGAAGGATGATCATAGGAAATGGCCACCAACTCCCAGAGCAACCCTCTTGCTGTAGAGCTCGTACAGTTAACATCTATTAAAGTGCTCTGTTTTTTTGAAAAAGAAAAAAACAGTTTGTATTGAGTTTGGATTGTGAAAATCAACTTGTATTTGGTTTATAGTATAAACTTCAAGTTGGCGAAGTTTTAAGAAATTCTACCGAAAGGGTTCAGAGAATTTTCAAATTAAAAACTCTAAAAATTGTTTAAAAAACTTTTAACAAGTTAGTGAATTTATTCGGTGGTAGGTGCGTAGTGGGGTAGTTACTTTGGTCGCTTCCCTACCTAAATATTTACCTGTTATTTAGAACTAACAAATAAATATTAAACATTTCATAAATAACATTCCGAATAGTGATATATGTTTGTATTTGTATCAGATTGAATTTGTTTATTTACATAAAAGCCTTTTTTTTGTATTGTTTATTATGATCTATATTGGTGATAATTTTTTTGGAGAATTAATAACGTTCTATTTGAAAATTCTTTATAATTTTTTTTTTATTTGTAGGAAAATTTATATACATTTCTTGATCCAAATTATTACATATTCTTACGGTTGTTGTAATAGTAATAGAAACACATAATGCCTGATACAGATAAAATTCTTGAGGCAATTAATTCTTTAAAAATAGGTATTAACAATAATTAGAGTAAAGTAGATGATGTTAAAAAAATAGTTATTGAAACAAATAACAAAATTGAAACCATGAGAACTGAAATTGATTCATAAAAAAAGATAAATAGTGAATTAAAAAGAAGCTATAAGGAACAGAATACAAAAATTAAAATTTTAGAAAAACAAGTCGATGTAGAAATCTTGTTTTGTACGGCATGGAGACCAATTCCAATGATAATTTGGTAATTTTGCAGCAAGTATTAAAAATAATTAACACTAATCTAAATGTAATATGTAATGAAAATTCACTTTAAGGTTTATGTTAGAAACTTGGTAGAACTTCCTCCAAACAGTCCGTTTTGCTTAAATTCGAGTCCGAGAGGAAAGTAATGATATACTATTTAAAAGAGCACATTTAAAATGTTCTAATTTATTTCTAATGGAGGATTATCCAAAAGATATTAGAGAGGAAAGAAAAATTCTCAATCAATTTTACAAACAAACTAGGGAGGAAAACAGAGAGGTAAAATTTGGCTATAATTATTTAGTTTTAAATGGAAAAAGGGTATACTGCGAGAATTTACTGAATGGTGGAATTCCAAATTCAAAGAAGAGAAGCACACCTAGAAGAGGACCAGTACGAAGGCGCACCAGTGCAAGTGATTCAGATGATGCTGTCATACCACCTGAGGACCCTAGGAACACGTCTACGCGCTCTAGGAACACAGCTGGAGCAATGGCTTGGTACTACTGAGAGAAAGAGCACTCAAGAAATATTAAAAAAGAAGAAAACCTCTTCTTGTGAGTCGGCTGTTGATAGCAACTAAGGAATCGCGTAAATAAAGCTAAGGTTTCATTTTGGAATTTAAAAGGCTTTAAAAATATTGAGGATTTTTCTCATTGTTATGATCAGTATGAGATTATGGGTTTCCCTGAGACATGGTTGGAAAAAAATATTAATATTAATTATAAATACTATGATGGGTTTAATTTTGAATTTCAAATGCCTTAAGAGAAAAAATTGTAGGCCAGGCAAGCGGTGGTTTACTTCTTGCAATAAAAAATTATTATAAGTATGATATAATAAATATTTCTTGTGGAGTATTTAGTTGTAAATAATCCACTTGCTGGAGATCGGGAATCAGGTGGACTGGAAATAAGAATTAGCCTTTTTATCATTCATTCAACTATACATTTATTTCTTGTCACTACATCCATAAAGGCGATGATAACCCAAATCCTAGTCTTCAGCGGGCAACGTTGTTGTTCAACGCACTGGTAATGGACTGGATTATGCTATAGTAGCACATGCAGATCCTAGGTACTGGTGTCGGAAACGGCAGATGTAGAAGCAAGCCCCTACAATCCGGTTTCTTAATAGTGGAGGACCAGTTCTAACCTGAGAATAGATTAGAACAATGTTAAATTAGAAATGTAATAACCCTTGAAAATCACCTTTTGTTATTAAAGAGAATAAAGAAATTGAATAAAATATGGTATTGTGATAATATGATGTAACTTTATGTAAGAATCAACAAGAGGGCATGTAACCCTAGATCATGCATTAACACAGGTTTAATCAGCACTTATTTAAAATAATAAACAGGGAAATACCTGAAAATGAGGCTTCCCAAATCACAGCTCTAATGGAGTAGGCTGTTAGAGTTGATTGGACACACTGCTGCTAGTTGTAATATTCAGCTACCAAGTTCTGGTATTAATGGTTCCTTGAAACAGTTGTATGTGCAATGTTAGAAATAATCCACAATAAATGTAATAATAGTTGTATTACAGTGGTAATAGTGCCAGTTAAGTTGAGGAAGTCGGTGGCGAAAGTATTGCGCAATATGGTTGATTGCGTCGTTTAAGTTAATAATTAATAGCAAATAATTCAGAAACGTTCCCAGGTTTTAGGATAGAATAATAGTAATAATAATAACCCAAAGTGATAAGGATGGGTATGATATAAAAGGCTGACTTACCGCTTCAGAAATTAGTCCACCTGTACAATTAATAATTACGTGAATTATATATTTCCTCTTGAAGATATAAATGGCACAATGAAGAAGAAGATTGCTGATTCAATAAAAGAAGCCGCCTGGAGCTGTAAGATGATATCATCAATTTGCAGAAAACGTGCTGGTTGAAAAAGCAATATGGCGTTGAGCCCAAAATTAACTAAGTGCAACAGGTGCCGTAACAGAGTGCAAGACTAGAGTTCTCAAACTACACTTCTACGCGGAACAGCGTGTGTTCTCTTTATGAATAATATGCCTGATGAATTAGACAAGTTAGGCAACATGATTCTTAAGTATAATCGAAAGAAGTGCATAGCACACTTATTTAATTTGATATTTAATAAATGATGTAAATTGAATCAAAACACCATTGAGATAAATCTAAATAATATAAAAATTAATAGAAAATAAAGATGACTAACCTAACAGTGTGGCCAGTCAACTGTATGTAAGAAAAATGAGAGTCCCCCCCCCCCCAAGGAAGTATCCTTTTATATCAATTCGCGTAGCAATACGCGACATTTCTAATTATTGGATTTTTGTTAAAATTCATCTTCGAGATATTCAATTTATCGTGGGGTTAATTTATTTTAAACCAAGTATTGAACTAATATATATGTTAGATTGTTTTGATTTGTCAATAAAGGATCTTGTTTCTGATTACTATTACTGTCCGATTCTGTTTTGCGGCGATTTTAATTGCCGTATTGGTAATTTGGCTGGTTGTACTGAAGAAGTTTTTGATGAATGCAATTTCTCAGGAGCTCGACTGAATCTGGATACTTGTGTCAATACTAAAGGGAAACAATTAATAGATTTCTTATAGGAGTCATCTTTTGCAGTATTTAACGGAAGAGTAAGTGATACTCCTGGTCAGTTTACCTTTATTGGAACACAGGGTAGTAGCGTTATAGAAATTGAATGTTGCGATACTAAACATATGGATTTTTATTTAGATTTTAAGGTGAATAACAATTTCGTAACTACTTCCGATTATTTCCCTTTAACAATCATGCTTGATTATTCAGTTAAAACTAATAATTTTGACCGTCAAACAGTACACAAGGAAATTATGACATGGAATAAATTTAACAATGAAATGTTTCTCTCCCCCCAAAGTGGCAATAGATTTTACACTTTCAAATACACTTTTGTATAATAACTTACTGGATGCTATGAACAAAGTCTTTAATGAATTAAACTTGATTAAATCTATGACTTTTAGTAACAAATTTAAACCAAATAAACCATGGTTCGATATTGATTGTGTTCATGCTAAACTTTCTATAAAGCAGAGTTTAAAGATATGTAAAGTAACTTTAAAGAAGAGCACAGGGCAAATTATATAAAGATAAAGAAAAACTTTATCAATCTTTTGAAAGAAAGAAGAAAATGTACGAATCTGATTGTTTGTTAAAGCGGTCTGATTGAAAAAACACTCAGTTGTTCTGGCAAACAATTAATACTCGGTCAAGACCTAAAACAGAACAGCTACCACTTGCTGTTTGGGCTCAATATTTGGCAGAACGGTACCAAACCGAACCATGTGAATTCACACCTTATTTTTTCGGAGCAGGCCATCCTTTCTTGATACAGAAATAACGTTTAGTGAACTTACTGATGCAATAATGTCCAGTAAAAATGGAAAAACTCCTGAAATGATAATGTCAAATACGAAATGTTTAAAAATCTCCCTGAAAACTGGCTTTTGTATTTGAACGTTTTACTCAATAAAATACTAGAAAGAGAAACTACCACAGCGTTGGGGTGAAATTACTTTAACAATGATACACAAAAAAGGCCCCAAGAATAACCCTGATAATTATCGAGGGATAACAATTATAAACTGTATTGTTAAAATCTTTAGGCAGATTATTAAGAATAGATTAGAGGAATGGGTTGAAAACTTGAGTATATTGCCTGAATGCCAGTCTGGTTTCCTTAAGGGTCGCGAATGTACTGATAATCTGATTTCACTTACTGCACTTATTGGAATTCACCTCCGCCAACCAGGAAGGAAACTATTTGTGTGCTTTGTTGACTTTCGGCAGGCTTTTGATTCTCTTCAACATCTCTTAATTTGGCAGAAGTTGTATGATCTGGGAGACAGTGCCAAACTAATTAAAAT
The DNA here is from genome assembly GCA_011037195.1 of Triatoma infestans. Taxonomy (NCBI): domain Eukaryota; kingdom Metazoa; phylum Arthropoda; class Insecta; order Hemiptera; family Reduviidae; genus Triatoma; species Triatoma infestans. The sequence continues at coordinate 38,151 of JAAEAF010000865.1, forward strand.
TTTAAAATATCTCTACTCTAAAGCTTGCGTCAAGATTTGTACTGCTAACGGTTATACGCCAGAAATGTGTGTGTCAAAAGGAGTATTACAGGGTGAAACGCTCAGCCCCCTTCTTTTTAACATTTTCCTCCGTGATTTTGAATATTTTTTCAGAAATGAAGGTTGTTTGGGGGTGAATATCGACGATAAATCTGACGTTTTAAGCCTGTTTTATGCGGAAGATCTCCTTTTAATGGCGGAGAGTAAGAGAGATTTGAATAAGAAAATTACGGTATTGTCTAAATATTCCACCTTAAATAAATTGGAGGTAAATATTGATAAAACTAAGATTATTATATTTAATAAAGGGGTAAGAACTAAGAGACATGAATTTAGATATAACAATAAACAACTGGAAATTGTTAAAACATTTCAATATCTAGGTGTCAATTTTTCAAAATCGGGGCTGTTTTTAGAGGCAGCCAAGAAAGCAGTTATAGAAACAAACGCAGCATGTGGTGCTGTATTTAGATTATTTACAAACGCCAAGCTCCATTCCTGGGGTTCCCGAATGCGACTGTATGAGTCTATTGTTTTAAGCACCCTGTTATATGGAGCTGCAGTCTGGTCATAACGTTATGTGGACAGATTAGAAATGTCAGCTGAATTTCTTCAAAAGGTTACTATCTCTTGGCCGTACTATCCCTAATTTTGCTGTAAGGTTGGAAAGTGGAATTTGTAATTTGAAAGTACAAGCAGCAAAATTATCTGTCCCTTGGTTGTGTAGACTATTAGAAATGGATAGAACTAGACTGCCAAGAATGTATTACGAACGTTTTGAAGAAGTTGGATACCAGTCTGCTGTATAAAACAGACTATAACTGGGTCTCTCAATGCAAGCAATTTTTTGTAGAATATGATTTTTACCATTTATGGGAGAGCCAAGATCCTACACTTATAAAACGAAATTTAAAAAGAATGTTGGGCATGATGAGCCAGAAATTTGGGACCGAGAGTCTGAAAGAAATGTTGAAAGTTTGAAGAACAAATAGATTTATTAGGTAGACAGTAAACTGCTGCTAGATTCAAGTCGAAAGGATGACAATGTAGAGTGACCCTGTGGATTGTATGAATTCATTTTGATGCGATGGTAATTGATTATGATCTAAAGTATTCTTTACTAGATCCATGAGATGGTCAGTCCTGTAAATAATGCATCCAGCTATGCAAAAGTCAGATCGTCCTGTAAAGTGAGTTTCAGAAATAAGTGCGATGTCAGTTCGTTTGTCATTTAGAAATATGTCTAATTCGTCTCTGTCGGAATTCAACCCGTTGGCATTCCAGAGGAGAATGCAAGTGAATGTTGAGGATTAAGATTCATCGAGAAAGTTTAGGAATGAGTTCACTAACAACAGTAGTAAGAAGTGTAATGAGAGGTATAATAAGAGATTTGAATTCAGTGATGAATGATGTAAGGGAGATAATGTCATTAGAGGTAGTAGAAGGCGGTACAAGGTTGGACGGACTGTTTAGGTACTGGTATAGCTGGACGAGAAATTGTGTAGCTTGGTTGATGGTGCTCGGCCCGATTTCCATTGTTATGGAATGCGTCATTATTATTTGTTCTCCGCAGGCGTTGCAGTTCTTTGTGGAGCACGCATCATTTCCAGCTGGCCGCATGCTCTTCTAGGCAGAGAGCGCACATCGGAGGTTTTTCACGTGGTTTAGTGCATTCGGTTGATGGATGTAAACCAGCACACTTTACACATCTGGGAGCGTGATTACAGTACGTTCGTGTATGTCCGTACTGCTAGCACCTTTTGCACTGTAGTAGTTCAACTGTTTTGTGTGGTCCTTCTATTTTTATGCTGGTAAAGTAAAGTTTTCAGATTGAATATTTTCTGGTTATTTTGTTGTGATTCAAGATCTACAAAGAACAGTGGGAGTGGTGATTTAGACTTGGGATGTTTAACATTGTAACATTTCTCACTTTTTCAATTTGTGGCGCTCCAGATCCTCTATTATCTCTGTAGTTGATGTTGTGTAGTGTAAATGTCTTATAACTACACGCAATGCTTTTTCTGATTTAATTTGGTATGTGTGGTAATCTGCCTTGATTGAAGGTAGTGAATTGTAAGTCTATTATCCTTCCATTGTACTTGTATCAAGCATTAGGCTGTCAATGCGAGATTTGCAATCAAAAGAGTCAGGCCCTATTAGCTGTGTCAAAGATTTACAGAATATACTTTTGATCAATATTGGCGGCGGCTAGATAGTTTATTTTACTTGTTCTTCAGAACGTATTTCTTGTTCGTCTTGTATGGCGAGTGGGGAAAATGGATTAGGAGTGCATAATTTTGAACTTATGTCCTGTAGAGCGCAAGTTCTATTACAACTGTCTTGATTTTCCCCAGAAGATTCTGAGTTTTGCTTGAAATTAGAATACTCAGGTTTCCCTATCTTCGGTAAGTGGAAGAGTTTTAATGTTTTTCAGTTTATTTTTTTTTAATTTTTGTTAAAGAATTTGGCGTTCTCTCTTTACTTTTTTATTAAGGTTACTAACTTTAGCGACTATGCCAACTGATCACAGCTGACTTGTTCTGCGTTTATCTCCATACGAGAGACTTGTTATTAAAAAAAACTAAATAAATAATTATTTAATTGTTCAAATTCTCCTAACCTCTGAGTTCGTATTATTATTTAGAAGTTCCAAAAAAACACAATTTTCTCTTACATTGTAGAATAGTTTGTAGTAGCAAACCAAAACTTTAAAATTCAAGAGGAATACCTCCCCTCACACTAAACTAAGCACTTTTACCCGGAAAATTAGGTTTAACTTAAGAAGCAAAATCAAACATACTCGCTAAGTTCCCAAATGGCCCGAAGCCTACCGTCTGCGTTTGTCCACCTTCTTAGCCATCCGCGCTTCCACAAAAGTGAAGCGCAGATGTTACCAAAGCCGGACGAGGACGAGCAGGTTGGACTTGAATGAAGTTGTGCGACAGGATATCTGTCTCTAGAAACATAGAAGTTTCACCCTACGTGAGTAATACTCCCTCAAACTATTTGGCTCCATATATGATGCCAAGTGTTTGCTCTCCCGAGCGTCGGCCAGATGGATGATGTGATACTACAACTACGTATAACTGTCGAAATCTTGCATCAATTCTTCCGTCTTTTTTCTAAAATATTGCAGATTTTAGAAAGGGAATTATACTTTTTGTAATATATTTTAAAGGGTAAAAAAATGAAACAGTAACTATTATAGATTTTTGTATAATTTATATATACCAACTTTATAATAGCTATTATTATTACTTATTTTAACTTGGTCCAAATTGCAGAAATCTGTACAGAGTAGAATGTTACATTTTTTGTAAATATTGCTTGTTGTTATCATATACTGTAATCAATGTTCTAGAGGATTGAGCACATTACCTGCTTTGTAGTTGTTTATTGTCCTTCCAATCGTGTATCTCTCCTCCAATCGTGTATGCTTCCACGCTCTTTTGCCAAAGATTATGTCAAAGTTTGTTTTTTGTTAGCCGCGCACCTGTACATAATGATAATGTCAGTAATGTGGGTTCCAATCTGCTTGTTAACCTCCGGATTAGTAATTTGACAAAAGAATTTTGTTATTTATTTTAACTCTAGAATTCGAATTCAACCAAATTAAGCAGTCGATTCCCAACAGTTATGATTGCTTGAAAAATAATGGCAATGTACCACCTGTTAGAAACAGAAATGCACTGTCTGAATATGTTTTTCCTATGTTATAACTCATTCTATACCCTCGCTACGGTTATTTAAATTTTAGGTCTCTCAAAACAATTATACACCTTCAGCCTAGTTTCTTGTCACTAAAAACAATCAAAGTGTTTGCTTCAAAATTATTATTATCAATCCATTATCTGGGTAAAAAGAATAATTTTCTTTCCAGAAATCTGTATTAAGGAAGAACAAATGCAAGAGGAAACCGCGATCTTTTTCTTTGTTTGTATGATTTGAGAATGTGAACATCATGCTCAATATTGTCTTTTAATGTTGTAATATTTCCTACTAGTTTGCCCCTGTAAAATGTTTTTCTTTTTGGCTTGCTAATAGAGAAATAATTATTTTTTTTAAATTATTCACTGAACAGAATAGAGTACTAGCGCGCGCGTGTGCGAGGTAGGGCGCGAGAGGGTGTTGAGAAATGTTCTGACATTGCACAGTATAGAACTCTATTTTTTGTATTAATTACGAGGAATAAAAACTGTTAAAACATACATTAAACAGAACTAAAATGATTTTTGGAATATTTAGGGAAATTTCTTCACTCCTTGTCTAACTTTTCAGCAAGCATTTCAAGTTTAAAGAAAATCGTTGGGCCATTTTCGAGAAAAATCATGTGCTATTCTCTGGTAAGTCTTTAATTCTACTTATAGCGATGATGTATTTTCAAGTCTTCAAAAATCAATTGTCCAAAGAATATACTTATCTTTCTGATCGATAGTAATTATAACTCGATTAAGTTTAGGACCAGATACTTGTATAAAATATACAATCATTCATATTAAAATCAGGCTTTTATTGATAAGAACTTGAAATTTTTACCAATGCCAAGTGTTAAATATAGATCTGTTAGTCGTTAAGTTAGAGACACTGCTGGAAGAAATGTCCACAGTTCCAAACGAAGACTTTGATTTTGGATATAACGCAATCATTTCCCCTGATTAGAAGTAATTATGTAGTTATCTGGACTGATATACCAATATAGTTCCAAGTAAACTACTAATTTTCTTAAAGTGATTTTTTTTGTCCAAACATTTTAATATGGCCAACCAAATATTTCCCCAGTGATTAAAATAGGTGATTATACTCTTTTAGTATGTTATACAGAATTAAAACGGAACCTCATTCTTTGCTATTATTTGAAAATTTGTAGAAAAGTATTTTGCAATATCCTTTTCTAATTTCTCTCTATTTTGTAAGCATTGGTTTCTTTTCTGGTGTATGTGGTTGCATAACCAAGAAAAGCAAAGCTAAGATACGCACTTTCGATAACGCAATCATTTCCTCTGATTAGAAACTAATTTCCCTCTACTATATTTAATAGCGATTAAAACTTATTCCAATATTATTCGATTAAAAAATAACATGTATTAGTGCATGATATGGCTATTTGGAATTACTAGACCGAACCAATACGATCACTTTAAATTTTACAGTGAAAGAACGCTGTCTGAACTCTGAAGCCCGGCTGAGAAGGCTCCAGGCGCCAATGACCACACATGTTAAAGCGCCTTAAATAAAAATAAATAAAAACTACAGAGAGCGCTAAGATCAAACTGCACAAGCCTTCTAAATAAATGGAAATATTTATATGGTTATCATAATATAAATTATTATTATAATTATTATTACAAATGAGCAAGCGGCAAAGCCGGTAATAGCTCGCAAAGTTGTACAAAATAGCTTGGTACAAGAGGTTAACAAAATTAAATAGTGATAACTATGAAGTACTTAGGTTAAAGAAGTGATTTAGAATATATTGCACAAGTAGAATGTAGAAAATAATATACATTGTAACCAAGTGTGGAGTGGTAGGGGGCATAACAACGCTCGCCTCAGTACGAAAAAGTTTGATGGAGTGGGGACACTCCGCTACTGGCTCTGATGTAGTACGTTTGTATATAGCAGTGCATCTGAAAATAAATTTATATCTAATACTGTATCTAATTACCTAATCTATTATAATAATTTCTTGCTTTCGTTTTCTCTCTGTTTGCTGTAAATATATAATTCAAAAGTAAAAGTGAATTATCGCATGAACTCAGCCCTTCTCACCCTAGCATAGCTGAGGATTTTAATCTACTTATAAGGACTGGTGAGCTATCTTTAACTATCTAACAGACGAATTTTCAAGAAAATTCTGCATACCCACCAGAAGTGCTTATAACATATACAAAAATTAAATAAATTGGAACTTCTAAAATTTTGCACTAACCATATTTACCTAAAAAAATAAATGACACATAACAAATAAAAATAAAGTTGGCGTTATTTATGTAACTTTGTGAAAAGTGTCATATTTGCTCTTAAAGAGTTCTTAGATGAAGCCTTAACAACAGTTGATGGCAAGCCATTCCATGGGAAGACAGAACGAACTGTGAAGAAGTTGTGTCTTATGTCCAGTCTGGTGTGAGGACATTCTAGAGTCAAGTGATGGCCCCGTAAATAGTTCAAATATCTTCGTACAAAGAGAGAAGACATGTCACATGTGTAATATCCAGTTAAAATCTTAAACACCTCGATCATATCCCCTCTAGTTCTTCTAGTGTCCAGATCGGATAAATTAAGCACCTTTAATCTTTCAGAATAAGATAGAATTTTCAGAGATGGAGACACTTTAGACATTTTTCTTTGAACTGATTCTAAGAGATTTTTGTCCTTAGAAAGATAAGGAGACCATGTCAGAATAGCGAATTCCAAGAGTGGACGAACATATGTAGTTAGACTCTTCTCAGGTTGTCTGGGCTGATGTCAGTAAAAGACTTTCTTATAATATACATTAAACTATTGCATTTTTTAACTACTTTAGTCACTTGCTTGCCCCACTTTCGATCATTAGAAACCAACACTCCAAGATCCAAGATTTCTTCAACAGATGTAAGCTGTGTTTCATTTATACAGTAAAGGTGACATGGATTATTATGACCCAAGTGTAATATTGCACATTTACTTGTGTTGACTAGTAAAAGCCACAGACTGCACCAAAGCTCAAGTCTTACTAAATCCTGCTTGATAGTCGATTTTAATTTAAATAAACGCAAAATTAAAACAGGTAATGGGAGACTGGGAAACAGGGCTCTATGCTGGCGTAGATAGCTTTTAAATAAAGTATGGGCATTTACTTTGGAAATATGATTGCACACTAGCAATTTATTTATTCGTTTTATAAATGCTGAATTACCATAAAAAAAAATCTAATATAAAAGTATTTGTTGACCGTTGATGAATTATGTTATGAAGAAATTTGGTGAGGATCGGTCAAGAAAGAACATTCAATTATGCCAGCGTTCGACAGGGTTTTCTGTCTTTATCAAGGCTTTAACCTTTTAATTTTTTTTCCCTTATGTTTCTGCCCTAGTTTGATAAATGTGTAGTTTTCAAAGTTCCACTCAAAATTCTTTCTCCACATTTTCACAACTGTGTATATATTAAAGCCTTGATAAAGACAGGAAACTCTGTCGAAATGTTGGCATAATTAAATGCTCTTTCGTGAGCGATCCTCTTCAAATTTCTTCATAACAAAAAATCTAATGTGAAACACTCACGATTTTCACTAATTGCAGTTTTCGTAATTATATGACAAAATTTTCTTCAAACTTATAATTTAGTACTAAATGTTTATTTGACTTCAATTTTATATCAATGGGGAAATCTAAATTTAATATAATGACTCTTTTGAGAAAAGCATAACCTTTCCCCACCCTCCTCCTAAACTTCTTGATATGAACTTTCTAGGGAAAAAGTTTCAAATAAAAGTGATAGGTCTCTGAATCCATAGTTAGTGTACCAAATTTAAAGAAATCCGTCGTTGTTAAACGCAGAAAAATGAAAAAACTCGGTCAGTAAAAACGCACTTCCGTTCAACCGATTTTTTTTTTTTTTAAATTTAAGGCGCTTTATCATCTGTGGTCATTAGCGCCCGGACCCTTCTCAGTGCACTGCCGGCCTCCGGACAGTGTTCTCTCGCTATAGACAACACTGTCCTTCACCGAACAGTGAGCTGTAGAAGCTCCTAGGAAGGAAAAATCTAAGGGTAACACTGGACTCGAACGCGGGACCTCCGCGTGGGTGTCCAACGCGCTAACCGATTGCAACCGATTTTATTCAAACTCGGAATTATACTTAAATGTGGCAACATATTCTAATTAATATTATTTAGATGATAGCTTTGTATATTAAACTGCAATAGTACTTTAAGAACCCACCCCTTTCCCCAAAGCCGCCTTAAATGAATTTTCCCGGAGAAAGGTTTCTAATAAAAATTGTAGCTCTTTTAATTGGTATAGGAAGTTTAAATAAAATAGTTGGAACTATTTTAGAGAAAATCGCAAAAAAGTGAAAAATAAAATTCAGTAAAGTGGTACTTCTGGAGGAATTTTGTCAGACAACTTACTGTCAGATCCCATTGATGATACATAAGCGGAGTTTTAACTTTGAACTTTCTGCTCGTTTTTAAGCTATGTTGTTCACACGCTCACGCACCATTTTCTAAATACATTTATGAACGCAGGGGATCTCAAAACGTGTATTTCTGAGAAAAACTCGACATCGAAAATTTGATACGATTACAATTCTTCTTCTTATTAGGAGTAAGAGAAAGTAAAAATTCATAATATTCATTATAACCTTTTTTAACCATTTTTACATCAATGCATTAATTTAATTCAAGATTGGCGGTTCACCTGATGTTAAGGTTGCCACCAGGATAAATCTTTCATATCAATTTAAATTAATTAAAAAATAACTTATTGGACGCAAAAGATAATTCAATGATTAATTTTTCACTTTCATAAAAATGGATTTATGAAGCAGTGATTATGGATCAGTATTTTTAAATTGAGTTACATCATCAAAAATATATTTCAATTACGAATGATTAAATGAGATCTGATAGCGTTTAGCAGTCCTTGATACAGATTTTGGCAGGCTATTTGTTGCAGGTTTTCTTACTACAAAGATCATGGCAGCTCTCGTCGGTAATACGGCTGCCAAATTTGGCAAACCATTAATTTTCAATTCTTCAAATTGTAAGTATATTTATAAATAATATTTTTAAATAACCATATTAACTTAATTCCTCAACAACCAACCATTGTTCAATTTATAATGTTTGCTTGTTTGTTATGATTTCCACTTTAAGGTTAGCATTCTTTAAGATAAGTTGTTTTTGTAGTGAAACGTTATTCAGTTTGTTATTATTTATAACTGTTCGTTACTTGTGATTATCACGTAACAACATAATAAAATTTTTATAATTACTTTCTAACCTTCATTAGCCCTCTATAGTCCCACTTGACCTATAAACTTTTTATTTCTGGTTGATAGCCAATATTTCACTTCATCACATGAACTAGTATATTTTCATTTTACAATGTTCCCACAATTTTCTCAAAACATTGACTCAATTTTTGTATATTTTTTGTGTATTCATTAAAAAAATAGCCTAATTCCCATAGATGCAATGGTATGAATTTCTTACTATCCAAAATGAGAAAAAGGAAAAGATGTTTCAAACCAATTTAAACTTCCAAAATTTAAATATTAACATAATTTACCAAAATAAATTAACTTTTAACTTTCATTTCAAATCTTTTTACAAAAATCGGCAGTCTTCGCATGGCTATAGACAGAAATGTAAAAGGAAATGAATGACCTAGCAATAATAAAACACTTAGTTAATATTTAACACACAGTTTATTGATAAGGTGGTAATAAAAAGAAAAATCACCCTCTTAATGCATTTAGAAGTTCAATAAAACTTCACTATTACAAATAGCAATGCCTATGTGACATATATATGGGAGTAATATTCCTTGAAATAGAACATTTTTCAACAATAGAACACAACAGTAACTTATAAAATTTCCATTTCTTTAAAAAATTGAGAATTATTATTCGGTCTATGGGGGGGGGGGGCAAACTATCAAAGCCCCACTGGGCTATATAATGTAGCTACCCCGAAGAAAAACAACAAATCGGGTCTAGAACAAAAACCCAGACCAGGGTCTAATCCATCTAAGTTTCACCGCAGTCCGAACAAATCGGACCTTAATCTCTTCCACAGACACTGTTCTGACCAAAGGTCTTCAACTTAATTTCCTCGCAACCCAAGTAATTTGTCATAAGATGGATGCGAGTTTTTTCCTCTGTCTCACAACTCTACAAGAGGGGTCTGGCACGCGCCATTTTACACAGAGGAGCCTTACACCAGTTACTGACATTGGGAAAAAATCACTAGTCTTCTGTGGCTTGAACAGCATAAAAAAGGAAACATAGTAGTTACTGATGTTTAATTCATTAAACCTTATTTCTATTTTATGGTCCATAAGTAATTACTAAAATTGCATGTAAATCTATCAAAAAAAATAATTCGTTAATTCTTGATTATGTTGTTATTCAGTAAAATTGGTTCAAAACTTAAAAAAATCCTCCAGATCGAAACCGGTTGTTAAAACAAAAAGTGGAAATTCAAATTGAAAATTTGAAGTCTGTTCACTTTTGTCTTTTTGGAAAAATTAGCCTTATTGTTAAAGAACATGAATGTATTGTCAAGACCAGTTACTGTATACATTAAGGTAGAAATTAATGAAAAAACGCATTCATGCTTTTCTGTAGAAAAACATTCTAATTTTATGTTCACATTCAGAGTGCACCGAATGTAATACAAAAATTATATTCATTTTTAACCTTTATGGTAATTGGAAAATTGTGTGGTCAAATTTTTAAAGTTAATTGAAATTTAAATTGGTATTCGTTGAACGAATTTCTTGATAAGCAAGTACGCTGATTGAGATTTCCTCTTCCATCGTCATTATAAACATTAGCGGCTTTTAAGATAATTGGTTCCTCTTCATGGTTGAAATGCTGGAATTCTCTGCTCAGTTTTATTTTTCTATTTGAATGATTAATTTTTAGTTGTATGTTTATCTTTGCTAGTGGTATTGTCAACGGCAAGATGTATAACAACCGGAAGTTTGTTGAATACTCCAAGGAAGACGGTAAAGGACAGGACCGGCAAGAATATTGTGTTTGTCGATGGAGTGCGCTCACCATTCCTTATGTCCGGCACAGATTACGCCAAACTGATGCCACATGAACTTGCAAGACATGCCTTAATGTAAGTTTCATATAATTTATTGCTTCGTTATTTCATAATTTTTTTATTTTATTTTTTTACTTAAAATGTAATTTTTGTAATAAGTGTTGCCTGGTTAACCAATAATGATAGTTAACAGTTCGGTATTGCTGAAGGTTTGCAAATATCCTCAGCTGCCAATAATTGATTAAAATGTAAGTCAGCCTTCTTTGAAATGCAATATAGTTTCTTCAACAATTTAAATGTCTTTGAAAACTTCTTCCACTTTTTAATTTTCTTACTGCCAAAAGAGAAAGTATTGCGATTATCTACAATTTTTGAAATTGAGTTTTTCATCTGAATCAATGTTTTTTATATACTTTGAATAAGAAAAAAAATGTTTTTAACGAATGATTTGTATATATCTATATAGTGAGTGAGGAGAGGAACCTAAATATCTCAACATAAAAAATTGCAAAAGGTTGAAACTTGATATTCCGTTTAAATACCATTTTCGAATTAGACATGAAGTTTTCGTTTAAAATCCATCAATCACAAAAGCAACTTTATTAATTTTTTTTTTCAGTTTTTCGGAGTTTTCTCAAAAATGGCTCCACCAATTATCTTGAAACTTCGTATATAAACTACAAATGCAAAGATCTACATCTTTTATTTAAGATATTTCCCTGGAAAAATTCATTTAAGGGCACTTTTAGGGGAGGGGTGGGGTTACAGCTTCCTCTAAAGTGGTATCATAGTTGATTATACAATTCTATCATCCAAACAAAATTAGTTAGAAATAAATAGTTGGCCAAAATTCCAAATGTTAAGAAAATTAGTAAGCCGGAAGTGCGCTTTTACTGAACAGCTTTTTCAGTTTTCGACGAATTTCGTTATATTTGGAACACAAACTATAACATTTGTCAATTTTATAATTTTGAGAACAAGAGTAAGAGAAAGTTGTGTGAGTATTTCACATCAGATTTTTTTTAACCTGAATGCTAACTACAAACATATAAATCCATGATTTTTATTTGAATCATTTTTTCGGAAAAGGTTATTTAGTAGATTTCTGGGGAATCTAGATGTGAGGCTTGAAACGGTTAATATAAGTTTTGCTGGGGACTGATCGAGGAGTTTCTGGTGTTTATTGCATTAAAAAAGTAAATATAATTTCGGCTTGCCGCCAGTCATTAACCGCTTGTAAAGATCCTAGGTTTGAAGAAAATTTGTGAGAATTAATAATTGCAGTGTTTTGCAGAAAGTTGTGTGTTTGCCAGCAGCCAGCCAGGTGCCTTCTTAGCGGAGATAGAGCATCTTGAGAGCTACAGGATCTTGCTTGATTTGTTCTAATTGTTCTTCCCTCGTACTTCACTGAAAGATATCTTGGCTATTGCTGTGTATTATAGGTTTTCTGAACGGCTGCTTGTTTTTAGAGAACAAGTATTTGTCACAACAGCAATAATTAGTATAAACGTGAATTTTAATGACATTTGAATTTTTTGAGGTCTTTGATGAAGAAGACTGGTGTACCAAAGGAACTAGTAGAATACATTATTTATGGTACAGTCATCCAAGAAGTGAAAACTAGCAATATTGCCCGCGAAGCAGCCCTGGCCGCAGGGTTCAGCGACAAGACACCTGCTCATACAGTGACTATGGCTTGCATTAGCAGTAATCAAGGCATTACCACAGGTAATAAGCTTTTCAGAAAAATATTGTCTGATTTTTTTTTTTAATTTTCTGCAGTATTATAGTAAAACACTTTGGGTTGAGACTGCGCCAGTCGTTTGTTATAAACTGACAGTTTCTCTATATTACAATAAGCTTTTTCTTCAGGGTAGTATTGCCTCTAATACTGAACCTATATTATGGCCGTGAAAGTCCGGAAGATATTTGCAGCATTATTCGTCTTTTCACATATCATATTTGATATATAATATCTGTTATTGAATATTGACGAATTTGTGTGAATATTTTGTTACATATCAGCAAAAATTCAAAGGCCCTTTTATTTTCATACTTACCTTTTTAAGGCTCAAATAGATCTTGAAAATGTATTCAAATTTCTTTTGGGTTTTTATCAGTGTCGTTATAAAATTTCGTTAATTGTGGTAAGAATTTTTGAAACTTGTTTTTTCGAAATATCAAAGCATTATTGAAATAGTTAATATCCAAAAATGGATACTTTTCAGATTAGTTTTTTTCTTTCTTTTCCATTTCCATTTTCCATTTTTTTTTTCTTTCTTTTTCATTGCAGCGAATTTTTTGTTCAGTTTTTCTTATCTGTTTTAAATCAGACACTTACAATTCAGTGAAATGTTTTATAGCAACATATTTACAATGCAAAAATAACAAAAAGAACAAAATCGGAGAAATAATATCTAGATGTATGCATACCTAGTTGGGTACACCAGTGGTGAAGACCTTCGGGATAAAGAAGGTCCTAGAATATATTCCGAATGATTTACATACGCTTGAGACATCTATTATGTATAGAGTTTTATCGCTAATAGCCATCGCAGCTGATGCGCTTAAAAAAACAATAATAATATCAAGATAACAAAACATATTATGTTCTTTTTATTTCTTTATCAGTGTGTACTTTTTAAGGTGAATCTCCACAGCTATTGGCCTTCTTTCGTCATTACCACTAATGGAACTATGTCTTCTTCAATGGCTTAAGGTCATTGAAAAATATAGCCGTGACCATATAGCTTTCCTGATATTCGGCCTCTGGTTTTATTTTTTCTGTTGAACATTACCACAAAGAGAACATCTTTGTAAGACAACATTTGCTTACACGAGATGCCATGTAAGGTACACGAGATCGCATGTACAAGCGTGTCATGCGATCAACTCCAAGTTGATAAATAGAAAATCCAGCTCAATATGACTACAGTAGAAGTGTGTTATTATTATTTAATAAGTTCTTGTCAAAATGTTCTTCTCAACTTGTTCTTTTTGAATCATTGAATTAAAAAATACAAAAAACCGTACTCAAGCGAACAAGAAACGAAATAACCCACTTGTAAATGTATTTTATAGGCATTAGTTTTTCAGCTTGATATTTTGAAAAACAGTTTATGAACTTCTTTCTAAATTTTATAAAAATACTTTTTAATAACGTTTAAACAAGTGTGTAAGTATAAGAAGCAACTAAATCCAAAATGCAAAGAAAAATTAACTTTGTCTTATGCTTTGTCCTACAACAGTTAAGAAGATCTGCACAAATTGGCCCCCCCATACTCGTGGGTCAGTTTCACTCATTATTTACTAAAAAATTATTAGTATTTACTAATAAATCGAGGAACGGTTGTAGTTTTCTATCATCTCTTTAACAATAATACTAAAGAAACTTTATTGTTATACAGGTATAGGTTTAATTGCGGCAGGTGCGTACGAAATAATTGTAGCCGGTGGGGTGGAATCAATGTCCGATGTGCCAATAAGACACTCCAGAAAGATGAGATCGTTGATGTTACGAGCAAATAAAGCCAAAACTCCCATGCAAAAGTTACAACTTTTAGCTTCCATTCGACCGGATTTCTTTATTCCAGAGGTAAGTTATGCTTTCTTTTTTTTAAAGAAACAATTGTACATATTCCTATTTTTTTTTACTTTTAACATCCTTCACTTTTTTAAAAATTAATAATTCCTAAATCCAATTATTTCGAAATGAAAATAATTCCCATTCCTTTCCTAGGTACCATATCCTGATCTTCCTGCTTTGAACATTGAAGAAGAAACTGAAATTTTCTTCATGGTATTAAACATTTTGTAATATTATTGCATAACATACTTGTATCAATCTTTATCTTACACACAGTATAATCTATTTTGGAAAACATTCAGTATTATTATGGCTGATCGTTATTGTTATTAATTATAATCAGTGCTAGAATTTAAAATACATTAAACTAAATGAGAAAGAAATACAGCTATCTTCGTCATACACAACATCCATCGGTTTCCCAAAACTTACGATTTCACTCTGAACAAATGATACTCTCTATTGCTTCGTACTGTTGCTAATTTAAATTATTTTCAGATACAATCACAAGACTTTCTCTTACTGATTTCCAACTCCCGAAGAACAATTTTTTTCTAAACACATGGAATTTGTATACAAAAGTTAATAGTTTTTAATGGAACTGTATGAACGGTGCAAACAGTCCAAAATATTTAAATACCACTTTAGTGAAGTTATACCGATTTTTCTCCTTTTTTTTCGAAAAACGTTTAAAGTAAAACCGGTATATGTATAAAGCTTAGTAGCAATACAAGTTTTGAGAAAATTGCAACACACTGATGGAAAACATATTTAATAAAATGATTCGTCACGAACCCGATTTTCTTCAAACATCAATGTTAAAGCTATCATCATAGCTCCGCGAGAAACTTCTACAGTGGAACTTTTCCGGAAAAATGTTTCAGATACTAATGTGTTGTAAAAATAGACCTGAGTTTTTTACTTTAAACTTAGTAAGTTTAGCTACCATGCAATGTAGTTTCATAACTTCCAATGATCAACTATATTTTACTTATTCCATGTCCACTTACACATTTAGTAAAAATTGAAAATCTGATGAAAATATGTCAGAATTGCAACAATTAAAGTATGAGAAAGTTATGAGAGTGTTGAAAATCAGATTTTTCTACTGTGCCGATAAACAGACTAATTGGATTAATAAACTTTTTCAAATTCTGGAATCTCAAAAGAGGTATTTCCGGTGGGACATTCAATGTAGAAAATCTGACCTAACATCGCAATACGGAACTGGGAACAACAGTTCTCCTACGGCAATGGGAACAACGAAACAAAGTTATTTAAATCCTGACAACCGGAAATACTTCACTTATTGCAATAAATATTTGGTGTTTTTTTTTATCCTACCAAAAAGCAAACCATTTTATTTTATTTCCCTTCCTGATATAGCAATAGTATTGCAGAAAACAGAACAATGTAAATACTTAACTTAAAATCGATCACTAATTTGCCATTTGCTTTTTAATAGTTACCGGCAGTGGCGGAATTCACTTCTGGGGAGACAATGGGTCATTCGGCGGATAGACTAGCGGCCGCTTTCAAAGTGTCCAGACTAGAACAAGATCAATATGCACTGAGATCGCACACATTGGCAAATGATGCTCACAACAAAGGCTACCTTACAGATATTGTACCATTTAAAGGTGTGTATATGATCGACCTCATTTTTTGGGGAGAAGAAATTCCACTTTTTAAATAAGCGTTGATTCAATTTTTCTGAATTGTTCATCAGGACTAATGTCAATTAATACGTCTTTCAGCCATTATGTTGCAGTTTTCTTATTTCTAAATTCTTTTTTTGTGCCTATCATATGTATTATAATTGCTTTCCATAAAATTTATTTTATTTTTAACAGTGCCTAATTCAGATAAAGTGGTAGAAAAGGACAATGGCGTAAGAATATCTACACCAGAAAAAATTGCTCAACTAAAACCTGCTTTCATCAAACCTCATGGTACAGTGACTGCGGCTAATGCTTCCTTCTTGGTGGGTCTCATATATATATATATGTAATTATGTTTAACAGATTTATTATTCAAAATTTTCTACAATACAGAATAATTAAATTACAAGTTATTATAACCACAAACCAAACACAGATTTCTTTATAATGTAAACGAAGCGGGCGAGTTGGGAGGGGATTGACGGGAACTCATATAGACAAGCCTTGGTTTCAGAAAATAATGTACTTATTGAATGAAAGTTATCTTTACAAATTAATACTTTTAATACTAAACCTTACAAAAATTTAATACTATTAAAAAAAAAAGTTAATACCCTTTAAAAATTAATACTATTACCTTACAAGCTAATATCAAACTTAAGTTATTAATCAAATTATAATTATTAATCAAATTATAAGCTAATACTAATCACCCTATGCCAAAACAAACAAAAAACAAATAATAAATTCGATTATTAGTTAATAAATTCTCATGCCTTGCCAGAGTTACTATGGAGAAGCTGACTCACCCACACAGCCACAAGCCAGGTTTCATTCTTCGCACACAACCACAGACTGACTTCCTTGTAGTTGTTATTGTAATCTCGTGACAATAGGAATCCACTCCAAAGAGGGGAGGATTCCCGAGTCAGCAATCTCTGTAACCTGTCTGGCAGGGCCTCTGCTACTCTACATTTAAATTAAATCTATATTCTACACTTAATTACGTTCAAATATTACGTTTTACATTTATTTGGTTAAATAACATATATGTAGAAATAAAAGTTTGTAAACCTCACTCTACCCAACTGAACGTAGTGCAAACTGCTCAGGAATAACCCTCACGCCAGTGGTGACCCAGACAACCAATATTATTCTTTACATCTCCCTCCTTCAAAGTCACTTTTTCAGTCGGGAAAAGGGACAATTTACAGCTGTGGAAGTAATTACTTTCTTAAATAATTACTTTCTTCTTCCTCCCGCAGTCTACTTCATACATTAAAGGTGAAATTCGTCTTGAAATCTTGAATGGACCAATTCGTACTTTATCAGTCTTTTTCCCATTTTCTATATAAACGAGATCCTCCACATTGAATTCATGCTCTCTTCTAGTCTTGTTAATCGCGTTCTATTAATATTGAAACTTTTCATAGAATTAGAAATGCTTCCTTTCTGTCTTGAGCAAGATCATTGGGATGAAGCATTGAATTGACGGGGCATATAACAGAGTTCTTTCCTAAAAGTAAATAAGCCGGCTCGAATCTCGTGGAACTATGGATTGTTTTATTGTATTCTGTCACGCAGTCTTCAGCAATCTTCGACCATGCACGCCCATCTCCACTATTTATCTTGCATCTTATATGTTTTACCAGTGTTTGGTTTAATCTTTCATTAAGTCCATTTGACTGTGGGCAGTCTATAGATGTAAATACTAGCTGAATATTCATATATTACCCAATACACTGCGGACGCCAGATTTGTCTGTGTGTCTCTTAAGATTGTGCATGGCAACTAAGTTCTCTTGTGCAGGTGAAATTTTGTTCTCCTGTATGAATGACCCAGATATTTAACTGAGGGAGCCGCAAAAGAACACTTCTCTAACTTAAGTTTAAAACCTTCGGCTGCTAATGTGTGTAGGAGCTTCTCAAGGTGCTCCATATGGTCTTCCCATGACTTGGAAAACAATAATACGTCATCGATATAGTTGATACAGAAGTCATCCAATTCAGTTCTTCTAATGATGTTCGAAAGAATCCTTTGAAAAATTGCGGGAGGATTTTTAAGCCCAAACGGGAGAACTTTGAACTGAAATTTACCAAATTTTGTAACGAATGATGTCTTTTCCCGATCAGTCTCTTTTAAGCGGATACGCCAGAACATTTGTATGCATGTCAGTAACATAATATTCATCTTTTAATAACTTAATCTCTGCTTGTCTGGCCTGTACTTCACCTACGTCAAATTTGTCTTTGCAAATATATGTTTATATCTTGTTAACAATGTTGAAATTTGTAGTCTCTTTGATTCTTCTTTTATGTGGTCTATATTAACCTTGTGTATCTTTTTTAATCTTCTTCTCGAAAGTCATATCTTTATTTGAACCTTTTGTTATTTCATCATCTTCTAATTGTACAATCTGGTTATCAATCTTTAAATTTTCATCTTGAATTAGCTTAAACTTACTAATGGCATCCAGTCCTAGAAGGAGGTCATATGAGAAATTGCTATTTTTCACTATGTAAGTATTTAGACTATTAGTAAAATTACCAATTTTCAACTTAATATTAGCCCGGGCAGAACTGAAATTTAATCCATTAATTGTCTTGAATGCATCATTATGTTTAATAAGACTAGATTTCAAAGCGTCTACTATTCTTTGATTGACTAGACTAACATTGGACCCACTATCGTAAACAGCTTTGACGTTCGTCTTATCATCCACAAGTACATTAATTTTAATCAATAAATCCAATTTCTCCGGGCATTCTAGTTTAAAGATTGGGTATCTACATTAATTGTCATCATCTCCGCCTTTTCTTCATTATCAGTTACTTTATTGAAATTTACTTGTTTCCGAGTGGCGTATAAGTTCTTGTTTCTACATTTACTAGTCGGGTGATACCTATTCCGTCCATCCTAGAGCCTCACACATGAAACAGGTTTTTTTTGTTTTGTTTTGTATCCCCAGTCTTCTTCTTTTTTTGGTCATCAAACTTATCTCTAGTTTTATCAATTTTGTTGCTTTCACCGGTCGTCACAATAACATCCTTTTTAGTTTTACTAAAAGAATCTTCTAATTTTCTAAGCTGTGTATATAGTTGCTCAGTTGTTTGTACATCCTCTCGATCTAGTTTATCTTGTACTTCTAACGGAAGACCAACAACGATCATATTAATTCTAGATGTAACAGTACTTTCCTATTCGACTTCTAGGCATAATCTTTCCTTAGCCAAAGCATAATCAACTAACGACCCTCCAAGAAATTTATAACTATACGCTTTCCTTATTTTAGACCCACCTTTATCAGGAAACACCCCCAAAAAAGAACGTGCCCACTCTGGCCATTTCTTTAAACCAATTTTCTTAAGGTTTGCTGCATACCAATCTTTAGAGGACCCATTAACGAAAAAACGAAGTGCCTCAATAATATTTTCTGTACTAACTATATATGGTGTCGAGTACACTCACACTCAATGTTTTCAACCATTCCGCTGGATTTTGACTTTTATCAAATTTTTCAAGCAAAATTTTTCGTTCAGAATCCTGCAATTTAGTCTCTTTGGTATTTAAATTACATTCTGATTCTTGTATTTTGTTGATTAAAAATGTTTCATCCTCTAAAGTTTTAAAGTCTTCATTAACACTTACCGCCTCTTCCAACGGAATGCCTTTATAACATAAATTGTCATCTTCATCAAAATAACATGTTTTTATTTCTTCGTCTACTCCTACACCAACATAGTATAAAATGTTCAGGAATAACCCTCAGGCAACCAATATTATTCTTTACAGATAATATAAATCTGTAGTAAATATTTTGGAGATTAACAACTCATTTGGGATAAACACAGACATCTACAATGCCATTAAACATCCAGATTTTCAGGATAATGTAAAACTTGTTGATGTTGTTCACTATTCAGTAAAGAGATTTATTAACTGATATTTCAGACTGATGGATCGTCCGCTTGCTTAGTAATGACAGAACAGAAAGCTAAAGAACTCGGCCTAAAACCGAAAGCATATTTAAGAGATTTTGTCTACGTATCTCAAGATCCCGTGGATCAGTTATTGTTGGGGTAATTTTAATCGTTTAAAAATAAATAGTTGTTTAACTGTTTAAAATACTTTATTTATAACAGAATAATAATTATTATTTTACAAAAATATTTTTTTTTAACTAGCAATAATGGTTTGAATATTGTTGGTCATTTTTATTTGGTATATTGCAGGCCAGCATATGCTACACCTAAAGTATTGGAACGTGCTGGACTCACCTTGAACGATATTGATGTCTGGGAATTCCATGAAGCCTTTGCTGTAAGTGCTTTCTGATTTCCAGTCATAAATAATTGTAGTAAACAATAAATTTTATAGATAAAATAATAACTAATGCTTTTAGGGACAAATATTGGCCAATATGAAAGCAATGGACTCTGATTGGTTCGCGCAAACCTATATGGGAAGAAGTTCAAAAGTGGGAGCTCCTCCTTTGGATAAATTCAACAACTGGGGCGGATCGCTCAGCATCGGACACCCTTTTGCTGCTACAGGTAATGAAAGTTGTTCAATTAAAACCTAATTTAGAAATGAGCGCCTTTCGAAAGATTAGTAAGACATCATTCTCCATAATGATTCCGTTGTATGCCATAATTTAATTGCAAAACTATGTTGCATAATTAGCCAACTCCTAGAGAAAATTCAAGCCCATTATTGAAATTGTAAAGAATCGTTTGTGGGCGGAATACGCACCCACCAGGAAGATTAACTGGGCGGAATACGCACCCATTATGGAATGGGTGTCCGAAGGCCTAAAAAAAAAATGCTCCTAATGGGCCTACTCCAGGCCGATGCAGTATCTTAAGATATCCTTAATCTCCAACTTCCCTAAGCATTCCCATGAGGATGTTGCCCTCCCAAATATGCGGAACCTGAGTATTGGCGAAACTGAGACATCGTTATAGGACACATGTAGTGGTACGCCGTTTCGCTGACTTCATTGTCAGTATTCTGGCAGAAAGGGTCGGTCGTCCTGTCTATCTTGTGTAAATGACCAGCTATAAAAGGTCAGTACATCTAACCACAGGACCCTCAAATGTATCCTGATTAGGAAGAGCAGATACTTCAAGTCCCCCTGTTTTGTCCCTGTTATAAATCTTAGCCTGGAGACCCCACTTCGGGGCCCTACCAGGAAGATAAAATGGAGGTTCATTCTGCTTTACCCATTTCCAATATAGAGGGATCTTGTTCAGATGTTTTTTTTTTTGGATACAATGACTTTTACATAAGACAGACATACTTCTAACATCACAATTATCTCCATCCACGACTTGAGTGAACAGTTCAGAATAATGCTGTCTGCTGCTCTTTCACTGACGTCTTACCATCTAGGTTGATCTCTATGACTCCCTCCTTATATTTTGGAAGAGGGAGTCACAGTAAAGCCAAATCCATTAAAAGCCTTTCAAAAATCTCTTTGTCTCTCTTTGATTCTTGACTGTCAGTGTCGGTATACAGAATGTAGTGGTCTGTAATTATTGTTAGTGAGTGAGTATGTTTGGTGAACCAGACTTTCGACCTGATTGTACACTAAACCGAACTAGTTGTACACATCAGCTACCTCTGCAGGTCCCATGGTATTGGTAGAATCACTATGGTATTGTTATTATTTAAAAGTTAGGCTTGTTGTTAGGCTGGGATATCAACAGACACGCCAGAATCGCTGAAAGAGTGACTTTCTCGTATGGGGTGATTGGTTCCTGGTAAAAGACATTGTAGTTTAAGGAGATATCTTTGTAATGGGATTCTTGTAAGACTTCTTCGGTTTGTAAGAGTTTTTGAGGTAAAAGAGGAAATATTCACATCATAGGTTATTTGGGAGGACACGAGATTGCAGATTTGTCAGGAAATTTATAGAAGATGTTGAGACTATTGACCGGATTTTTCGGATATCTGTGAATCTCAGCTGAACTAGAGCGAATTTCTGATCTAGACTGGCGTTGTATTACTAACTATAGAGGGTCTTTTGGATATCCAGGGTTGGGTTACTTAATAGGGTAATTAACTGTCACTTGTGCGTTATAATTTCTGGTTTTTAATATCTTTTGCTCAATCTGTTCTGTTAATATTTCTTTAATTTAATTTTTGTTTTTTTTTTTTGTTATAAATCTATGCACTTTTTCTTCATTACAATACCGTAAAATAATGTACCTTTTCTCTAATAAATTTTGCAGAGCTTCTGAAAAAGAACAACAAAGAAGTCTTTTTTCTTTAAAATTCCTCTGGCCATTGCCGTATAAACATCTTATTATAGTAGGTTTGTGTGTGTTCTGTTATGAAAAACGACATAGACTGTCTTGTAGGTGAGGTTTTGAGACTGTAATAGAGTCCATTCAAACATTGCCGGTATGTTCTGTATTAAGGCAATTTAAAAGTTAATTGTAAATAGAATGGTTACAATATTCATTAATTATCAAAATTTACTTTTGACCATCACCTAAATAAAGAAAAACTATTTTTAATATATTTAATAACTCTAATTGATTTGTGATAGGAGTACGATTGGCAGTGCATACAGCAAATCGATTGATAAGAGAAGATGGTCAGTTTGGATTAATTGCCGCATGCGCTGCAGGAGGACAGGTAAGGTTGCAAAAACTAGTCTTGAATTTAGAACTGTATAGTATTAATACCACATTAGTATTATATTATGTTCATTCGTGAAAATTAGATTACTCTTTCTCTATAGCTCCAAGTTTACTTTGTAGGATGGGAAACTGCATGAAATTTTAGTTTGAATAAGATCTAAATTTGAATTTGCATCTAAACTGTAATTATCATGGGCGTAGCCACTGTCCCCCCTAATGCTAGGAAATGATGCAAATATCTAACAGAAAGTAGAATGGCCAGTTTATTAAAAATCGAGGCACAATAATTGAAATTGATATTGTTCTTGAAACCATCCTATTGGATTTGTAGAAATACAATGAATCCATTTTCTCTCCTACCATCCTTTAAAAGAGTTTAGAAGTAACAGACAAATATATGAGGATATATTGACAAATATAAGATTGTTTATAAAATCCAGCTGCTGTACTTGATTGAACGTACAATTTCGACTAATCTTTAATATCTTCAGGTGGTAACGTAATTAATATTCAGGTAATTCTTATGCATTCCTTTACCTCTTTCTCCTTAATTAATGCTATTCATTATCCCTGTTACGGTATTACCTTGAATTGCTTCGACCATTTGATTACTCAGTATTTATAAGGAATTAGGAAGCAGTTTGCAATAACCAGGTTTGATCTGGCGAACAAGCTGAATTATATCTTCATATCAAATTCTTTTCAAGTGATACCACAAGCTACTTCGATCATCCCCACCAACTCCTCAGTTCCTGAGGTGCTCCCCCGAGTTTATATTCCTCGACCCAGCCGATCGTGGACGAAAGGGCAGAGTCAGTAAAGGAAGTGCCCGCTGTTGGAAGGCGAATTAACCAAATTCCTGCCCGCTGCACTGCTAGTTAGGGAAGTGCATAGGAATGACTAATTATGAAAGAGGGAATTAAGGGATCGATTCTATATTTTATGGAAATTATAGTAGTTTATTTAACCTTTCAGATTCTCATCCACTCAGTTGTATATGGAGATCTCTATATAAACATTTTTATAATTACCTAACAGTTAATGTTTCTAAATTATAAGTGGATACTTGAATTACAAAGTACATTAAAATCAACGTTTTTTGGGGCTTTTCTATTCTGAATAAATTAGACGCTGTTTTTATCAGTGTTTATACATTCTATAAGTCACCATCGATCATAAGGTTCCTATGAAGTCAAACAGGAAATTATATTCTGCCCCATTTAAAAAATCTTAGCTATGATCCATTGTCGACAGAATAACTTTTCGATCATTGCCGAAATTTTGAATTTTGTAATATCAGTTTCTACAGTTAATACCTATTAGCGCGAAACACTAAAAAAAAAAATCACGGAAAAGTCATTGAACATGTTTATTTCATTGAAATAAATGTCAACATTGAAAATGTTTATTTAATTGAATTACAGAATCATTATAATAAAATAAGTTTCAGCCATATGTCTGAATGCAAGAAACAAATAAAAAATGCGTATGTTAGTTTTAACAATACTTTATTGCACTTTCATAAGTTAAACGTTTATACCAAACACAGTTTGAATTCGAAATTGGTTACACAGACAAACAGTATAATGTAATGTAGGTAACTGGTTCGACTGTCTCCGTAAATGTTCGGCACTCATTCGGGAAGATGTATCAAATAACCTCCCCTAAAACATTTTCAATGTTAAAATTATCCTGGACAACTGCATTTCTCTGTATAAATATGTCTAATTAGAGCTTTCTAAAATTACTATTATAGTGCAGAGTAATATTTATCAACAAGACGGTTCATCGAGTTTTCACCGATATGAGACAAATTTAAATAGTTTTTCAAAAGTTTCAGTAAATCAATAAATTGTATACATGTTAAACATACATACTGTTAAATAAAATAACAAACCTATGTTTATAGGTCTATTTCCGTGGCTGTATATTTCACAGCAATATTTCTATTGAGGTATTGTTTTTTTTTGCTATATCCTACAAACTCCTTCGTCTTTTAAAAAACTTTTGAATATTTCATAGTCAAACGTTCTTTTATTTCGCCCAGTTCACCGCCATTTTCTCTCTCAATCTTTCTTTTTATTTAATCTGATGTATTTATGTTCACAGGCTGTGGGAATGATACTTGAAAGACACCCAGATGGTGTACCTACATAGAATTATCAAATTTCAGTTTTCAGTTTGTAATTATTTGTTAGTTTTTTCCATCATTATTTATACTCTATATATATGTATAAATTTGTATTGCGTAATTTATAATAATGATTTTGTGAAAATATTATCCAATAAAAGATATATTTTTATGTAATAATAATTTTTGGGATATTTTCTTCCAGTTCTTTTTATTATTCCTAATCTTTTCGGACTTTCTGAGACATCTTGGAAACTAGTTTTTACCAAAATATGAACTTTTTTTTTTTTTGTATTTATAATATTTACAATCTGTAATGACAAAATAAGTAAATGTGAGCATAAGATAAATGTGGCTTGAAGGAGGTGGCCAATGCCACTCTTCCTGGTCTTGTTACTCCTCTTCCTATAACAGGCGGTTCCTTGGCCACTGGCGATTCAAACGTCTGGGAGGATTCGCAGGAATGGTTAGGAAGGACAGGTTTGTGACGTGCGGATTCGTGTATGTTCCTAGTTTGCTGTTAAGTCATGTACAAATGGGATTTGTAGGTCAGTACCTAGCGTCATGTTAGAAACATGGTATGGGCATTGTGTGATTATTCGCAGTATCTTGTTCTGTATGGCTTGTATCCGTTTAGTGTGAGTCGGTTTGGCAGTTCCCCAGTTGTAGTCCCTAGATCCATAATGGTCTTATTATGGATTTATAGATTTGAACTTTGTTTTTCGAGTTTAATTTAGATCTTTTGTCAAGTAAGCGTATTACTTAGAAGTATCTGGTTTTCATTGAATGTCGAGTTTTCATTACGTGTGTGTTCCAAGTCAAGCGTCTGTCTAGGTGGAGTCCAAGGTATCGGATGTCTATTTCGTGACGTATAGGCCTATTGTTAATATACACAGTCGGACAGTTTGATCGTCTGAGGGTGAATGTTACATGTGTACATTTTGTTTCATTAGTTTTGATTTTCCAAAGCTTGAAGTGTTCCTGTATGAGGTTTAAATGATCCTGTAGGAGTGAGGATGCAGTGGTGGCGTCTTTGTGAGTTGAAAGTATTGCTATGTCGTCTGCATTTGTAACCAACACTGTGTCAGTAGATGTAGGAATATCCATTGTACTAATAGAATATAATATCGCTCCCAGAATACTTCCCTGCGGTACCCCTGCCCTAATGGGGACCACTGCTGAATATTGATCGCCACTTCGTACTGTGAAGAATCGATCAGACAGATACGTTGTAAGCAGCCGATAGTCCCCAATAGGCAGAATCTGCCGAAGTTTGAACAGGAGACCATTGTGCCATAATTTGTCGAATGCTTGAAAAGCTCCTGAGTGCAGCATCCTCTTTCCAGCGAAGAGGAAATTCCGTCAACCAGTCTGTGACATTGTTGTGTGGTGAAGTATGATGTTCTAAATCCAAACTGATGTGTCGGAATGGCATTGTCTAATTCTGATTGTATGTCGGTCAGTTGTAGCCGTTCGAAAATTTTGGAAAGTATAGGAAGAAGGCTAATGGGTCTGTAAGAAGTTTGTAAGTGAATCGGTTTGTTTGTTATAAATAAAAATTTCATTGTAATGGGAGCTGTATCAGTCTCAGAATGGAGTTGTAAATGTTAGTAATGTGAAGAACGGCTTTTTGTGGAAGTTGGTGAGTATTTTGGCAGTAATAAGCTCGTATCCTGGAGCTTTGTTTAGTGGCAGTTGTATTATTGCTTTTTTGGGTTTAATGTGCTTAGAAAGAAGGCTAATTGGAGAGGAGCATCAAGAAATTGGTTTATGTAAGAGTGAAACGGGTGAATATTAATCGTTAGGTGTGAATATAAAGGATAGGAGTGTACCAAACAGGTGTGCTTTTTCTCTGCCAGATTTTGCCCAAGTTCCGTCAGTCTGTTGTATTGGAAACGATGGTGTTTCATATTTCAGTAGTAGTCGTGTTGCGAGCCAAACGAGAACATTCCTCACTGGATAGATTGTCAGAATAGGAAGAAAATGTTTCTGCTTTATATTCGGCTACTTTCTGTTTAAGGTGCTTTGTCAATCTGTTAAGTTCAGTCTTTATGTTTGGGTAATGGTTTGCCATCCAGAGTCGTCTAATTCTGGTTTTTCAGAAGTGAGTTGTCGGATCGATGTGAGTAACGTGAGGGTATGTCTTGTGACGTTGGTGTTGTGTTGAGAACACTTTCAGGCTGCTCTCTGTAGCGTAATTGTCAAGTGTTCCACAGCGTCCTCCAGTTCAGTGATAGTTTATAGACTAGTTTTTAAGTTGATCACGGTCTCTATTATGTTTCTAAATTCAGTCCACTCCATTTTTCCTGTTATCAGGGAGAGTTTAGGTGTAATGAGTATTGGTTACTCATAAAGCGTTAGAAGTATGGGAGAGTGGTCAGAAGATAAATCGTTCAGTGTTGTTGTGACTGTAAGGTTCGTCGGGATAGTTGTTATAAATATATCTAAAATGTCGGGTAGTTTTCGAGGAGAAGTTGGCTAGTATGTCGGTTGGTTTCCTGCGGTGAACAGCAGAAGTAGTTCTCGGAAAGTAGAACATTGTGTAATAATTGTTTTCGTGTGTTGTTAGTTCTGCATCCCTATTCTTGGTGTTTGGCATTGAAGTCCCCTCCAGCAGAAAGTACTGTCCAAGAGAAGAGAAATAGTGCTGGCACGTCAGTGTATGTCTAGGGGTATAATATGCAACGGACAGAGAATTTGAAGTGTATGTGGAAATTTCTATAGCGGTTGCTGAATAAAAGGCTCTATGTAAGAAGGAGGTAGCAGGAGGTGACGAATACCATTGCGAACAATAACCGCATGCCCCCATGCCCTGTACCGTCAGGGTGATTTGTGCAGTATATTGTATAGCCCATAATGTTGGGAGTGTCTAGTAAAGTAGGTTTCATTAATAAGTTTTACGTCTATCCTTTTTCATGTAATAGGAAGTTGAGTTCGCTTATATCACAGGCATGTGCAACTTAGCCAAGACCTCGGGCCAGGAAACAAATATCACATCAAAACGCGTACCGGATTATATACATATTTATGTATAATAATAAAATTGAACGTGTACTGATATCCATCATTTTTACGGTTCTTATTTATTATATATATTATGTATATATATACGAAATAAAAATTTATAATAAATAATAAACCTGGTTTAAGTTTGCGATAAAGAGCAAAGCTGAGGGATGTGCTATAAATTCAGGGGATCCACAATAGACCTCACAATGAAGGTCGCAGTGGAATGAGGCGTGGCCCTCCCCAATCTACTCTAAACTAATTAAGTTTGCGATATGGATTGACAAATAAATAAGTAATAAATTATATTATTTTAAGAAAAATGTTATTAATCTTTGTGAAATAACTAAAATACAAGTTAAAATATCTTTAAGTTTCTGAGGACCATGTTTACTAAGATTTGAAAATTGCTACAAGGGCGAGATAAAATCACATCGTGTTATGCGGGCCGTACTTTGCACATGCCTGGTTTATATGTTTCCACAGTCCATTTACATTTCATAGAAGAATGACTAATGATCGTCCCGTTGCAGAGTTAACCATAATGTTTTGTTAGTTCGTCGATTAAGTTAGTCAGTAAAGTTATCATGAGAGTGAAAATTGATTGGCTGACAAATGATGAGAGTTGGGTGTTAATGTTATCTTGTACAGTAATGTCTTGAGCAGATTTAGATGCGTTTTGTGGGTTTTGGGTACGAATGGTTGGTACGTAATATTTTCGTATGGTTGCAATATTTTCGCGCATATGTTCTTTGAGACGTATAGAGATTTGGTATGTGTACATATTTGGGCGTTGAGAATGAACATGGTGAGGTGTATGAACTTGTGGATGTATCTTACCAATGTCCTCGTTTTCCATCTGAGAGTACTCTCCCAGCGTTCTGCATCTGTACGTCCTGCGAATAGAGCTCCGCTTGCAACAAACCCTTTTCTGTTTCGTAGCTCTATATATACTCTACGCCCTTTATAATTAACAGGAGGGTCGCCTCCGCAGAGGGCCCATTTTGGTGGTTCTTGCCGAGTTATTGTACAGGCTGACGTTGGATGTCCTTTTCCACATTTTACGCAGCGTTCCTTATGATTGCAGTAGCATTTTGTGTGTCCATAAGATTGACGCCGGGGACACTATGCTATTTCTCCCTTTTTTCTTGGTACTTCTGTTTTGACTATTGAGTAGGAGTGATGATTTTTTGAAAATAGATCGGTTCTCTTTATTTGGTTCTAAGTCTATGAAAAATAGTGGCAGTGGTAGTTTTGTTCCAGCTTGAAGGACATTAGTTATGTGCGCATTTGTAACCTAGTCTTTCAAGTTCTGTTTCTTTATCGTTTGGATCAGTAGTGACTATTGAATGACTACCCTTGAAAAGGCTACTCTTCGGTAGCTGATAAGTGTGGAATCCCACATCTGTTCTCTAAAGTAGCGAATCACGTTTCGGTACTTTCCATTAGCTGTTTTTGTAATAATGGTTATACCATTGGCTGTAGGTTGCAACTAAAACGAACCTCGGTTAGTTCTTTGAGAGTTGCTACAAGTGACTTATAATTAATTTCGCTCTTTAAATATATTGTTAGTTTAGCTGGATAGGCTATTCAGTACTTCAAATCTATTTGCAGTACTTACCTCTGCAGAAGAAACTTTTTTTAGGGCGGTTTTGGAGCTTTTAACAGCAGTTTCAAGAGTCCAAGCTTTGCGCGTTACACCCACTTGTTCCTCTGCATAGATTTCTCCGGCGAAGAATTTTCCTTGTCCACAGGACTAAGTCCATCCATTTGGTAATTTTTACGAACACTAATTCGCGCACAGTTATTCATTTTTTCAGCCACATAAAAACTTTTTCAAAAAAATTAGCCCACAGAAGTTTGATAAAATTTGATTAAAAACTACTTTTTCATATACTATTCTAAAAATTGTGTGAGGGTAAGTTTTCTTACTAGTCGAAATTTGTATTAAATTTTAGTTTCTACAAAAAGCACCAGGTTGTAGAAGCATAAATATAAGGAGCTTGGCTTTCCAGCTCCACCAGAAAACCTTTAAAAAAAGTTTTCTCACGAAAAAGTTTCACATAAAAGAGGGGACAAGCTCAAGGAAAATATGGAGCCGTTTACGAGAAAATAGGAAAAAAAAACTATCTATTCAGTGAAATGGTACTTCCGGTTGACAGATTTTCTTAAAACAGAAATTTTACGAAACATTTGATTATCCACATGATATATTGATAAATGAACCTTACAAAATAAAGTAAATAGCAATTTATAGGAAACGCTAACGTCACAGACCATCCTGAACTCTCTAAAATGAATTTTCTCAGAAAATGTTGTACGATCTTATACTTTTAATAGATGCTCCAAGCCATTTTCACTAGAGATATTTGGGATTTGTTGGGGTTAATCAAAATGTTTTTATTGGATCTCCCCGTAGCACCTAAATTTACTAACAATTTGATTTAAAAAATAAAGGATTGAGGGAATTTCATTAATATCTCTAAAATAATCATCTACCATTAAAGTTTTAATGGTTTGTGATGTTAGATTGTTCAGTTCAGTACCAATTCACCACAGAAAAAAATATTAAATGACCTGAATTTCTGTAGACAAGAAGAGAAATAATTAATTTGAGAGTAAAAAATTGAGTGATTTATATTCTTGATGAGTCTTAATTAGTATAAATTTATCAATTGCGTCTTCCCCATATTTCGTAAATCTTCCACAGAATAACTAATTTGATGCGTTGCTACAGTATAAGTAAATTGAAATTAGATTTGATTAAAATAAAATTTGAATTAATTCATTATTTCGCAAAAATATCGAACGCTGAGGAGCCTCTAACTTTAATGTTATTATGGCATCTTCACCAATGGTTGCACACAAACTTTGAGAATATTTTAAATTGTAATAATAAATGTGAAAAAATCATAATAATAAATGAAAGTTTTTACACCAAAATTATTTATTCTACTTCAATTGAATTTATATTTGAGAATGTGGGTTTAAGTGGCAACACTGTACTCTGAAGCATATGTTATTGAAGTTTTTTTTTCTGGGAATAACCTTTTTGAGAAGTTAGGCTTCATTAACAGATATTTATTTAATTAATTAGTGCTTTTATAAACGAATATGGCATTGTTTGCGATTGGGTCGACATTAGTTAAATGTTCCTCTGCAAGACCTTTATTAGCAGTAACTAGTGTACCTCCCATTCTTTCGGCAACTATAGTGAGTAAAGCTTTGAGAGATGTTAAACCGAAACCATCACCTTATCCTTATAAAGAGAAAAATTATCCAGTGTGGAAGTCTTGGTTCGATAAAACAACTCATAGGTTCGACGAGAATTCTAAACTTATAGTGGTCGATGGCCCTATTGCTGCTGGAAAAACAGCGTTCGCGAAACAGTTAGCCGAAGATTTAGATATGCTGCATATACCTGATGCAAATATGGATATCAGATATATTAATCCGTATGGCTATGATATGAGAAAATTAGATCATTTGCTACCTGAATCCATGCAAAGTTTCGATGAAAAGAATTTCTGTCAGGATCCATTTCATTGCAATGTTGCCACCTTCCAGATGTGGATGTACAGATTGAGATATTCTTTGTATGTGGATGCTTTGGCACATATCCTTAGTACAGGTAAAATTTTGATAAGCTATTTTATTAATAGATGTTAACTATATTGTAGAAATTGCGTTAGCAGTATAGGATTCGTCTTTCAAGTACTTGTCAGATAAGAGAAACTTCACGTAAGGGTATTTCTACCTATTGGGTATGCAATAACTGGCATTTTCGTAATCCGCCATAAAATGTGTGTGGAGAATTTTTCTTTAATAGCCCCCAGTGCTTTTAAACGGACACTAGAAACAATGCTTTATGACAAATAAAGCTTACAAATAGCGAACAGAAAAAAATAAGTGCCCTATAGCGGCAATATTAATAATAAAATTTCTCGTTTAGATTAAAGCAAATGAAATATTTAGAGGTTTTTGTTTACACTATTGTAAGTAACTATTACATGCGATTTCTGAAACAAAATATAGCCTTTCTTTGACTTGTAAACCTGTCATTGGTTAAACTTAGGTCAAAGAAAATTTAATTATGAACTCAGTCACCTAAGCTGTTGCTATTGCTGACCTTAGTTGTTCTAAAATTTTTTGTTTATAAATACAGGGGCTGGAATTTTTATTAATTAGGCTTTAAGCAAATTATCAAAATATTCCTGAATAATTGATTCTTTCATCATTATGTCACGAACAAAATTATCGTAAATTAAGTTTGCAATCGATTTCATTAAATACTTATGTTAATTCCAGTAGGACTAAGTATTTAGATTTGGATTCAACTTTTGATAACGAAAGAAATTCTTGTTGAGGCAAATTTGAGTCTAAGTAGTCTCAAATTGTTCTCAGTAATCAGTCTCATCATTTCTCAGTAATCATCAGTCTTGCTTTTTCGATCGATGTTCGCCGTAGAGCAGTAGTTTCCAAACATTATGCAACTACGCCCCCCTTTAAAAAGAATCTAATCTTGACCCCCCCCCCCCCCCCCCTTATTTCATAAAATAATACAGGCATAATTTTAAATGGTAAAAAATGTATTATACAAAAATGCAAAAAACGTAATTGAAAGAATAATAAACCCTCGTGGACAAAATTAAGGACTCACAAATGGTATATGTGACATAAAAATATAGATATAAAATACAAAAACGTATTCAATGACAATACCACTACCATCACCCAACTACATATAATACATCCCTGCAACTTTACTTATTAGGTACTTAATAATTATACAATAATTCAGCTTAATTATGAGTATAACCTTACAGTGATTTCCAACTTATACAACCCCGGGCACAGTATTCAAATAGTTTACTTAATTATTACAATGATTTCTTGTACAATCATTAGTCACTAAGTACAGTGTATTATAGGAATACAGCGATTCCTAAACTATAGCCCTCCGATTCAGTATTTATATCAATAAATCAACCCCGTAAAGAATACATCTAGCTTCCAGAAACCTCGTTCCGATCTTCCCCTAATTACAATAACGCTCTTCCACTAAACCTAGCACAATCTATCTACTTATTTGGCCCCATGAACCTTCCAAACTTAACCGTGAGTTAACCTTGCTGCACACGCTTACACAATCACTTGGTACTCCTCAAAATTGGGCTAGAGACTACTCACTGGCATAGAGTAACCAGACCGGCTACCATCAGCTCACCAATGCTGCCGTTCCAGACTGACACTTAGCGCTCTAGCCCAGTTTTGGTTGCCGACTCAGCGGTTTTCCACCTTTAAACAACACTAACTCAACATTTTTCTTTTCATTTTTTTGTTATCACACAGCACTAACCCCTTGCAACACTTCCCTTTTTGCCAAAGTGGAGCGCTTATGGGCTTCTCTTTGCCTGTTGTGGAGAAGTCACATCCTCCGAGCGTCCGCGAGGAACGAAGATTATTAGAGGGGAGATGCGTGGCTGAGCTGTTGTTGTTATGGGCAGATGTTGCTCCTTTCTTCCTTGGCCAAGCCGTCTCGCTGGATGCCAGTAACTGAATGCCACCGCCCAGCAGCTCCGAAGGCGACCAATAGCGTATCTCCCAGTGAGCCCTACCTCCAGGTGGTGGCGTGCCAACTCTCCGGCTGAATGCGCTGGGCGTAGCGGTGCAACTCTTCAACCTCTACTTTTCTGCTCCGAAGTCGCCGTCACCAAACTTTCTTCCTCGGCCAGCCGGTCTTGGGCTCATTCCTCCAAGGCCAAAGGTAGCAGACTACCCTCCCCTCTTCTCCTAGCAGTGGTAGGCGCAGCAGGCTGAGCGGCCTTCTGAGGCGGCCGTCCACAACCGTCGGCAGTGCATATATGCACGATGATCTGATCTTTATCTCCCCCGCCCCAGGATTTCCTGCTCACCCATGTTTTGATGACACTGGAAAATTAGCCTGGTCCTCTGTGGCATGGTTCATTTTCTAAAGTCATTTGGAGACACCGGGAACATAGATTCAGATAGACCATGGAAGCGTCGTCAGGACCGTCCGCCTTTAACACAACACTAACTAAACATTTTTATTTTTTTGTTTGCTCACAGCACTGACCCCTCACATGTATAAATTCATTTTTAAATTAATTTATTTTTAATTTGTTGGATGTGCTTGTTTATTAGAACAAAGTTTATTAGATCCAGGTGTCATTGAGGAGAGTACTACTCGTAACTCATTCTCTTATACTAAACGGGCTCGATATTCTCATGTCATTGCAGCTGTTGCAGAAAATCCCGTTTGGCATAAATAACATTTCACTCTGAAATTTGTGTTTGAGTGAAATATCGCATGATAATTCTATCAATTTTTCTTTTTCAGTAGTTGTCAATCCAAATGCATCACCTTGTTAATCGACAAATGGATTCTGTATCCACGCGAACTCTGTAAAAATCAAACGAAATATAATTTTTTTTCCAAATAAATGTTTATCTCATGTTTAAATCCAAGATACAGTGAAATAGGTGAAGGTAAATGCTTTAAAAAATAAATTATAAAATTTAATGTTATGAATGTTTATTTTTTATATGTGTATATTTTTTAATTTATATATTATATGAAAATTACATTTCTGTTAAATTTTCGTGCCTTCTTTTGCCTATCCGTACCTTCCCAGGGAGGCGCGCCTCCCATTTGGAAATTGCTGCCGCAGAGAAAGTTAATTGCATTTTCTGGCACTTCAAGGTCTGTTATGAAATTGTAATAGAACTCAGAATATTGCTCGTAACTGTCATTAATAAATCTTAAAATTCATTAACAGAATATTCTCTTAAAATTCATTAACAGAATGTTCTTTTATGGAATATAACTGAAATATGAATGATTGCAATGTAATAAAAAGTGATGATTAATAACATTAAATAATAAATTCTATTATAGGTCAAGGAGTGGTTATTCAGAGATCTCCCTGGAGTGATATGGTTTTCGTTGAAGCAATGTATAAAAATAAATACATCAGCAGACAGGGTATGTTTTACGTAAATATTAAGTAGAATTTTGATTTTAATCCCATAGAGGAGAATCTTTGCCGCTTTAGAGTTTAACAACAACATTAGCAGACTTAGCATGACACTCTTCAAACTTGCAAAGGCGACACGAATAATAAAATTGCACAACACGAATAATACAACAACTCCAACAACACCGCACACGACAGGTAGGGCCTGAAAAGGAAGTAGTGCTTCCAGTTAGGATCCACAGATTAACTGTAGTTCACCGTACTTAACACTCACATATTTCACACAGTAGACGACCGATACACTCTATGACTGAAGTTGGCACCGAAAGGAACCCGCAATAAATTTGTAGGTTGGGGTGGATTTGACCTCCATATTTAACATCTAGTCTGGGTTCCGACAGGAACCTCAAGATCATCCTTTCCCATAGGGAGAAATGGTCAGCCATTTCTTCAGGAATACTGGCCTCACGAACGACACTTTACACATCGTACACTGACAGACTACTATATTCTTTGTAAAATGGTACAATGCTCCAAGAGAGCAGCCGCAATTAATTTTTTTAACTCGTTTTGGATTTGGCTGTATTGCCATTCCCTCGACACATCCTGCCACTTTCCCCCTTTTACAGATCATACAAAACAATATACAGATATTTCCAGGAGAAGCATAAAAGATCTTTCAATCTCTGTACCTGTATTATGTCTTCTTTTTTTTTTACGATGACCGAAGTGTTGGGAAACAGAGTTTTTCGTGTTAGCCTGCTTCGTTTTTTTGGTCATCCATCAGTTCAGTGATCTTCCGAATATCTTGAGCAATAATGTAAGTCAGACAGTGTGTCAACTTATTTTGTCCTTGGAAGTCGTGATATCCAAATATGCTGTGCTAAAAAGCCGTATAGTAGTTCATTTCAAATTATACGGGTCATTCAATAAGTAACGAGACAAATCGCTGTAGCTCAGAAACGGTTTGTTTAATCAATACAATAGTTTCATTGGTTTAGTTGGCATCCTAGTACTTCTCATCAGCTGTTCGAGAGTATTTGGTGAGCATAACCTCATATGTATTCAGTTAACAATGGCGAGTCTGCTCGAGCATTGCACCTCGGAAGAACGCTCAGTGATTAGATTTTTAGTTGCTATCTGAGGTAGTGAACGAAAAAATGTTGAAAGTGTAGGGGAATAATTGTTTGAACTGTTCGAACCTTTACAAATGGGTAGAACAGTTTAAAATTGGCTGTGTAAGGTCTGTGACGAGCAACGAAATGGACGACCGGTTGGAGTTGCAACTTCTCCCTTGAATCTCGCATTAACACGTTAATTCAGGACGTATTACTGGTTAACAGGTTAATTCAGGCGTATTACTTTACAAATGGGTAGAACAGTTTAAAATTGGCTGTGTAAGGTCTGTGACGAGCAACGAAATGGACGACCGGTTGGAGTTGCAACTTCTCCTTGAATCTCGCATTAACACGTTAATTCAGGACGTATTACTGGTTAATAGGTTAATTCAGGCGTATTACTGTTGAAGTGATAGCTGAAGAAGGGCACGCGAGTGTTGGAACTGTCCATAATATTATTCAGAATAAGCTGCTGTACAAGAAAACTTGTGCGACATGGCTTCCAAGACAACATAAGGATGCCCACAAAGAAAGTGGGGTGGGAGATCCTTCCACATCCCCCTACAGTTCCGACCTCGCCCCATCGGACTTTCATTTGTTTGGACCCAAACATTTTTAATCCAATGAAGAAGTTGAAGATCAGGTGCAAAAGTGGCTTCTTCGAGATCACCCAAAGAATTTTATGCCAGAGGCATACACAAATTAGAAGAACGATGGGACAAGTGAATAAATGTTACGGGGTATATGTTGAAAAGTAGTCAGAGTTTTGTATTGATTAAATAAATCGTTTTTGAGCTGCAGCGATTTGTCTCATTGCTTATTGAATGACCATCGTAGCATTACAAAAATTTCAAATAATAACTCCAAAAGAAAATAAGAATGTAAGATATGAAATTAATACCACATATTTCTATCCTTAGAATATCAATCAGGCTTTTATTAATGAATTGAATGCGGTTTGAGAAGTTTACTCTGAATGCTCACCAGATTATCGCGCCCTTCCTTTGAAGTTGAAAAACACTTGAGTATCCAGTTAAGGCCGCGTAGGAAGTTTGCTATAAACTGACTTTTCGTCCAAATTGTAATGAGCTAGTGAGGGTCGTGTCAACTTCAATGCTAATGGAGCTCCTTTACAATATGGGTAAAACATCAGTTTATAGCAAACCTCTGACATGGTCACAACCCGGACTTTAGTGTTTTGCATGAGAGTGACCGCGGAAGCTTAAAAGATCAAATTCCTCTTTGAATGAACTTTAATCTCATTAAAACAGATAGGAGCAGGTTTTCCAGTTCAACTCTTTCCAATTCTCTTTCAAAGCTTTCTACTCTGCGGGCCCAGTCACAACAAGATAGGAGCGGGTTGGGGGTAATGGTTATGAGCATGGACTTCTAATTAATAAGTCCCCAGTTCGAGTACCGCGTATAATTGCTAAATTTAAATTAGTTTAAGAAGTGTTAATAGTAAAGTATGTGCTTCCGCCCCTGTCCACGACACCTAGTTGGATATACCAATTGGTAGTTAGAAAATGTTTAATCTAGGAATTTCATCTAAATTTGTGAATACATTAAGAATTCTATATGCTTGCGGAGTAATCATCAGTGCGGGGGACCAATGGAATGTCGAATTTCTTTCGTTCTGGTGCTGGGGTAGGGCAAGGTTGTTTCTTGAGTCCAACCTTATTTTCTTTATTTGTGGATGATCTGGAAGGATCCATAGTTGGAAGAAGGGGTAATAATTGGAGATACTAAAATAAACATCCTGCACTGTGCAGACGATGTTGTATTGATCTCTGACAATCCGATTTCTCTCCAAAATAATATTAACACAGTTTCAGCGTATTATGATAAGTGGAACCTAACACTAAATTTGAAGAAATCAGAAATTATGATTTTTCGCAAACAGACATGTTGCTTAGGAATAGGGATGATAGGAATTAAAATGTAAATAACGGTTTAACATACCAATCTGTAATTAAAGAATTATGATGACGGAGGATTGTTAAGTCAAGAAAATTGATCTGTTCATTAGTTTCTATTTCATGAGTGAATTTAAGGCGGTGGTGAAAGGAGTTCAAGAATTGTATCTAGGTGTTATAAGGGAATAGCAATAAGACAGTCATCTACATATTTAAAGAAAAACGGAACTTGGAAAGGAAGTTTTTTCAAAGA
This sequence comes from Triatoma infestans, assembly GCA_011037195.1. Lineage (NCBI taxonomy): Eukaryota > Metazoa > Arthropoda > Insecta > Hemiptera > Reduviidae > Triatoma > Triatoma infestans. Next base: position 76,262 of record JAAEAF010000865.1, read on the forward strand.
ACTTTCAATTAATTCGGCCATTAAAATGTCTGCTAATATGGGTCCTAAGCTACTACCCATGGCCTTACCAAAAATATGTTTATAAAATTTATTATCATAGGTAAAATAGCCAGAGTTGCAACAGTGAAGGAGTAGGGATGAAAACGATTGAATAGGAATTTTGGTGATATTGTTTAACAAGTAATATTTACTTTTTATAATTTCTATGGTTTCAAGAATGGCAACATTAGTAAATAGTGAGAAAACATCTAAAGAAATGAGGGAGTAGAAGAGGGAATTTGGAGATTATCAATTTTTGTTTTTAGCATAAAAGAAATTTGATATTATAGATCAGATGAAAAGGTGTTGCAATATTTCGGATAGGAATTTGGATAAATGATAGGTAGGAGATTTGATGAAGGAAATGATAGGTCGTAGAGGGTTGTCAGGTTTATGTGTTTTAAGAAGGGCATAAATTTTGGGAGGAATAGGAGAGTTGTTGGTAAATTGATTTTTTATGTACAGGTCAATGTATTTCTTTTTGTAGAGTTACCGACTGATACATCGGTTGGTTTCTGTTGTAATGATTTTCGTTGGGTCTTTGTTTAATTTTGTGTAGGTGTCAGTGTCGGTGTAATTGTAGAGATTTTCATATCACATCGTCTTTGTATATGAGATTTATCACTGGAAAGGAGGATTTCATTTGGGTTTTGGGTAAGGAATTGTTTGGTAGACTTGACATTGGATAATATAGGATGGTTAAAGGATGTATGTTTTGAGGTTTGTATAAAGTTATTAATAATATTAACAATCTTCGCTCTTGAGGAATCTTAATCTGAATCCGGCAATAGATCAATAGCATATTCTGTATCAGCTAAAATCTTATCCAGTGGAATCTTGTTATAATGGTAAGGAAAACTGAACGATGGGCCTAAACTTAAAATATTTTTGACATTGACTGGAATATCAACAGATGTCAAATTAACAAACCATTTATCATTAAATTTAAAAGAAATTGAATGTTTTTTTTTTATCAGAACATTACATTTTTTATCTGATTTTGTTTGAAATTATTAAAAATTCTCTGGAAAGCTATTGTTTGTTTTTGATTAAAATCCGCTATATGATATTGGTAAATATATTTGAGCGGTATATTGAAAATGGCTAATATTTTTTCTAACATTCTTAATATTAAGAATGCAGACTTTAATTTCAATATTAAGAACACTCTTTTTATACCTAAACATAGCGTTTTCTAGCTCCCTTATATACGGGGCTGACATTGTTGTAATGATGCCTTTATATTATCCGAAATAAGGCGCGGAAATACTCTTTCTCTTCTGCATTTCAACAGGAAAATTCTCTGATTGAGAAGAGAAGCCACACTTTTTTTTTATTATAATACTTCTTTTTGTGATCATTTTTTTTCCCTTTTCTTCAATACAATTTAAGTTTTAAAATATAGTCTAAAGCAGGAAAATCCGGCTGTGACGACTTTACATCGTCTTTTATGCTCTATGTTTTGTTATATATTTTTTTTAAATACATTAATAAAGCAATATTATTATTATATTAGATAAACATTACAGGTAATTAATTTCTGATTTTCGTAAATCTAGTTTTTATACCCCAATTTCCCTATAAAATTAATAATTTCTGAAGAAGTTTATTAGTTGTGTGTTCGTTTCTAGCTCGGCACATATACCATGAAGTTAAGCGTAGCACAATATCCCAACTGATGAGGCCTCATCTAATTATCTACCTGGACATGCCGGTCAAAGTAGTACAGGAAAAGATCAAGAAAAGATGTAGAAGTCATGAAATGAATTCAAAAGCATTAACTGCAACCTACCTCCAAGATATAGAAGATTATTACAAAACGCACTACCTTCCGGAAATCACGTAAGAGTAATTTAATAGCATTATTGAATAACTCTTAGCTTATTGTTAATTTTTTTTTAATTAGTGCAAAACGTCCAAGAGAAATCAAACAAGTGCCTCGTTGTTGAGGGCGCCTTTCACACTAAGAGATGGGAAACTGCGTGATATTCCATTAATGTAATTCAATAAAGTTGCTAAAAATTCAGGAGGCAAATCCAAATAATTTGACATTAACGGGGATTAAAACATAATTTTCATTGTCGAGTTATAACAAGTAGGTGAAATGATACTCGTAGTATATACTTTCCTCCAATTGCCTTAAGAGTACTTATGCGATCATATCAGATTTTAGAATTTTATTTTTCAACACGAACGATTTCTATAAGAAATATGAGAAGAAAGATCCGATGCTATCAATATCTAGAGATTAAAATTGCAGTTACTTAAATGAAGAAATTACTATCAAGAAGACACTTTCCTCGATGAGCGACTCACGCTGCACTGACTCACCTTCATCTTGATTCACTTTTTTTTTTTACAAGATTCTTATTTTATTAATGGACTTGAATTTAGCGGGAGCTCTTATTTGTAGGTATGTTTTTGCGTATTTGTGCAAGCGAAAGCTCATCTATTAATAAAAATTATACTTTAGACTTAATTTATGATTAGCATAAACAATATTATTGTTTTACAGGTTACACGCGGAATTACTTATGTACGATTGGTCAGAGGGTGGTGATGTAGAAGTAGTGGTTGAAGATATCGAGAGAATAGATTTCGACAAATATACTAAACACGATACGAAATTAATCGATTGGTGTAAAGCAAAAGAAAAAATTTGGGCCTATTATAGAAAATTGTGAGTAATTATATTAGTTCTTTTCTATTGAAAAAACAAGTTACGCAAATGTAAATAAAATTTGATTATTATAACTACATAACATATAACAAGTAACGTAGCATAGTAACATATAGTAACATATAACATATATAACAAGCATTGCATTAGAATTTTAATATCTTACATTCCTCTTAGAGGAATTTGAAATTCAGTTTAACCGAAAATACTGATGTCCAGAGCACGAAAAATGGTTTTCAAGTGATGTATGTGTGAGTGAAAGGGGGTGAACTCTACAATTCATTATCCAAAAAATTGCAGGCTGACGTACATGTTAATTAATGTTCAGGACATTAGCGGCAGACTTCTTTGACATTGCGATAAGAAAACTGGTGACAGGCTACCCTCCATAAGTGTGTATAGATTAATGGTGACTGTGTGAGAAAATATGTCCTTTTAATCCTAGAAGTAGTTGTAGCGAATCCGTGGAATAATTCTAGGACCTAGCTACTTGGAAATGCAGTGGATCTCGGCCATTATGAGCTCCCAGCTGGCATTGGTCGGCGAACTAACAGACAAAATAAAGTAATGATGGACAGATTTCACTCTAAACCGTCTTCATCGGTTGGTGGAAAACTGCTTTAATTTATTCAGTTTCAGTAATTAAATTCACTGATAAGTGCATCCCTATATCTCCACGTATCTTTACAATAGTTCACCAAGCTAGTCCAACATTTCCCATTTAAATAACATAAAATTCTTCCTCACTCATTATTACATTACCAAAATATCTCACCCTAAATTTCCGCAAAATAGGGCAGATTGCTATAATGTGGAATGATAATAAAGATTCTCGACTGATATATTAATAACTGCAGCAGATCACAAGGAGCGGTCAATAAAATTACACTTTTTTTAAAACTTATCCTACCCTTAAAAAAAGTGTAATGTTATTGACCTCTCCTCGTGATCTCCTGCAGTTATAAAGTGGAATACATTTTCCATTCTTTCTGTTAGATTACACATAGAACAAAGTTTTACTTCATTACCAAACGTATACTTGTTAAGATATAGCAGTTCCCCCGTGCTTTGATTATCCAGCTGATAAAATTACTATTCAGATTGGTATTTACAAAATTAAGTTGTGAATTTAAATTTTTATACAAGATATGCCGTTGACTATTTTGTGCTGACTAGTTGTACTTATTAATTAACCCATTTCTAATAATATTTACAATTGAATGTATTTTCAAATTATTATTTATAAAGTCAGATAAAGGAATATCACAAGTCTTACACAGGTGTTCCCATTCTTTATAGAAAACCAGTTTTTTCTCCAATTTTTCTTTTAATAATATACTAGGAGATCTATATGTCGGAAACTGCTTACATCCTTATATATTTTATGTGTAATTTGACGTATACAAGAACGTGGTTAGTACTTCGTTTCTAAATATAGCACATAATCGGGGGTAATAATGGGTAGATAAAATGCTTTTTGAGCAATAACTTTTACAAAACCTCTACTTTTTTAAACCAAGCCCACACCTGTGCTCCGTAGCACAGGCAATCGCCCTGCTTACTGCATTATATACTGGATGCAGAGTATATGGACGGCACTTTTTGGCAGGGCTTGAACAGCGGCTTACAAGAAACATTTATTCAAAATCGTCCACACTTTACTGGGATGAGAGATCAGTATAACGACTAGTTGAAAAGGCCAAGGGCGAGGGCATTAGATTAAAAAAATAAAAACCTTACGGGACGCGGTAATTGTGGGCTATGAGGGAAAATATGTTAAATTTGCTTAATATATATTTTAGTCATAATAAATCAAATTTTTCGTATATATTACTTTCTCTTACTCCTAGTAATTTTTTCTAATACAACACGGCCTTTCCAATTTATAAATTTATTTTTTCTAATTTATCATGTTTTTCCTCTTCATTGATTTAAGAAATGCTTCTCTGAATTTTGGTCCTTTAAACCACACTAACCTATCTATACAATTTATTCTAAGTCGATGGAAAAACACATTTACTTGAAAGGAATTAAGCCATGAAAAAGGTTGGGCCCTCTTCCTGGGGAATTAAGAAAATTGTTTTAAATCATTCCAGGTACGCAGATAAAAAGAATAATCTTATGTCGTTATTCAATGTGCCCATATATTCAGCTCCAGAACTCATTGTAGGCGGTGAAGATATGGAAAAATGGAACAAAGTCTGGCATTCGGTAAGTTATTTTTCTTTATCACAAAAACATTTTTTTTTCGATCATTTGTTTTATTTAAGCTAAATTAGTGTGTTTTATTGGGTGATAGATCCGAAAATAGTGTGGATAAGTGGCAGCTTCGGTATAGATATATGAGGATGGGATGATAAGTTGTCGACCTGTCAAGAAGAAACAAAAATAATGACATAAATTCATTTTTTCTCTACAAAATCTTCTCTTAAATTTATGCACTTCGCCATCGGTGCTTCAGTGCTCGGATTCCTTATATATAGGCGCTTTCGTCCAAGCCTGCAAAGTAGGCGTTCGTCGCTGAAGTGACTTCGGAACTGGATCCATATTTCTTCCCAATATGGAATTTTTTCAAGTTGGGGAGGGACTCAAATCGACATGGGGTGCATCGGCATAACTTCAAACTTTAATTCATGAATTTTAGCCATCACACTGAGAGCTTTGTGGCTGGGAGCGTTGTCCTGATAAAACAGAACTTTCTTCTACGCCAGGTCTGGCTACTTAATTTTTTGCTTCAACTGGTCTAGAAGTTTAGAATAATATTTGGCATTAATCGTTCTACCCTTTCCTAGATAATCTCCCAACAAGATTCCTTTAGCGTTCCAAAAACTGTGGCCATAACATTCCCTGCTAATGGGAGGCTTTTCGCCTATTTTGGCGTTGGTTCTCTCTTACTCGTCCACTGTTTCGATTGCTATTTGGTCTCGGGCGTATAATGATGGATCCAGGTTTTGTCCTCAGGAACAAACTGCCCCAAAAAGTCTGTTGAGATAGACTCGTAGAGAGTCAAACATTGCTACGATACAAATGAGTTGCAATTTTTGATCGGGTGTCAGCAAACGCGGCACCAACCTTGCTGACAATGTTCTCATCCCCAAGATTTAGTTAATATATGATGCGCTAGCAATCTCATCCGGCAATAATTCATAATAGTTTTGTGATATTTTTGGATGGCATCTTCGGTTGTACCCGATTTTGATCTCCCAGAACGCTCAGCATCTTGACTCCCCTAATGTTGCGTCTAACGAAACCTTTGGTACGTTGCAACCTGAGGAGATAGTAAGCAAAATGATGTAGTGGTGAAAGTCTTTAAACTCCCTAGGAGAGGAAGTTTCACCTACTAGAAATTATCGGGTATGGCACAATAAGCCTTTGTTGGCTGCGGTGCTGGGGTATAGCCCACCCATAGCTGGTAATAATAATGTTGCGTCTAACTCCGCCTTTATCTTTGTAGAAGATAAATCTTTTATCTTAAAAAAAATGTTTTATCACGACTCGCACTTCGATTTGTGGCATACATGGAAAACAGCAAAACTTGATAACTTTAAGAAGTCACAGATTAAAAACAACGCAAAGCAGCTCTGTCAAATGTTTAAGTTATACTAATCTTGGGGAGGTTGGAAACTTATCGTCCCATCTCCTGTGTAGACTACTAGGCCATATCATTGTGATCTACATAACTGATAGCTCACATAAAGTAACTAAATTATTAGCATTTGCAACTTACAGAAGAGCCATTGTATGGTGGTGAGCTAGAGTTTTATCGACAAGAACCAATTAGCACTCAACTCTCTCTCTTTCTATATATATATATATACGAGGGTAAGTCAATAATTATCCGCAATGTGGTTATATTTTTCATGATGTTGGTAGAACTGTCGTGAAGCATAGATGGCGCATGCGTGGTTTCGTTGTTGTTATGCCTGCACAGGTTAGACGCTACTAGGTTAGTTCTATTGTGACTGTCGTGCCCTTAACCATGGCTGCTCCGCTTTCTGTTTGCACCAAAGAAGAGCAGCGTTCAGTGATCCGTTTTTTGTGGTCGGAAGGTGTACAGGGGCCAAAATTCATCGAAGACTTTCGGTACAGTACGGGAACAGTGTGTTGCCTCAACGGTGTGTCTACGAATGGATTGAAAAATTCAAAGATGGTCGTACGAGTGTTACGCATGACGAAGGAGCCGGACGACCATTTACCGCCACAAATGAGGAGAACATTGAACGTGCAAGTGAAATGATTGTGATGGACAGACGGGTAACTATTGATAAAGTGCCCCATTGTCTGCAAATTAGTCATGGTTCTGCCTACGAAATCATCCACAACAGACTTGGGTTTCATAAAGTCTGTGCAAGATGGGTCCCAAAACAACTCACACAGTTGCATAAACAACAGCGCTTGGACATCTGCCAAAAACATTTGGATCGCTATGGTAATGAACTTGACATCTTCTTAAACAAAATCGTCACCGGTGACGAAACATGGATCCATCATTACGAGCCGGAGAGTAAACGGCAGAGTATGGAATGGAAACATCCCAATTCGCCCTGCAAGAAAAAGTTCAAAAGCCAACCATGCGCAGGAAAACTGATGCTTACAGTTTTTTGGGACTCACAAGGCGTAGTACTGGAACATTATCAGGAAAGGGGCATAACAATAAACAATGCGCGTTACAGTGAGATGCTTACTGACAAGTTGAAGCCTGCAATTCGAAGCAAACGCCGAGGACTGCTGTCAAAAGGTGTTGTGTTGTTGCACGACAATGCCCGTCCACATACTGCTGCCCACACTGTTGAAACGCTTCAGAAACTCAATTTTGAAGTCCTGGATCATCCTCCGTATAGTCCTGACCTTGCTCCATCGGACTTCCACTTGTTTGGTCCACTCAAAGAGGCATTAAGGGGGCGTAGATTTACCTCGGATGAAGCATTAAAAGAAGCGGTGCATTCCTGGCTAGCAGCTCAACCAAAAACCTTCTTTTATGACGGCTTCAGAAAGCTTGTGCAACGATGGACCAAGTGCATTGAAAAGCAAGGGGATTATGTTGGAAAATAATGTTTTCTATTTGTATTACAATAAATTACAATAAAATTTATAACTACATTGCGATAATTATTGACACCCTCGTATATATATATATATATATATGCGTGCATATAGGGACCGTCTATACGAATATAAAAAACTTTTGAAACTTGTTGGGAAAATCATTTTAAGTAAAAAATGTAATATGAACATAGGTCATATTTCAGAACTAGACAGATCAAAGTTCTAGCATTTATGTCTATTTAAGAATGAAAAACAAAACAAAATCGTTAGCAATTATTTAAAAACAACTGTTATTTAAAAACAAAACACATACTTTTGTATTAAACAATAATTTTGTATTAGCGGAGAATTTAAAGGAAAATGGAGCGCTTCAATGCAGCTGGATACGTTGATATTGCGTTTATTTATGGTTTCTGCGAGGAAATGCTCTTCATTCATCAAGAGAATATCAACGGAGATTTCCGAATAGTGACACCTTCCCATAGACCATAGAATATTCGGTCGTACATTCCAGAGACTTCAAGAGACAGGAACAACTGCTGAAAGTAATAATGATAGTAGTCAGGTAATGTTCGCAAAGAAAAAGTAATCAACCAGTTTGGACAATCCCACAATAATACTAGACACATTGCAAGGCAATTGCGCCTTTCACCGAACTCTGTATGTGGTGACATTACATCGAAATCCCTTTCAAGTCCATAGGGTTCAGGCTTTACAACCAGAAGATTATTACCAACGTGTGGATTTTTGCGCCTGGATGCTATATATGATTGCCGAAAATCCAGATTTTTTGTCTAGCATTACACTGTCGACTGACGAGGCTCACTTACGTGAGATGGTATCAGTAACTACCACAGCTATCCCTATGGTCTGTACTAAATCCACATACCGTGCCACGCTTGCGATTTCAACATCGCTTTAATGTTAACAGCTGGGCTGGCATTTTCAGTACTCAGTTACTCGAATAAGAGGCTTACATAGTAGACTTAATTCTGAAGGATACGTGACTTTTGTAAATGATTTCATTTTCGTGATATCTTAGAAGACAATCCACTTCAGACGAGGCAGCAAATCTGGCAACATGGTGGTCTCTAGCACACTATGGAGGGCTGGTAATTCAATGGTTAAAAAGGCATTACGCTGGCAGGTGGCTAGGTCATGGAGGCCCTATCGCTTGGCCTCCAAGGTCACCCGATCTAAATCTTCTTGATTTTTATCTTTGAGGTCACCTTAAGCAGCTCATATGTTGAAATAAACACATTAGTGGAAGAAGCAAGAGGGTGAAAAGTGAAAATATATGTTATTTGAATAAAATAATTATTTGAAAAGAAAAATGCAAGTTGGCTGGCAAAAGGGTACTATCCAGGTACAAGACTACGTCAGAAGATAGGTCGGAGCACTCAAGACTATTGTCTTTTACCCCTTCTATAAAGGGCAGGTTTTACCAAAAGAAGCATTCTTTCACCAACCGAATTCAAATTCGACATTCAAGCAATCATCGAGACAGAACATCATTGCCAGTTATAAGCGTTTAACATTCTAGCTAAAGAATTGATTTTATAAGCATATTATGATTTTTTTTTAATGTAAGCGGTTCATCATCATATATGGTCATTAGCGCCCAGAGCCTTCTCAGTGCACTGCCGCCTCCGGACAGTGTTCTCTGCTACAGACAACATTGTCCATCACCGAACAGTGAGCTTAGAGGCTCCTAGGAAGAAAAAATCTAAGGGTAGCACTGGACTCGAACCCGGGGCCTCCGCATGTCCAATGCGCTAACCACTTAGCTAATCTCTTTCCCACATATTTAATTTGATCTAGATTTCTTACTTATTTCTTATTACTTCTCTTCTCTTTAAACATACATACACACAAGCCCCTTACAAAACCGCTCATGCTACAACGCTACAGCACTACAAACATATCACCAATCACACTTCAAATACGTGAAGTACTTTCGAGAACAATTTCTCGAATGAATAATGGATGCTATCAATTAAAGTCGCTCACAATAATGTGACTCTGCGATTCGCAACTGTCAAGCTTGCATAGGACCTCAAGGAGCACATTTTGAGCTATTAATAACATTAAAGCGATTCCGTGATTGACTCAGTAAATAATTTGCTCTACTGAGAATACAAACTAGGAATTGCCATTAAAAATAACTTTATCCGACCCCAAAGTTGAGAATACTTTTTGGATAGCTTTTTTACCATTTCCCTTCTGATATTATTCATTGCAAAATATTCTATGCAGCACTTAGCATATTTCTTCTATAACCCCTAGTCTCGTGCGGTGGTCCCCTATGTACGCGATTTTCACTTATGGCCCATTCAGAATATTCTGGAGCCCCCGGATAAGAACCGCTCGTTTAAATAATATTTTAATTACGAACACTATATTACTAAGTTTACAAATAGTACATTATTTCTATTGAATTTCTAGTGCATTTATCTTTAATGTAGATTTGTGAGGGAGTGACTACAAAGCCACATCAGTTGATCTTCCAAAGTCTTGCGATTTCTTTATTAATGTCTGCACAATGTAGATTGAATATGATGTGTGTGTGTGTGTGTGTGTGTGTGTGTGTGCGTGTAAATGTTGCCACTGCAAAGATCTCTGAAGATGTGGCTAGACCGTTTACGGTCAATTACTGATGACGTGAGGAGATGGCTGTAAGAATTTACCTTAAGGTTTTATAATGATATTTGATAAGGTCTTTATATTTTGCAGGCTCCAGGAATGGAATATGAGAAGGGCTACAACATAGAACACGGTGACAAGGGAATTTGGTTTAAAACAAAATCTGATAAATATGTCCCATATTGAAGTTGGCAGACTAATAATTGTAAAAATAAAAGCTGAAGTATCTCGTTTTTCTTTTTCTTGTAAATATAATCGTTTGGGCGGCCACCAACAGAGTTCGTTGTTTATGCTCTGACATTTAGTGTACATAATAAGAGTTTATTAATAAAATTAGAAACCGGACAGTCTTGTTATTTTTATTATAGTATAATATTAGAACGGAAAATAAAAAGTTTTAAAGATGGCGTTTAATATTTTATTAATAAAAATAGTGATGACTAGATGTGATGATCATGTTGTTGTGTTTGCTGACATTCCAGTAATTATAATAGACTTATTTACTAAATGTAAATCACAGTTAATTATAAAATCTAAGGTAGATTCTTTCAGGAGCGGTTGGCGACAGTAAACTGCCCACCGTTAAATCCTTATGACTAGTCAGAATGATACTATTCTGGGTATGGCATTCATAATGAAGAAATTTAAAGCACCTACATGGATTGTCCTCCAGTAATTTTGATATGCCAGTGATGATAAATTGGCGTCTATACTACTGGCGTTAGATTAGTGAACTCTTAACCACGTCCCATAGCATTTATTATTGCAATTCTGATCTAGGATATTAGTGAGCTCTAACCAAATAATATAAGATTTAATATTGGAATTCAAGACCAGGATATTAGTAGAATATATTATAGAAAGCGTATAATTAACGATCGTGCGGTAACAAATGATAACACCAGCAGTGGCCTGAATATTAGAACCTGAAAGTATAAGTCATGTGATTGGAGAATGTCTTACTGTCAAGTATAAGTCATGTGATTGGAAATGTCTTACTGTAAAGTATAAGTCACGTGTTTGGAGAATGTCTTCATCTTGGTGGAGTAAAATACACTAATCGGCATAATCTTGTCTTAAAAATTTTGCACATGGTAATTGAATTCATATTATAGATATAAAGCGGAGCCTGTATGTGTAAGGATCAAAACTACCGCTTGTACTATGAAGTTCAGTGGTGACTGCTAGATTGATCCATCAGGCATCGTACTAGACTAGGCGTTGGCCGCCAGGCATCGCACTAGATGACCAACTGAATTCGATATGACTGTCCTAATACAATGGCAAAGAAAAGAAAATGTGTTGTACTTGGTGAGAAAGTTATTAGACTGTGTCATTTAGTAATCTCTAATACAGGTATAGTTCCGAGGACATGACATGGTCCACTCAAGAAATTGGAGCTTCATTTCTTTTAAAGCAGAAAGCAATTATTTTAGAAACATGCCGCATCGTCCGACGTATTTTTAAAATAAAACTAAGAAAAGTTAAGTATTATGTTCCATATGAAACCTGCATAAACTTACGTAACCAGTTGTAGTTAGAATAATAATAAATATGTAGTGTGCATCATTCACATGATCTTCTTTTACCACATTTATCATAATTTACAAATTTTCTTTAAGTTTGCTATGATTACTAAACGTCTGGTATTTTATCCAGCATTGCGGACCCACCCACATATTCAACGTCTGGTATTTTATCCAGCATTGCGGACCCACCCACATATTCAACGTCTGGTATTTTATCCAGCATTGCGGACCCACCCACATATTCAACGTCTGGTATTTTATCCAGCATTGCGGACCCACCCACATATTCAACGTCTGGTATTTTATCCAGCATTGCGGACCCACCCACATATTCAACGATTAATAAATGTTTAGTTGAGCTTGCATTGCATTATAAAGATTGTGATGATTATACCTAACAGCGCATTCTAGTAAAGCTTTGAAATGGTAATTGATATTTAAGCCTAATTCTCTTTATTTTTAATTTTCATTAATAGTCTGCCAAGCGTAACTAAGATTGGTAAGGTTTTTCTGAGGCCGATATACAACCTGATTATGAAAACACAATTACAAGGAAGTCGGACAGGAAATTATGAGATTAAATATGTGGATTAATTCAAATTCACTGCCCTTAAAATGCAATAAAGCTTATAAGCTTTACTAATACCTCCAAAAAGGAAGTGATGGATAATTCAGGCTCAACATGTTAAATATTTGGAGATTAATATTGCCTCTTTATTTCTGTGGTATGAAGATGCTCCAAGTCTTTGTAGATCTCTTAGACTCGATTAGTTTCAGTTATGGAGAATCACATCTTTCTTTATTTGTTGTGGTGGTTGGTTCCGCAGAGCTGGAAAGCATCAGAGACATTTTCCGTGGTAGCCTGCTTCATTTTGTGGTCATCGACCGGTTTCGGGCGTTCGCCATCTTCAGGATGCGTTTTTCAGACAGTGTGACTCGCATTGCGAGTCTGTGTTGTCACACTGTCTAAAAAACGCATCCTGAAGATGGGCGAACGCCGAAACCGGTCTATGACCACAAAATGAAGCAGGCTACCACGGAAAATGTCTCTGACATCTTTCTTTAGTTTGAGTGCAGCAGTGGAGGCCTATTACTCCCTGTTTGATTCAGAGATCTGTTATGTCATAAGCGTTTGGAGTGTTCTACACACTCCACACGGGTTGAAAAATTGCTAAAATAATATTAGAATATTTTTCAGAATTGATAAATTTCATTCGTAATTGAGAAATTCATTTCTGATGATGTAGCTCATTACATAAGCAACTCTTTCTGTCATATCAAATTTTATTAAGTATATATTTTGTGTTTAGTATGTCTAATGAAAATTATATGTAACCCCGATTAACATTTTTTTTTAATTTTATCCCTGAAGAAGGCAATAAATTTGTCGAAACGTTGGAAAAGTTTTTAAAAAAAGTGTAATTTTCATTGACCGCTCCTCGAGATCTCTAGCAGTATTAATAGATCGGTCGAGAATTTTAATTATCATTTAACATTAATACAAAAATAAGAAAGCAAAAAGAAAAATACAATAGAAAATTAACTCGGCTAGTGCATTATTAATATTAAAAGTTTTGACTGCAATATAATAATAAATACAATTAAGAAAAAAAAATGCGAAGTAGTCCGTTTGCAGAAAGCAGAGAGTTATGTGTGTGGTGTTAGTGAAAATAGTAAAAATTCTGACATTGTTTTTCCATTGTGAGTTACAATGTGGCAGGTATCCGCAATAAGTTAGACAAAGTAATGTTAGATTAATGTACAACTAGTTATGTACATACGTAAGTTATTAACATTATCATAATATGTTCAATTATCTTATTTATAAAAAAAAAATTTACTCATTTATTTGAAAAATTTTATTTCTAAATTCGAATCTATGTATTTTTGTGTTTGTTTATTTTAACATGAATTTTATATATATATATGTTCATGTATAGTGTTCTCTCTTTCCTCCTTAAAGTAACAGAGAGACAAGGGTCGTTTTGACCAAAGTATATTTATTTGAGGGCCAGGGTATTATTATTACTTTATCAGTTTCACTTTTACACGCTTTTACGCTTTTTTAAAATAGGGTTTCCATTTTGACGATTACCTCTAATCCAGTGCAAAGTTATCTTAGAATCCGACCATAGAATTGTATTTTTTATGTTTAAGATCAATTTTCAGTTAGGAATTATACAATCTGCAAGCCCAAACGGCTGCCGCTAACTCCAGTTTAGGTAATGTTAAGGTTTTAGCGCCTGTTATCGATTGGAAAAACTCTATTTTTCGCTATTAAAATATGAACTTCTTTACTCCTTAAACGCAGCTCCATATGCATGTGGTGTCGCATCAGCAAATATATGCAGTTCGATTTCATTTGTTTTATTGGGTAGTACACATCGTGGACATGTATATTCGGATAATGTACAAACTTCATTCCATCCATATGGTTGCTAACTCCTATGGTAATACAGTATCCCAATCGAGATTAATTACCCAAAAGTCTTGCATCAGAATCTTGGCTCTAACTGTAAATGTGAATTCTCTTGAGGATGAGTTTTTCAAGAATCTTACCCATCAGGGGTAAGAGACTTATCGGTCGGTAGGAAGTTAGGTTGGAGATGATGAGGTTGGAGGGTTTGGGTATAATTTTTATTATAGAGAATTTCAACTGGCGAGCTTGTGTGATACATAAAGAGCTACAGAGACTAAGAAGAGACAGTGAACGAGAGCGTAGAGGTTCACCTCCAACAAGAATGGTTTACGCACCAAACCTAACTACCAATAACTTTCCCAACCTTCCACAACGTCAGCAGCAGCAGCAGCAACAACAACAACAAAGATCAAATCGACATGTGTCCTATGCAGAGATCGTGCGGTCGGTCGCGCCTCAGCCATCCAGTATTCCTATCCCCCCTTCTTCCAATGATATCACCTCTCTATTAAGCACATTCATTAATGAATTTAAGTCCTTAATTAATCCTCTTATTACACTTACCGCCACCATCGTCAGTGAACTAATTCCTCGTCATAACAAATCATAAATTCCCCAACTCACTACTCCCTTTCCATTCTTCTATGGAACGCCAACGGACTGACATCCCACAGAGACGAATTGGACGTACGAGGTGTGTATAGCGGCGTTTACACGATCAATAATATTGACAATACTTTAGAGTTTTGACAATAATATTGATCGTGTAAAGTGAAAAAAATGTATTGATGGTCGGTATTGACAAGAGTATTGATGAAATTCAGATTTTCTATCAATACTGAGAATTGGGGGGGATATCGACAATATTATTGGCCAGTTCAATAGTTTTATCGAACGTTGCAACTAACCTGTACAAAACAAAAGCGATACTATTATAATAGGTTAAAGAATTCTATGTAATGAACATCTCCTATAATATATTAAAGTTGACTGGCCCAATTAATTTAAAATTTCCATTTTAAGAAAACATTTCAGTTTGAACTCTGACAATTGCACTATTAGAAAAATCGTATGAGTGTTTCGCAGTTAATTTAATTTTTTGTTTCAAAAAGGGTTTTTATATGCCATGCTGTTTAATATAGAGAGAAAATAGGCTTCTAACTTTCCTTCCGAATGGTAGGCATATTAAATCACTACATGTCTACATGAAAAGTCAATCAAACAATTTTCCTTGTTTATGCCTGATTTTGGTGGAATGTTAGATAAAGATTTAGTATTTTGCCTTCTAAGGTGTTAATAAAAAATAAATGTATCTAAAACATGCAACACAAAATTACCAGAATTATATTATATTTTATTAAATATATCATTAGGATAAATGTTTATTTTCGATGTTTTATAAAGGAATTAATTAAGAGTGAACGATAATGGAAGTAATTTAAATAAGAAACATTAGAGCTGTCCCCCTTGAGTTTTCTATACAATATTAACAAAGTGAGCAGCAGGGTAAAGAGCTAACTATAACCATGGGCCAAAATAATAGCTACGCAAGCTTTAGAACGATTATTCATTTTTTAAAGGTTAAAAAAAAATCAACTAAACTGATGAGTATAAATACGTAAATACACTCTCCTAGTGGCAGAAATAGTAAGTAGTATTGACAATAATATTGATCATGTAAGGTAATGAAATATTGATAGTGGTTAGTATGAGTATTGATGGAAATATTGTCAATACTGGTATTGACAATAATATTGATCGTGTAAACGCCGCTTAAATTAAGTAATGAGACTGATTTTCTAGTGTTCGATCTGGCAACACTGGAGACGCGGCGCATGCGTGGTAGGGCAAGTAAACATCTGATACACGTCCAGTGCAAATTTGAAAATGCTAGAGTTGTTGCACTGTCCGTAGTGACTTTTTTTGTGAGCAAGGTTTTTTCAGTGCGTTTTAAAAATGAGTGACATCAATTACGAGCAACGTTGTGCTATCAGGTTTTGCTTCAGACTTGGGCACAGTGCAACGGAAACGTTTGAAAAACTGTGCCAGGCCTATGGAGACAATGTTTTGTCGAGAGCACAGGTTTTTAGGTGGTTTAAGTCGTTTGCAGAAGGAAGGGAATCAATTGAAGACGAGCCTCGCAGCGGAAGGCCTTCATCTTCAAGAACCGACGAAAATGTTGGCAGAATCCGCGATCTCGTGCGTTCAGATCGTCGTTTGACAGTCCGAATGATCGGCGAAGAGTTGAATTTGACTCACACAACCGTTCATCAAATTTTGACTAATGAATTGGGGATGAGAAAAATTTGTGCAAAAATGGTTCCGAAAAATCTTTCACAAGAGCAAAAAGACATCAGAAAGGAAAGGAGCCATGACTTTTTGGGAGCAATTGAAAACGATCTCAATTTTTTGGAACGTGTTATTACAGGAGACAAGTCTTGGGTGTTTGAGTATGACCCAGAAACTAAGCGTCAGAGCATGCAGTGGCACACTTCAACCTCTCCAAGGCCAAAAAAAGCAAGAATGAGCAAGTCAAAAATCAAATGCATGCTGATTTGCTTTTTTGATAGCCAAGGAATCGTTCACAAAGAATTTGTGCCTCAATGCCAAATGGTAAACCAACATTTTTACCGAGAAGTTCTTGAGAGACTTCGAAAAAGAGTCATGCGTGTGAGACCAAACATCAAAAACAAGTGGGTGTTGCATCACGACAATGCTCCGTGTCACACCGCGATTTCTATTAATGAGTATTTGGCCAGTAATAACATTCCTGTGGCTCCTCAGCCTCCTTATTCACCCGACTTGAGTCCATGTGATTTTTTTTTTGTTCCCCAAATTGAAAAATCACCTCAAGGGACGTCATTTTGGAACATTGGAGAATATTCAAACAGCCGTAACCGACCAACTGAAGTCTATTCCAGTATCCGAGTTCCAGCACTGCTATGACGAATGGAAGAATCGTCTTCAGCGTTGTGTGGCTTCCCAAGGTAGTTACTTGAAGGGGACAATGTTGAATTGTAATTTTATTTGATAAAAAAAAGATAAAAAATCAGTCTCATTACTTAATTTACACACCTCGTATTTTTACATGACCGAAGAATCGACGTGGCATTGTTACCGAAACTCATTTCACTAACAGATCATATTTTAAAATACGAGACTATACCACATACAGAACCGACCATCCCGATGACACAGCGCATGGAGGTACAGCAATATTAATTCGAAGCTCCTTCCCCCATTACCTCGTCCCAAGCAATCCTACAGATTCCCTCCAATCAACCATCGTTTTCTTATAATCAAATCCGTTTTCCTTCAAAATTGCTGCTGTGTACTGCCCTCCAAATAAACCTCTCACCAGTCAACAATTCCTATCATTTTTCACAACCCTGGGTCCAAAATGGCGACTACAATGCGAAACATCCGCGGTGGGGATGTCGTGTGGCAAATCCACGTGGACGTATTCTCCTTGATGCTCTATATTGTACTTCTTATTGCTTCCTGTCTCCTCCACAACCCACTTACTGGCCTACATCTCAGTCCAAATTACCTGACATACTAGATTTCTTTATTACCTCACAAACTACTTCCATCCACTCTGATATATTCACAGTCAATGATCTCTCCTCTGATCACATTCCAGTCCTTCTCGTCCTCGACACACTACCCACAACCACGAACTACAGACCTACGCTGACGCCTGGACCAATCTCAATTGGAGATTGTTCCAAGAACATTTAGAGCAAAAAATAGATTTGAATATTTCTTTAAAGACTAGAGAAGAGATTGACGACGCTGTCCATTACCTAACTTACTCAATACAAACTTCTGCTTGGGACTCAACACGAATCATTAAGAAAAATACCACACACTACACGGACAATTTACTACATATACACATAAAATTCATGTTAAAATAAACAAACACAAAAATACATAGATTTGAATTTAGAAATAAAATTTTTCAAATAAATGAGTAATTTTTTTTTTTTTTTATAAATAAGATAATCGAACATATCATGATAATGTTAATAACTTACGTATGTACATAACTAGTTGGAATTAAGAATGACAAAGAAAAGTCTAAAATACTAATAATAAAAAGGTGTAATTACAATGCAAAATTTAAAATAATGATGCAATATGTCTATAGATTTTCGGGTATTGGTCAATGAAAAAATTTTTTAGTTAATGGTAAACGTTTCGTTTATATTTCATAATCCTCCTCAGTACCTGTATACAACAACAAAATCAACAATAAATATATAAAAAAAAATTATTATTTTTTTTTTTTTACATGAAAATAAAAACTGAAAAATAGAAATACTAAGTGTGTTACGATAACCTACCAAAACTAAGATGTTTTCTTGGTTTACAAATGTTATTATTGCATTTTTATAATTATATAAATTATATTCTATTATTTTAATATTAAGTAATCTATTAAAAAATTAAAATTATAAAAGAACTAAAAAAATCAAACTCTGCTGACTAAAAATATTGCACAAAGCTTAGTGTGATGACAGGAGCCAAAGGTTTGAGGGAGTATTCGTACTCACATAGGGTGAAACTTCCCTATGTTTCTCGAGACGGCTATTCCGTCGCGGAACCTCATTCTAGCCCATCCAACGCGTCCTCGTCGCTGGCTCCGGAAACATCTGCGCTCCACTTTGTGGAAGCGTGGGTGGCTAAGTTGGAGGTGAACGCAGAGGGTAGCCTTCGGGCTATTTGGGAACCTAGCACTCCCACGTACCTCAGCTACAATTACAGACTAACAAGTGCAGTGGTTTTCCCATTAGGAGTGTGAGTTGGTGGAGACTTTTCTGCCCTCTGTTTGGGTCGCCATAATTTATGTGCGGCCTGAATCTCTTGCAGCGAATTCTTTTGCTGCGGAGCCTCCGTGGGAATTCATATTGCATCACTTACACCTAAACGCCTTAACATTATACACTTACATAGTTACAGTCTTACACGCCAGTGGCACGTGCTGGTGCCACCCACATGTTTGCCGTGTGTGGATACCTGTGTCGTGGGGGAGGGAAGTCCTGGTGGTTGAGGATGCAGGTTCTCGCTGGAGGCAAGTTTCCTCGGCGTGCCTTGCAGTCCAACACACCACTTTGGTTCCTGACTCCACTAAACAGGCGGCCAGAGCCTAACCCAGCTCTGGTCAATCGGCTAGCGTAAAGAACGCATGGGTGAGCTCCCGGGTATTGTGGGCCATGGCTCACAATCCCTGGGCGCTATATCTCTAGGGTAGCTCTGGCGCTTCTTCAAAGCGTCCCAAATTGTGAGGCTCCGTGGAGGGTGGAGAGCTCTGGAGATGAATTTTTAATTTTATTTATTATATGTTTTTAATTTTAAATTCGTCAGCCGGGGGCCCCTTAGAGGAGGGGGCCACCGGTGGTGGGGGTAATTCCTCTGTACATCCAGAGTCGGGTGACCAGGGCCTGGATGCACTAATGGGTGGGAATCTGGAAAAATATCCAGAGGCAGGGAAGGCTTGCTCTGGAGGAGAACGTGTCAGGAGGAGCCGCGGAGGACTTGTCCTCCTGCGGCGATTTCTGAAACGTGGTCAAAGGAAAAAGGAGAGATATGTAAGGCAGGTATTTTTATTTTTATTTATTTATTTATATTTATTTGTTTGTTTATTTATTTATTTATATTTATCTATTTTTCTATTTATTTATTTATATTTATTTATTTTATTATTATTTGTTTATTTATTTATTTTATTATTATTCATTTATTTTTGTTCCTGCCTGCTATCAAGTTTGTCAGAAGTTCCATTTCTTACATTAGTTGACTTATTACTATGATTGACAGGGTAGAAATGGTTCAGGTTAACTTGCAGCATAGCAAAGATGCAACGGCTAACTTATGCCGTTGTATTGCTAAGTTGCATACATATTTTATTCTAATACAAGAACCTTATGCCTTTAAAGGTTTGGTTCGAGGATTGAGTGTGGTTGATGGCAGACTGTTCGTGGCGG
Source organism: Triatoma infestans (assembly GCA_011037195.1). NCBI lineage: Eukaryota > Metazoa > Arthropoda > Insecta > Hemiptera > Reduviidae > Triatoma > Triatoma infestans. Next base: position 96,608 of record JAAEAF010000865.1, read on the forward strand.
ATGGCGGGGACATTCCTAGGGCATGTATTCTTGCCAGTCGGAGTGTCGACGCTGTCCTGCTTCGACAGTTCTGCTCTCGAGACTTGGTGGCGGTGAGGGTTGGACTGGGGGTTGGTGGGCGTCGTCGCGACGTAGTTGTGGCTTCGGCTTACTTCCCCTATGATGGCCCCTCTCCTCCTCCTCAGGAGTTCATGGGTTTGGTTCGGTATTCGGAGACCAATGACATACCTATTATAATAGGATGTGACGCGAATGCACATCATGTTGTCTGGGGCAGCAGCGACACCAATGGTAGGGGTCGCGCTCTCATGGATTTCCTGGTGGGCACGCGATTAGAGGTCCTGAATAGGGGTACTGAACCCACTTTTGTTACTAGGATTAGAAGACAGGTTATTGATATTTCCCTTGCTTCTAGGAATTTTAGTGGTCTGATTAAGGATTGGAGGGTGAGTCCTGAGGCTTCCATCTCCGATCACAGGATGATTAGGTTTAGTCTGGGGATTGATCCAATTACCCTGGCTAGTTATAGGAATCCCAGGAGGGCGGATTGGGGTTTATATTCTAGAATTATTGAAGATAAACTGACTATCCAATCAGAAGCCCCTGATGGCATAGAGGAATTGGAAAGGGAGGCTGGTATTCTTCATGAACACATTAGATCCTCATTCGAGGAGTCTTGTCCTCCCAAGGTGGTTAAGGATAGTAAGAATCCCTGGTGGTCTTCTTCGTTGGAAAAACTAAGGAGACAGGTAAGGGGCTCATACAGGAAGGCTGTCCTTGCTGATTCTTCGGAATCATGGGATAGTTATAACAGTATTAAAAGAGCATATAAATATGCTCTGAGGAGAGCCAAGAGGAATTCCTGGAGATCCTTTTGTGAGGATATAAATTCGTTCCAGGAATCATCTAGATTGGTACGGATTCTTAGTAAGGATAGGGACAGTCAGTTAGGTACCCTACGATACCCTGATGGTTCCTTTACAGGGGGGAAGGGGAGACACTGCAGCTTTTGCTTGATACTCACTTCCCGGATAATATTGGTTTAAATGCTGCTTCGTCTTTGGTGGGTGGTAGGAGATGGGACCTTGAAGATGTATCCACCTTAGATGAGGTTGTCACACATGATAGAGTTAGTTGGGCAGTACAAAGTTTCTCACCTTTCAAGTCACCTGGACCGGACGGGATGTATCCTTGTCTGTTGCAAAAGGGTGGGGACGTGCTGACGAAGGTATTGTTAAGATTGTTTAAAGGATGTTTGATATTTGGGTATGTACCAACATTATGGAGAGAAGTAAGGGTAGTCTTTATTCCCAAGCCGGGAAGAAATGACTACTCCGACCCCAAGGCATTTAGACCCATTAGTCTTATGTCTTTCCTCTTGAAAACTTTGGAAAGGTTGGTGGATAGGTATATTACTGATGGCCCATTAAGGGATCATCCACTCCATCCTAACCAACATGCTTATATTGTGGGTAAGTCGACAGAGACTGCATTACATTGTCTCATCGGAAGGATAGAATCTGCTTTGGAAAGAAAAGAATATGCCCTAGGGTGTTTCTTTGATGTTGAAGGGGCATTTGACAGAGTATCGTTTGATGCTCTGGAAGATGCCTTGGTACGGAAAGGTATACATCCCGTCCTAATCAATTGGATAGGTGTCTATCTTAGGAGTAGGGTTATACAGGTTTCCCTTGGCGGGCGCACCATGATAGTACAAGTGGGGAGAGGTTGCCCTCAAGGGGGTTGTCTCTCACCTAAGTTGTGGTGCGTCGTCATGGATGACCTTTTGGTTAGGATGAATTCATCGGGATTTTATGTGCAAGCATATGCCGATGATGGTGTTATTTTATTGTTAGGGCGCTGTTTGTCCACTATTTCGGACCTAATGCAAAGCGCCCTTAACATGGTGTATTGTTGGACACAGGATAAGGGTCTTTCTATTAATCCTATTAAGACCCAGGCAATTCTATTTACTCATAGAAGGAAGATAGTAGGTTTTACACCTCCTAGGTTGTTAGGTACTTCCATACAGGTTAGCAAATCAGTGAAGTTCCTTGGAGTAGTTCTCGACAGTAAATTGAACTGGTCGGAACATGTTAAGACACAACATCAAAAGGCGATAATCTCCTTTTGGCAATGTCGAAGAGTTGTAGGTAAGAACTGGGGAATCACTCCCAAGATGATGTTCTGGATTTATTGTATGGTCATTAAACCTAGATTGGTATATGCGGCTTTGGTGTGGTGGCGTCGCATTGAAACACGATCTGCTAGGCAGCTGTTGGAAGAAGTCCAACGCTTGGCTTGTCTGGCGGTGACTGGAGCGTTTCGGACGACACCGACCGCATCTATGGAGACTTTGTTAGGGATTCCACCTCTTTTTGTGGAGGTGAAAAACCAGGCAATGAAAGCCTGTTATAGAATTAAACAGGCAGGTTTTTGGCAGGGTAAGCGATATGGTCATTCTACCATTTATCGTGAGATGCTTTTAAGGATTCCCATTACAGGTTTCCCTTCTGATAGGAATTTGAAGACTTTTGTCTTTGGTCATTCCTACAGGGTTAGGTTGCCTTCTAGGGAAGATTGGTTAACCCTGGGTCCGTCTGGTGTGATTCCTGAGAATTATCTCCGATGCTACACGGACGGTTCCAGGATGGATGGTAGGTCTGGGGCTGCCGTCTATTTTGAGACGGGAGATCATTTGGTAGCGCCTCTTGGTGAGTGGGCCACCGTTTTCCAGGCTGAGGTTTATGCAATTCTTTGCTGTATTTTGGATGAGAGGGTGCGTAACACTAATTTAAAAGGTGTTTGTATCTGCTCGGATAGCCAGGCTGCGTTGAAGGCGCTTAATTCATGTGTCTTCACTTCCAGATTGGTGTTGGAATGTTCTAGAAGACTGGAAGATCTTTCTTCATTAAAGGATGTGCTTCTGGTCTGGGTTCCAGGTCATATGGGAATTTTTGGGAATGAGGAGGTGGATAGGTTTGCCAAATTAGGTGCCTCTCTCCCTTTCATTGGTCCAGAGCCTGCTGTTGGTGTGTCTTCTGACACATGTTTGTCGGGCTTTCAGACGTGGATGACCTCACAGCACTCATCCTTATGGATGAGTGCAGTGGGTTGTCGGCAGTCTAAAATGCTCATTGGGGGCCCGGACGGAGCTTTGAGTAGTGGGGTCCGATGTCTTTCACGGACCTCCCTCAGGTATCTGGTTGGATTCCTCACTGGGCATTGTGGTTTAAGGAGACATCTCTATATAATGGGACTTGTGCCTGACCCTTTTTGTAGAGTTTGTGAAACTGAGGAGGAAACACCCATGCATTTGATGACGAATTGTTTGGGTTGTGAGGAGATTAGGTTTAGGACCTTCGGCCGGAATAGGATGTCGGTAGAGGATCTTAAGCTGTGTCCTTTTAAGGTTTTGGTCCGATTTGTTCGGTCTGTTGTGAAACTTAGATGGTTAAAACCTGGGTCTGGATTTTCATTCTAGTCCCAGTGGTAGGTATTCTTTAGGGGCAGCTATATGGGCCCGAGGGGGCTTTGGATAGCGTAGGGTTTACTTCCCTCCCCTTTTGGGAATAATAATAGTGTGATGACAAATAGTAGAATGATAATATTTATAATTCTATCCAGGGTAGGTAATAATAAAGGTTTTCTGTGGCATGTGTTTTCTGAACTGGCCACCAGATGCTACAGTAACAAAACATTATGTGTACAGTAAACAATGCTACAGTGAACAAATGCAATAATAACATTTGATGAAAACATCTTAGTTTTGGTAGGTTATCGTAACACACTTAGTATTTCTATTTTTCAGTTTTTATTTTCATGTAAAAAAAAAAAAAAAATTTTTTTATATATTTATTGTTGATTTTGTTGTTGTATACAGGTACTGAGGAAGATTATAAAATATAATCGAAACGTTTACCTTTAACTAAAAAATTTTTTCATTGACCAATACCCAAAAATCTATAGACATATTGCAACATTGACTGGTCGAGAACATTTTCATTGATTTTAAAATAATGATGTAAATAAACCAGTCTATAGTTTCTTTAAAAGGTCTTATTTATATTATTTTTTGCTTATTTTATTTAATTAAATTATGATTGGTATTATGCACTATTGTTAAAATTTTTACAGCTATTTTAATTTTTATTTTGAGATACAATTAGAAAAAATACGAGAATTTTTTTTTTTTCCTTCATTTATTGAAAATTTACAACTGCGGGTACGCTTGCTAACCAGCAACAAGTAAATGAGATGACTTACAATCACGGGAATGGAGAAATCACCCAGTGGTGACCCTCCACATTATTTCGCTGCGCACTTATAGGAGATCACGAGGCCACTGCCGCCTCAGTCGTCGAGGAGGGTTATCTGGAATGGCTGCTGAGGAAAGTTGGTGAATTAATGGATTGTGATGATGTGCGAGACGGGTATGAAATTTGCGGTATCGTATTTGGACCAGGTCCCTTATAAATGGAATCTGGAGATCGGAATGTATTGTCAGGTTAGAAACGTAAAATGGAGCAGTGGTTATACAACGGAGTATTTTGGATTGTAAGGTTTGGAGGCGGTGGATATTGGAACGCTTGGTTGAGCCCCATAACTCGAGTCCATAAGTCCAAATTGGTTTTAATAGGAGATTGTAGATAAGTAATTTGTTGTTTAAAGTTAGTTTTGAGCGTCTGTCTAGTAGTCGCTTGAGTAGGCTGTAACGTTTTTTACTTCGTTTCGTTTCAGTCTTGTATGTGGGTTCCATGTCAGGCGTTTGTCTATATAGAGTCCTAGATATTTAATTGTATCAACGCATGGTAATAAGATGTGGTTCATATGAACTGGAGGACAAATGGCACGTCTTAGAGTGAACGTTATATTTTTGCTTTTTTGGACGTTAACCTTCATTCTCCATCTGCAAAACCATTTCTCTAGGGACTGCAAATGTTGCTGAAGGTTAGGTGTGCTTAGGACAGGATCGGGATGTGGGGAAAGAATGGCTGTGTCATCTGCGAAGGTAAAGGTATGAGTGTTCGGATTGGTTGGAATATCGGCAGTATATATTGTGAAAAGAATGGGAGCAAGGGTACTTCCCTGTGGGACACCAGCTGCTAAAAGGTAATAGGAAGACAAGGAGTGCCCAACACTTACACCGAAATATCTGTGTGAGAGGTAAGAATTAAGGATGAGGTAATAGGTATAAGGAAGGATGCTCTTGAGCTTCCACAGCAGCCCATGGTGCCATACCCTATCAAATGCTTGCGCAATATCTAAGAAAGCCCCAGAACAATACTGTTTTCGCTCAAGAGAGGAAGCGATGACGTCTACAACGCGATGGCATTGGTGAACGGTGGAGTGTAGGCTTCGAAATCCGAACTGATGGTTGGGTATTACTTCAGAGTCTTCAAAGAGATTGTGAATTCTCTTGAGGATGAGTTTTTCAAGAATCTTACCCATCAGGGGTAAAAGACTTATCGGTCGGTAGGAAGTTAGGAGATGATGAGGTTGGAGGGTTTGGGTATCATTTTTATTATAGAGAATTTCCATTCTAGAGGAAAGTAAGTGGTTCGGAGAACTGAATTGTATATTGTTGTAAGAAGTACTATTGCTTTCTTTGGGAGATGGGATAGGATTTTTGATGTAATTAAGTCAAAGCCTGGCGCTTTTTTGGATGGTAGGTGTTTTATGATGTGAGAAACTTCGGAAGGGGTAAACGCCTTGGGAGGAGGAGAGAGTTGGAGAGGAATATCTAGGTCTGTCTGTATTTGATGTGTAAAATCAGGATCAGATGTATCAGGATGGGCTTGGAAGACTGTGGTTAGGTATTGGACAAACAAGTCAGCTTTTCGTTATCAGTTATGGCCCACATTCCATTATCTTTATGGAGTGGTGATGGTGTGTTTTTAAAGGAAAGAATTCGTCGCGTTGCAGTCCATGAAGATTTATTTTCAGTTGTGAGAGATGCTGTGTAATAATTGTGTCTGTCCACTTTTAGTTTTGCTAGGGCAGATTTCAGCTGTCTAGTCAGATTGTTGTATATTCTTTTGTCTGATGGGTACCGAGTTTGGTGCCAAATTGATCTAGCTCGACGTTTCTTAGTTATTAACTTTCTGATATGTAGTGGTAAATTGTCCGTATAGTGTGTGGTATTTTTCTTAATGATTCGTGTTGAGTCCCAAGCAGAAGTTTGTATTGAGTAAGTTAAGTAATGGACAGCGTCGTCAATCTCTTCTCTAGTCTTTAAAGAAATATTCAAATCTATTTTTTGCTCTAAATGTTCTTGGAACAATCTCCAATTGAGATTGGTCCAGGCGTCAGCGTAGGTCTGTAGTTCGTGGTTGTGGGTAGTGTGTCGAGGACGAGAAGGACTGGAATGTGATCAGAGGAGAGATCATTGACTGTGAATATATCAGAGTGGATGGAAGTAGTTTGTGAGGTAATAAAGAAATCTAGTATGTCAGGTAATTTGGACTGAGATGTAGGCCAGTAAGTGGGTTGTGGAGGAGACAGGAAGCAATAAGAAGTACAATATAGAGCATCAAGGAGAATACGTCCACGTGGATTTGCCACACGACATCCCCACCGCGGATGTTTCGCATTGTAGTCGCCATTTTGGACCCAGGGTTGTGAAAAATGATAGGAATTGTTGACTGGTGAGAGGTTTATTTGGAGGGCAGTACACAGCAGCAATTTTGAAGGAAAACGGATTTGATTATAAGAAAACGATGGTTGATTGGAGGGAATCTGTAGGATTGCTTGGGACGAGGTAATGGGGGAAGGAGCTTCGAATTAATATTGCTGTACCTCCATGCGCTGTGTCATCGGGATGGTCGGTTCTGTATGTGGTATAGTCTCGTATTTTAAAATATGATCTGTTAGTGAAATGAGTTTCGGTAACAATGCCACGTCGATTCTTCGGTCATGTAAAAATACGTCCAGTTCGTCTCTGTGGGATGTCAGTCCGTTGGCGTTCCATAGAAGAATGGAAAGGGAATAGTGAATTGGGGAATTTATGATTTGTTATGACGAGGAAGTAGTTCGCTGACGATGGTGGCGATTAGGCCTAAAAATGAAAGAATTCTGTAATAAGAGGATTAATTAAGGACTTAAATTCATTAATGAATGTGCTTAATAGAGAGGTGATATCATTGGAAGAAGGGGGAATAGGAATACTGGATGGCTGAGGCGGGAGCGACCTCAGGATCTCTGCATAGGACACATGTCGATTTGATCTTTGTTGTTACGTTGTTGTTGCTGCTGCTGCTGACGTTGTGGAAGGTTGGGAAAGTTATTGGTAGTTAGGTTTGGTGCGTAAACCATTCTTGTTGGAGGTGATCCTCTACGCTCTCGTTCACTGTCTCTTCTTAGTCTCTGTAGCTCTTTATGTATCACACAACCTCGACAGTTGCCTGAATGCTCTCCCAGACACAGAGCACACTTTGGAGGAGTATCCCTTGGTTTATTGCATGCAGATGTAAAATGATTTCCAGCGCACTTAACGCATCTTGGTGGATGGTTGCAATAACTTTTGGAATGCCCGTATTGCTGGCATTGCTTATACTGGATAATTTCCATAGTCTTATGTGGTTCTTCTACTTTGATTTGAGTATAAAGAAGATTGGTTATTTTAAAAATATCAGAATTATTCTGTTGGGGTTCAAGGTCAACGAAGAATAATGGCAATGGAGCTTTGCTGACTGGGTGTAATACTTTGGAGACAGCTCTCACTTTGAAACCTCAATTTCTTCCTTAATAGCCTCCATGGGCGTAGTTTGATGTAGATATCGCAATACAACGCGATAGGCTTTATCTTCCTTCAACTGAAAGGTGTGGAAGTCTGCACCTTTATCTCTCAGATATCTAACTACTGCCCTGTATGCAGCTACGGTTGTAGCGTTTATTTTTATGTCTGTTACCCTAGACTTGCATGAGAATGACTGTGGGCCGATAAGACTTGATAACACTTTACAGAGTTCCATGTAATTGCTAACATTGTTTAAAGTTATGGGTGGAGGTTTGTACTTATCAACAGGATTTTCATTGGTTGCTGGGGTTGTCTCATCAACCGTCAGAGGTGCAAAAGGATATGGCGTGAAAAAGGCTGAAGTCATAACAGTTGATGTTGTGGCTGCATTGTTAGGCTGTATTCCGCCAGCTCCTTGAACTGTTGATCGATTAGATTTATTCGAAGAAATGGACGCACTTCTCAGTCTCGTACTTGGCGCTGGCTTTTTCCCTTTACTTTTGCCAGGAGAAGTATTAGGCCTTTTTAGTTTTTTTGAAGATGCGTACCACTCATTGTCATCGTCAGTAATTGACTTGGAGTCGACTTCTGTATCGCTAAGGCCCATTGGCCTCAATAATTATTGTTAATTAAAGAAAAATGAAATTTAGGAAAAATTATGCAGTTAGGGATATTAAGTATTAATAAAAACTGGTTGGTAAAAGTAAAATGTGCGTACATACGCCTGAATGTATCTGCTCTGATTTACCTGCACTATGACCAACAACGTTACAGACACACACACACACAGTTTCACCTCTTCCACTGAATGTTTAAAATAAATTTAAACTCTCAAATAATAGGCAGGAATAGATGTGCAATCTAAAATAGCTAGAAGTGAACTCCAGAAAAACACTTAAAATAACTTTAAGAAGGATATTAAACACGGAGCAAAAACTTTGTGTACATTCACTATTTTCGCGCCCAGCTGAACTTAAATTTGAAATATTAAGGAATGAATGAATTTATTTATTTTCTTTTATTTTTTTAAGGGAATGCAGGAAGGGATAATTCTAATTATAGGGGGTTTCTCTCCTGTTTCCTAATGTCTTCGCTGTAATCTAGAATCTTCTTGATGATACCTGTCTAAATAAATTAATCGAACATACTTGTTTCAATTAAGTTCTTGTTAGCGATATTAATTTATTTGTTCAATATTGTTACTTTTGTACCTTATACGACGTTTAGTTTAATTATTTAGTTATGTTTAATTGGAGGCCATTTTAAATTTAACTAACATTTATTTACTGTTATGCGCATTTTTTGTTGCAACACATTGTCCTTTTATATGATAGTATATGTATGTAAATGACTCGATAGTTTCTATGTAGGTAGTCGAGTGATTATTCCTTTATTTATTAATTTATTTCTTATTGTATTTTTTTGTTGTTGTGTGAGTCTGCGAGCATAGCAGCTAGGATAAGGAAGGCGATCGCTAGGAAGGAGAGAGCTCTTGTGGGTTTTAGGGTAGACGTCATCGTAGAATGATGTGATCGCATAATTTGAATCGTCGTAATTAAGTTTAATCTGCGACCATCTAGAAGGCTGTTGAAAAGAAAAAGGGGTGTTCGAACAGTACATTAAATTAAGTTAGTATACCATGAGTTAGAGAAAAAAGCCGATGAACATATAAGCATTTTAAGACAAAGAAAAACAAATGATGCATGTAATATAATCAGAAAATAGTTTATATATAAAAAAAATCTGGTGTGAAACACTCACACAACTTTCTCTTACTCCAGTTATCAAAAGTATAATTGACAAATTTTATAGTTTGTGTACCAAATTTAATGAAATACATCGAAAACTGAAAAAAACTGTCCTGTAAAAGCGCACTTCCGGTTTACTAATTTTCTTGAAACGGAAGTTTCACTTATTTCTAATTAATTTTGTTTGGATGATAGAATTGTATAATCAACTATGATCGCACTTAAAAGAAAAACATAACCCCTCCCATAAAAGTGCCATTAAATGAATGTTCCTAGAGAAATGTTTTAAATAAAAGTTGTAGCTCTTTGTATGTATAGCTGATATACCAAGTTTAAAGAAAATCGTCGGAGCCATTTTTGAGAAAATCGCGAAAAAGTGAAAAAATCATTTAGTAAAGTGGTAAAGTAAACGCACTTCCGGTCATCCGATTTTTATTAAACTCGGAATTTCAACAACATATTCAATTCTAATTAACATTATTTAGATGATAGAATTGTTTAATAAACTGAAATAGCACTTTAGATGAAAACCTAACCCCACCCCTTCACCATAACTGCCCTTAAATGAATTTTCCAGAGAAACATTTCAAATAGAAGTTGTAGCTCTTTGTATGTGCAGTTGATATTCCAAGTTTAAAGAAAATCGTTCGGAGTATGTTTGAAAAAAAATCGCACACAACGAGAAAAAACAATAGTAAAGGGTACTTCCGGTTGAAGGAAGTTTAACAGCCTAACGCACCGGTCAGATCCATGGGTGATACCTAAACGTAATATCAAGGTTTCAACTTTCTAGGTTTTTTCGTTTTTGAGTCTGCTGTTCACACACATATATATATATATATATATACACACACGCACACACCCAGACCCTTTGCTAAAAACCACTTTGTTGGTCTCAGGGCACCTCAAAACGGTTATTTCCGCTGAAAACTCGATATCGAAAATTTGACACGATTACAATACTTCCTCTTAGTAGGAGTGAGAGAAAGTAAAAATTGATAATATTAATAATTAAACAATTTAATAACATTAAAAATATAAATATTACGTATTTCAAAGTATATTTTTAAAACAATCTAACTGTCATTTCGGTTCTTTTTATACGTATTTATGTATTTATTAAAGGACTCTGTTGAGTGTAATTACTTTCTAATTAGCACATTCAGTGTACGATTCTTTGAAGTTAATATCTGATCCATTGATTTTAACCTATTTATAATTTGCCACATAACATTGTGTTGCCAGTTTGATGCCTTGGTGTTCTAAATTATTGATTCTGCGTTTTATACGTGCATGAAGGGTATTGAAGTAATATAAATCTGGCGTGAAACACTCATACGACTTTCTCTTACTCCTCCCTAATACAGCCTTACGCTACCTGTTCCTTCCCGAGAACCCCGGGAAAAATTGATTATCCGGAAAGGAGACTTTAATAAAAAATGTTTTCAAGTGTTTTCAACGATTATTCTCCACGGAAGACACCGACAGGGGTTCGTTAAACTTGATATACTAACTGTACAAACAGAGACCTATCACTTCAATCTGCAACTTTTTCCAGAGAAATACATTTAAACGGTTGGTGGGGGGGGTGAAGGGTTGACGTTTACGCTTTCGTTAATAATACTGTCCCCTCCCCAGAAGCCCCCAAAAATCAATATTCCCAGGACAAAACTTTCAAATAAAAAGTGATAGGTATTTATGTGTGCAGCTAATATTATACGACGTTTAAAAAAAATCACGAAAAACTAAAAAAAATTCAGTAAAAAGTCGCGCTACTTCCGGTTCATAGATTTTGCCCGAAATCTTTGTGTTTATTGCGATGGGTAATACCTAAACGGTATACAAAGTCCTAGTAAGAGGAAGTATTGTAATCAGTGTCAAATTTTTGCCGGAAATATCCGTTTTGAGGTCACAAAAAAAAAGTGGTTTTTAGAAAATGGTCTGTGTGTGTATGTGAACAGCATAACACAAAAACGAAAAACTAGAAAGTTCAAACTTGATATTCCGTTTAGGTATCACCATGGGATCTGACAGTACGTTATACGTCAGAATTCCTCAACCGGAAGTACCACTATACTAGTTGTTTTTTTTTAACTTTTCTCAAAAATGGCTCCGATGATTTTCTTGAAACTTGTTACATCAAACTACACATACAAAGAGCTACAACTGTTATTTGAAACATTTCTCAGGAAAAATGCATTTAAGGGTAATTTTGGGGGGTGGGGTGGGGTTACGGTTTCCTCTAAAGTGCTATTTCAGTTTATTAGAGAATTCTTTCACATAAATAATATTAATTAGAATTAGATGTGTGTTTAGAAATTCCGAATTTGAAAAAAATCTGATCACCGGAAGTGCGTTTACTTTACCACTTTACTAAATGATTTTTTTCACTATTTCGCGATAGGATCAACTAAGTATCACCATGGGATATGACAGTTCGTTATCTCTCAAAATTCCTTTAACCGGAAGTAACCACTTTACTAGTTGTTTTTATTACTTTTTTTTGCGATTTTCTCAAAAAATGGCTCCGACGATTTTCTTCAAACTTAGTGTGTCAATTACCGCACAAGGAGCTACCACTTTTTATTTCAAACATTTCGCCGGGAAAATTCATTTAAGGGAACATTTAGGGGAGGTGTGGGGTTATGTTTTTTTCTAATGTGCTATCATAGTTGATAAAGTATAATTGATTATAAACAGATTATACAATTCTATCATCCAAACGAACTTAATTGGAAATAAATAGATTGCCAAAATACCGTGTTTTAAGGAAATTATTAAACCGGAAGTGGGCTTTTACTGAAGTTTTTTTGCAGTTTCGGACGAATTTCATTAAATTTGGTTACACAAACAATAAAATTTGTCAATTACAATTTTGAGAACTGGAGTAAGAGAAAGTTGTGTGAGTGTTTCACACCAAATTTTTTTATTAGATATTCTGACGCTGAATATATATTTTTTTTTTTCGTATTTAGAGGAGTACAAAGCATGTATTTCCGGTGAAAACTCGATATCGAAAATTTGGTATGATCGGATTTTCATCCATCCTGAAAGCAAATTCGCCAAGAAAATCATTAGTAAAAAAACTGAAAAATCTAGTCAGTAATGTAATACTTCCGGTTGATCGTGTTTAACTAAAAACTGCTGCCAGTTCCCCTTATAGAACTAAAAACGAAATATAAAGTTTGAATTATTACCGGCTTTCCGTTTTTTGAATATGCTGACACGACATTTGTGATGTGACATACACAAATACTATTCTTTTAAAAAAACCGGTTTTATCGGATTCGTGTGACTTCAAAACATGCATTTCCGGCAACAGTAAGATAAAGTAAAAAAACATTATTACCGGGTGTGAACAAAATTATTCTAAAAAATGAAATCTAACCCTAACCCCTCCCTCAAAAAGTGCCCTTAAATGTACATTCCCGAATCATTGGAACTATTTATGAGAAAAACGCAAAAAAGTAAAAAAACCAACTTGTAAAGTTGTACTTCCGGTTGAGGAATTTTGACAGATAACGTACTGTCAGATTCCATGGTGACTTTCTAAGGTTTTTCCTTTTTGAGCTATGCTGTTCACATACATATACACACACAGGCTATTTGCTAAAAACCACTTTTTTGGACTCAGGGGACCTCAAAACGTGAATTTCCGGGAAAAAGTGAATATCGAAAATTTGACAGGATTACAATACTTCGTCTTATTAGCGAGTAAGAGAAAACGATATTTGTGATGTGAAACACTCACACGACTTTCTCTTGGCTGCGAAATGGCAAATTTTCTTCACACATAATTCTAATTAGTGTTTATAGCCGTCGGTGTTTTTCTGGAAAAAAAATCACCCGATATCACATTTCATTGTAATTAATATTATGTAGATGATATAATGATATAATAAACTGAAATAGCACTTTAGTGGAATATACCTAACCCCCCACCCCTCCCCAAATCCACCCTCAAATGAATTTTTCCTGGAAAAAATATTTAAAATAAAAGTTGTAGCTCGTTGTATGTGTAGTTGATATACCAAGTTTCAAGGAAATCGTCAGAGACATTTTTGAGAAAAACGCAAAAAACTATAAATAAAATTCATTCTGTAAAATTTACTTCCGATCATCTGATTTTCTTCAAACTCGGGAATTTCAACAACATATGTAATTTCTAATTAATGTTATTTTGATGATAGAATGAAAATATAAAAAAATAATAAAAATAATAAAAGAAAAATAAATAATGTGATTAATAATAATAATAATATAATAATAAATTACCCTAAGGAAGATTATTGAAGGAAAAAGGATTTAAAATCATTATTTTATATCTTTTTGTTTACATTCATAACATAATCATTGTTATTAAGTAATTCGCCTAATTGAATTAAGCGTGTAATTTAATTAAGTTACTTTTCTATTTCTCTATATTATTTTATATTGGCGCTTTATAACTAATTCTTGGATATTACTTATTTATCATTGTCTGTTTTTATAAAATTGTTGTCTGACAGATAATTCATGTATTGTTCAATAAGTGTGGAGCGTGATGTATATATTGGGAAGGGATTAGCTAAGTGGTTAGCGTACTGGACTCCCACGCGGAGGTCCCGGGTTCGTGTCCAGCTGTGCTAGCCTTAGATTTTTTCCTTCCCCTAAGAAGAAAGCCTCTTACAGCTCACTGTCCCGGTGATGGACAGTGTTGTCTGTAACGAGAGAACACTATCCAGAGGCCGGGCAGTGCACTCAGAAGGCTCCGAGCGCCAATGACTATACATGTTGACGCGCCTTAAATTAAAAAAAAATCTGGCGTGAAACACTCACACAACTTTCTCTTACTCCAGTTCTCAAAATTATAATTGACAAATTTTATAGCTAGTGTACCAAATTTAATAAAATTCGGCAAAACTGAAAAAAACGCACTTCTGGTTAACCAGTTTTATTGAAACTCGGAATTTTGGCCATCTATTTATTTTTAATTAATTTTGTTTGGATGATAGAATTGTATAATCAACTATGATAGCACTTTCGAGAAAAGCATAACCCCTCCCCCTCCCTAAAAGTGCCCTTAAATGAATTTTCTTAGAGAAATGTTTTAAATAAAAGTTGTAGATCTTTGTATGCGTAGTTTATTTACAAAGTTTCAAGAAAATCATCGGAGCCATGTTTGAGAAAATCGCGAAAAAGTGAAAAAATCATTTAGTAAAGTGGTAAAGTAAACGCACTTCCGGTGATCAGATTTTTTTCAAATTCGGAATTTCTACAATACATCTAATTCTAATTATTTACATGAAAGAATAGTCTAATAATCTGAAATAGCACTTTAGAGGAAACCGTAACCCCACCCCACCCCCAAAATTACACTTAAATGCATTTTTCCTGAGAAATGTTTCAAATAACAGTTGTAGCTCTTTGTACGTGTAGTTGATGTAGCAAGTTTCAAGAAAATCATCGGAGCCATTTTTGAGTAAAGTTAAAAAAAAACAACTTGTATAGTGGTATTTCTGGTTCAGGAATCCTGACGTATAACGTACTGTCAGATCCCATGGTGATACCTAAACGGAATATCAAGTTTGAACATTCTACGGTTTTTCGTTTTTGAGCTATGCTGTTCACATACGTACACACACTCACACACACACACACACAGACCATTTGCTAAAAAGCACATTTTTGGACTCGTGGGACCTCAAAACGGATATTTCCGGTAAATACTCGATATCGAAAAGTTGACACGATTACAATACTTCCTCTTACTAGGAGTAAGTGAAAGTAAAAATAAAAAAAATAACAGTTAGTGTATGACTCGATTACATGTTGGGGGGAGGTATATTGTAATAAAATTAATTTTGTATGAATTTAAAGAGTGTAACGACAATGTTTGGTGTGTAGTGTTAATAATCATCTGGTAGCTAATTGGCTGCTAAACTTACATCTGTTTTTAATACAAAACCAGAGTCAACTCTGAAACAATTACGGCGGACATTATTTTTCAATTTGAATGTTTTACAAACAAATTATATCTAGCTTTTTATTTTAACACATTTTTAATCAAAACAGCTAAATAATTTTTTTAATTTTGATAAGTGACCACAAGTTTCCGCATGTTTGACTGGCTACGCCATTTTAACCTGAAAACAAACTTACATTAATTATTAGAAATAATAATTAACAAAATATTATTAACCTCTAGAATGGTATAATATATACAATTTAATTAGCATACCAACTTTAAAAGGAAATCGTAGTCATTTTCCAGAGCACGTCAAATAACACAATAACTTATTCTGTAAACTCGCATTTCCGGTCAACTGATTTTCTTCAAATTTGTCGCCATTTCATCTGAATTAAAAGTCACTAAAAAAATGCCATTAGAATCAAATAAGGTGACGCCGTCTTTGACGCTTTCGGAAGTTTCAATGCCTACCCTTCTGGCTCAAATGAAGGATGTAATGAAGGATCTTTTAGTAGAGAGTCTTGCCAACCTAGCCACCAAAGAGGATTTTAAGTTGCTTCAAAGTGAGTGTACCTCTCTTAGGGAGGAGAATTCTAAGTTGAGGGGCCAAATTGAGGCTCTCAGGGCAGATAATTTAAGATTTGAAAATCTTATTGACGATCTTGATAATAAGAGCCGCAGGAATAACTTGATTTTCAAAGGTCTAAAATATAATCTGGATGATAACCCTTCTATGTTGATCTGTGACTTTTGTAAGCAAATGTTGCAAGTTGAAGTAAATGTGGAAAATGTCCATGTAACCCCACTTGGACCCAGGAGTGTTGGCAGTGTTCCCCTACTTGCCTCCTTTTTATTAGTAACTAATAAAATAGCAGTGATGAGGGCGGCAAGGCGTCTGAAGAGTACAGGCTATTCTGTACAACAAGATTATTCGCTGAATATGAGAAGAAGGAGGGCTAAACTCCTTCTGGTTCGAAGAGAAATCTTGCGTCTGAACTCTTCTTTAAAGGTGTTTGTCACCTACGACCGTCTTTTTGTTCAAGCTCAGCGTTTTAATCTCAGTCATGATGGAAGAAGTCTTGTCTCTGGCTCTGAGGACGCAGTTGTTAAGTTGAGTGACGCTGTAGGCAAGGACATGTCTTCTTTTCTTCTGGCTGTCCTCTCGGATTCTCTTCCTCGAGATTATTTTACTTCACCATCTGTATTTCAACAAACTTCGTCCACATCTCAGACACTGCATACATGAGATCTCGTCGTCTGCCGGCAGGTTCCTGACAATTCAGCTGAGTGTGTGGTGCAATCATTGTCTATTATAGCTTACAATATAGCTGGTTTAAAAAATAAAATTGATGATGTCTTTTTTTTTGAATTTTTGAATGGTTTTGATATTTTTATTTTATTGGAAACATTTATCGAAGAGAATAATTTTAGTTTTTATGAAACGTATTTTGTTAATTATAAGTTATGTTGGATCCCTGCAGTTAAATCTGCTAAATTTGGCAGGGCAATTGGTGGTCAATTATATATATGCTATTAGGTCTAAGTTTTATAATAAGTGCGTTAAATTTCGTGTTTTAGAGGGAATTAATTTAATTTCAATTAATAATAATTTTAATTCCGAAGTATTCATTTTACCTTTGTATTTGAATTGTAACTTTTGGGATGATAATTTTAATGAGCTATGTAATTTTTTAGTGCTATTTTCTCATCTTAAATTTATACTAATTGGCGATGTTAATGTAAGAATTGGTAACTCACAGGTTCTTCCTGATGATTTGTTATTGGATAATCCAAGCTGCTGTTTAACCAGAAATTCTAAGGATAAAGTACTCAATGGGAGAGGCATTAAATTTGTTGACCTTTGTGATAGTTATGGTTTAGTAATTTTAAACGGAAGATTTCATGGGGATTTGGATGGTGAACTCACTTTTATTGGAAGTATGGGGAGCTCCGTTAATGATCTCTGTTGTGTTTCTGTTGATTTTATTCCAAGTATATTAGAATTTAGAGTATTGCCGGTAAATTTTTCTGACCATCTTCCACTTTTTCTTTCGGTATCTTTGTTCTCATGCCCATCAGAAAATATTTTGCCATTACTTCCCCAATTAGCTTGGTTCAATAAGGACTTAGAGCAATATAAAGCCGTTCTAGAGTCCAGCACAAATAAAATTTCTAGTTTTCCTTTAAGTATTCAGGAATACTTGGATGTTCTCTTAAATTTAATTAAATCTTCATGTCCTCGGAGCTCTGGTTCTGCCTCGGTTGTAAGGGCTTCCCGTAAGAAATGTTGGTTCGATACTCATTGTTTCAGAGCTCGAAAGAAATCTTTCGCTTTATTAAAATTGTTTCGTATGACAAATTCTGATTTAGTTAGAAGGGCTTATCTGGAAGCAAATAATTTCTATAAAGTTTTGTGTCAAAAAAAGAAAAAAGAATTCTATAGTTCCTTGAACGCTCAGTTTAGATCGTTGGATAATTCTAAAGATTTTTGGAATTTAGTTTCCCACTTTAAACGAAAAAATTTTATTTGTAGTAGTAATATTTCTATGAATGAGTGGGCCTCGCATTTTAAATTATTATTAAATCCAGTTCTGTCTGCCTCAGCCGTTATGTATGCTGAGCCCCTTAATCGCTCTGTCATGCTTGATTCTCCCTTTACTTTGGAGGAGTTACATATTGTTTTGTCCAAAGCTAAGAACAATAAGGCTCCCGGATTTGACCGGGTGACGTATGAATTTTATAAAAATGCTCCTGAGGTTTTCCATGAAAAAATGCTTGTCTTATTCAATGGAATGTATGATATGGAGTGTACCCCGTCTTCTTTTGGTAGGTCATTGATTTTTCCATTATTTAAGAAAGGTAATGTTGATGATGTGGCCAATTATAGGGGCATTTCATGCTTGGATTCGATTGCAAAGATTTTTGTTGGCCTCTTACTTCTCCGCCTTGAAAGTTTTGTCGTGGATAATTGTCTTTTGAGTGAGTGCAATCTGGCTTCCGGAGAGGTTACTCGACATTGGATAATTTGTTTGTTTTAATGAACACAATTGAAATTAAACTCCTGCGTCGCGGAGGCAAGCTTTACTGTTTTTTTATTGATCTTAAGGCGGCTTTTGATTCGGTAGATCGAGGATCTCTGTATCTGAAACTCTTTAATTTGGGTGTATCATCAAAATTTATCAACACTTTAAAAAGCCTTTATTCTGAAGCTTCCTCCGCTGTCAGGGGTAGGGTGGGAATTACGGAGTTTTTTAGAGTTAAAAATGGTCTTCGCCAGGGCTGCCTTCTTAGTCCGATCCTATTCTCTCTTTTTTTAGATGATTTGCCTTTGGCGCTCGAGGGTGGAGTAAGAATTGGTGGCACCGTAATTAATACTCTGATGTATGCGGACGACCTGCTCCTCCTGGCGGAAGACCCTTTTACCCTTCAGAGAAACATTCGTATTCTGGAATCCTATTGTGATCAATGGAATCTCACGGTTAACCTAAACAAATCTAAGGTCCTGGTTTTTAGAAAGGGTGGTAGACTTTCCTCAAAGGAACGATGGTTCTTCAAAGGTACGCCTATTGAAACTGTGAATCAATACAAGTATTTAGGCGTAACACTGACATCTCGTTTATCTATGTCTAATCATCTAGCTGAAAGAATATCGGTTGCTAAGTTTGGCATTAATAGGTTATGGTCCGATTTTGTTTGTAATAAATTAGTGCCTCCTTCATCTAAATATAATTTTTTTAAAGCGGTTTCACGTTCTATTGTGTGTTACGCTGCCCAAATCTGGGGTTTTCAGCTGTATGATTTGTTAGAAAGGTTTCACCGTTTTTTTATTAAAAAGTTATTTGGACTTCCTGCATATACTCCTAACTATATGCTTTCTCTGGAAACTTCCTCCACTCTTCTTCATGTATTTACTTTAAATTTGCACTTCCGATATATTACTAAAATTATTAAACTCCCACAACATCGATTTTCCCGAATCGTAGCGCTGGAAGTTGTTAAGAAAAAAGTACTCTGGTTTAAACATTGGATGTCCTTGGCGGAAAAATATTCTTGCGAGTTTGATTCAGGGTTGGATAGTTTTGACAAGTGGCAAGCTCAGTTGTCGACCATGGTGCAGCGTTTGAGAATGAGGCATTATGAGGAATGTGAGCGGAGAGCCCGTCAGTCTATCAGGGTGTCCTTGTATAGAGATTTAAATTACTCTTTAGACGTCTTAAATTTAGAGTCCAGCACAGTGGAAGTTTCACTCGCGGATTTGGGTTGGTTTTTTAAGTTACGATGTGAATTGCTTTATTTAAATTATAACCCTTGGTTTGAAAGAGAGCTTAGTTGCTGCTCTTTGTGTAATCTCCGCGTGAGGGAGGATATATTCCACTTTTTGGGGGTTTGTCCGATACTTTCTGAATTCAGATATCCCTATTTAGGTGCAAAAACATTATCAAAAGATCAGTTAGTTCAGCTTCTTAATGGGCACAAGTTTATGAGCCTTATTAAATTTGCGCAACAAGCTTGGATTTATCGCCAAAACTTAGTAAAAGAATTTAACTTTACCTAGTTTCTATTATTTAGTATCCTTATTTCTTTTTTTTCTTTTTTTTATGTAACATCAACCAAAGTTTTAATTTTATTTAATTAACTAATATGTTGGTTTTTATTGTTCTGTTAGATTACTTTTACCTTCATTCTGTAATTTTTATTTTTGATCTGAAGCATTAGTTATGTACATTTGATTTATTATATAATAACATAGGTATTCTCATAATATTATTCGCTTTGTAATTATCTTTGAGCGATTAGCATTTTTGTTCGTCAAGTATTTCAAGTTATTATTATTACTATTACTTTCTCCTTTTTTTGTTTTTTTATTTTTTATTTAGTCACTATTTTATTTATTTATTTTATTTTATTTTATTTTTTTTCTTTCTTCCTCATTATCAACCTCCGGCAGACGGTTTTACCATGCCGTAGAATGTCAAGAATGTATTTTGTTGTTACTTTGTCATTATGAAATAAAGCATTATTATTATT
>JAAEAF010000866.1:0-13312 GCA_011037195.1 Triatoma infestans
CGTATAATACCCGGTCAAAGGGACATCCAAAACAAGGTAGTTGGACATTGCGAAAACGGATATGAGAGAAATAGGAGTCAGTGCCCTTTTAGCCATTGAATTGGGCTCATGGTTTACCCGCATTGAGCAGGATAAGGATCATCTCGGTCTGTAACACCACAGCAAATTGAAGAACTACACTACAACCTAAACACACACACATTTCAACCTATTTTTTCACTTTCTCATACTCCTTAATAAGAGAAAGTATTGTAATTGCGCCAAATTATTGGTATCGAGTTTTCACCGGAAATATCCGTCTCGAGGTTTCCTGATTCCAAAAAAGTGGTTTTTAGAAAATGACCTGCGAGTGTGTGTATGTGAACAGCATAGCTCGAAAATGAAAAATCACAGAAAGTTCAAACTTGATATTTCGTTTAGGTATCCACCATGGAATCTGAAAATAAGTTTCGTGTCAAAATTCCTCAACCGGAAGTACCATTTCCTAAATAATATCCTAAAATTAGTAAACGGAAGTGCGCTTTTACTGTACAATTTTTTCAGTTTTCGATAAATTTCATTAAATTTGGTACACTAATTATAAAATTTGTCAAATACCATTTCGAGAACTGGAGTAAGAGAAAGTTGTGTGAGTGTTTCACACCAGATTTTTTTTTAGGCTTGTAAGAGTGGTTATAAGCATAGTCTTGTAATTGGGTGGCCTCTATTTCGAAGCCGCTTGTAATTGTTAAATTTATATCTGTTGGAAAGAATATTAATCATGAAGCATCTGCCTCTGCCTCTATCCACGATTCCTGATTTGGTAGTTAGACGTTAAGCTCATCTGGAAAACATAACATTATTTTATTTTACTAATGTTGAATATCGAGATTAGTTTCGACTTTTCTAATAACGGTATCATTACCAAAGTTTGAAAAAAAAGGATTATTTTTTATTTTATTTTTAAGCCATTAGAACTTAAAATATATATATTATTATATATATAATATATATATATATATATATTATCATTTATTTATTTATAGATAAGGGTAGAAAGAAATGATTCTTACACTCCCCTAAAGTCGTAAAAGTTTTATAAAACATCCCATAAGGTTAAGAAACCATGAAGGGGAGTGAATTGCTGTTATCACATCATTATCACATACACCCTACTGAGTTGGAAAGCATTTACCAACAACCCTCAGTAAACTTAATAGCATCTTTCATCTTTAGGTAAGATCTTGCACTTTGCCCAGAAGTTTTCAAGATTTCGGTTATAATATTGCCCTCCGTCAGTTAAAGATTATGTGAAATGTCAATTTATCAATTGATTTTATGATTTACCAGTTGTTTTTTTTAGTAGGATTTGTTTACCATATTTTAATATTAATTTTTTCATGAATTTCCTGCGAATAATTCCATAAAAAAAGATAGGGCTTGTAAAGTAGTAGATGTGTGCAATTACTTGGGTACAGCGAACCTATAGGCAACTCTAGATCACCAAGAGAATACATTTCTAATAATTACATATAAGCGCACTTTGTAATTAACTATAGTCTGTGTACAAACATTATTACCCAAAGGAGCAGATTTGGATCTCACTACAAATTTTCTTCTCTTCAGATGATAAAGCAGACCCACTTTCAAATTCTTTCTTTGGATAATGATCTATAAATAGTTAATGAATGCTTCAATGATAAGACTCTTCAATTTTTATTAGCTGGCTTTCAATTATTAAGCAAAATTAATATTGCGAGAAGATGTATGTCTCCAACCAATCCGAATGGGCCGTTAAGAAATGTTTCCGCAAAGTTTACAATGTGTAATTGTTAGATATGTGTACGATGGGGATCTAGAGTTGCCTATGGGTTCGCTAAACCCAAGCAATTGCACACATCAACTACCACTGCAAGCTCTGGGTGTTTTGTGAAATTATGTTTGTGTTTTTAAGTTGGAATATCCGCAGGGACGCTAATACCCCTTGAGAACTGGCTAGTTCACTGAGGGGAGAGATAAATATTACGTTACTATATAATAGCAGATGTATTGGTATCTTTTATGGATACCGGAATTTGAAGTGAGGAGTAAGTGTTGTTAGTTAGAGAGATTAAAGAATTGGTATTCGAAATACGAACTACTGATTTATGAAAATAAACTGTATTTTAACAAATAATTTGAAGTGTATTGAAATAGAAAAACTGAGATGCACAATTGTAAATGAATATAAGAATTATGAAATGAATATAAAATATTTAAAGAAGTAGTGTTAAAACCTTAAATAGGGACGCGCTCGCGATGTGTGATGGTGCTTCTGATCTGGAACTGATGTGAACTTCTTTCGTACTGGAACTTAACTGATTGATAACTCGAACTTAACTGATCTATAACTCGAACTTAACTGATTGATAACTCGAACTTAACTGATCTATAACTCGCACTTAACTGATTGATAACTCGAACTTAACTGTTGTGGAACTCCAGTGGGTCGACGTTTATATTTGCATCACTCACACATCGGCTGATGTGTAAGTACGTGCCACACTAAGACATCTCTCCTAATATATTGACCCTAGGGGAGGTCGGTAGTTAACAAGGCTATTTTGGCCGGGATGGCGACGCTTTGTTAACAGATGGTGGCCAGGTGGCCTCTTGAGTGTACATTGACCCTTGTATGAAGGATATACAAAAAGGGTTTTGCGGCGGTTGTCTTGACAGTATATTGACCCCTGTTTGAAAGGGTTTTGCCGCGGTTCTCTTGACTGTATATTGACCCCTGTTTGAAAGGGTTTTGCCGCAGTTCCTGACCTGCAGTTAGCGGCTGGCTGGATCCTTTTCCAAATTCCAACCACTAGTTATAATTTTTAGATTTATTTAAAATGTTTAATTGAGCTAGCCATAAAAAGACCGTGGTAGGTTTTATACCTGAGTACCTGAGTGGACCTGTGTAGAACTCTTTTTCTCAAAACCCAACAAACCTTGTAGAGTTTAAACATAAACCTGACAGACCCAAAACCCGATTTGAATGGGGGGTGGGGTGGTAAGCATGCCGCAGTTCCCACGCCGTGTAGTTCCGGCCTTCGCTACCTAGGGCGCTACTAACTATAGCTTCCCACTTTTTATCACGATGCTGGGTCAACACCGACTTTGCCTTCACGGGAATCGTACCCTGAATTCTTGCACGAAAGGCGAGTGCGGCTAGCCACTAGACCAAAGCGTGAGGACTCACCCAGACCCAAAAAACCCCTCTAAAACACAATTTTTTTTGAAGAAAAATGTTTCAAATAAAAGTGTTATGCTTTGATCAATTTTTAAATTCAAAATCGTTGAAGCTGTTTCCAGAAAATGGCAAAAAACTGGAAAATTCATTCAGTAAATTTGCATATCCGGTTGATAAGAAAATTGTTATAGTCGTTTCCAAAAAAAAAAAAAACTCAGAAACCTATTCGGTAATGTCGCATCGATAAAGTCATAATCGATTTTCTTCAAACTTGGAATCAATGCTTCTAATCTATAGTAATATTATTTAGATGGTAAAATCATAAATTATACGGAACTGTTAGATGGCTGATCGGCCAGGGGGTATCAAAGGAAAACACCAAACATTTTGTTGAGTGTTTTTTTTATTAATAACCCGACGTTTCGGCAAACATTGTTTGCCTTCTTCAGGGGGGGCTACCTTAGAATGGGAAAATTGTTGTATGTCTTATCACAACATGTTTAATTATGATAATTATGATAAGACATACAAAAATTTTCCCATTCTAAGATAACCCGTGAAGAAGGCAAACAATGTTTGCCAAAACATCGGGTTATTAAAAGAAAAACTCAAAAAATTTTTGGCCCCCTGGCCGATTAGCCATGTAACAGATACATCTGAACATTTCTAACGGCCAACAATTGCTACAATTTGATACTGTAGTGGAACTTTAAAAAAACAAAAAACATTACTCTACCCATATGACCAACAGAAAAATAAGCAATTAAACGCTTAATATCAATTTCATACAAAACATAAAAAACCAAACCAAATAAAGTTCCATATAATCTTAAACGAATCAAAAAAGTAATCCCATAAATATAAAGATTGAAATGTGTTTGGTGTGTTGAGTTGTGTGTTTTGTAGCAGTAGTTGGTGTAGCACGAGCGGTTTAGTAAAAGGGCTTTTAAGTATATATGTTTAAGAGTGAAGTATCAGTAATAAGAAAGTAGTCACCACTGCTAACAATAAATATATTCCATTGAAATAATAACTACAAGTTATTTGCAAAGATATTATAAACTTATTAATATATTGTGGAACTGCACTGATTCTAAGATAGCGATACCTGAAGTAATGTTCAGGCTTGAATGTCTGTTCAGTTTGTTTTGAAAGAATGTCTTCTAATTGTTCGTTCAAATCCTTTCAGATAATGCTGTTATGTCTGGAGGGAGTTTTATTGTTTTAGCCTAACTGTTTCTTGCCCTTTGTCCCTTGGTTTGCATTGACCCAGATTGTAGTATACCTAGCTCTATCCCCATCACTAAAATACACTATTTGAACTAGGTAATTTTCACAGAACTATTTTACTAAACTATTTTCCAAAACTATTATTTTTCCATTTCGTTCTTCCACTACATTATTCGCAAATAAAATATGAGACACTTATAAGACCATAACTCCCCAACTTGAATAATACACCCCCCCCGGCCAGGTCCTTCAGAACACCCCATCCCCACTCCGAAAAATGAATTTTCCTGGGAAAATGTTTCAAATAAAAGTGATAAATATATGATGTATCGAGAAAATCACGAAAAACTGAAAATAAAAATAAAAACGATCCAGTAAAGTCGCATCCCTGTTGATGGATTTTTCTAAAACCTTCGTATCAGATACGGTGGTATTATCTGATACGAAAATCCATGTTTGAGCTTCGTACGATTTGTGCTAATATATATATATACCGCAGACAAATTTCTGAACAGCTTTTCAAGACCTAATTTCAAAAATTGGATATTTTTGAAATGTTTTCTCTCAACTGCAGAAACGAATTCTAATTGTTCCAAACTCAAAAAAAAAAAAACACACATTTGAAAATAGTACGAATTTCCTATGGAGGGAAATTTGCATACAGACATTTTTTTTAATAAAAATTCGTAAAATAAATGTAGGGTAAGGTGGTGCTCGTTGTTTTCAGGGGCATGTGGTTACAGTGTAATTTTTAACAAATCAGCAGAGAGAAACATTTTCTAAGTGGTCAAATTAGAGAGATATGCGAGTGCTGTTTGTTCTAACCAGTTTTCCCGCTAAGATTCTGTTGCATATGGCGGCATTGCGTGACTTTCCTCGAAATATCATAGTGAAAGTTATATTTCATTAATGAAATCGAAAGCTGTGATCTGAAAAACATACATCCTTAACAATAATTTTAATCCAATATGGTTGCGTTAGTATTCTTTGACGGATTAATTAGTAAAATTGCGTCAGTGGGGTTAGTTGTTACAGTGTAACAACTTGCCCCATTGCATATCTTAAATAAAATCACGGCAAATCTTAAAAGAAATGAAGCCAAAAACGAGGAAAAACGAGAAAGTAGGCAATTCTAACAAAAAGAAAATCTGTGTCTCTAAAGCTGCGAACAAGAAACAAACAAATAATTTGCCATCATCAAGTTCCAGCGAAGAAGATGAGGACTGGCTGTGTCTGAAATATCTAAAAACCATGGTTGCAGTCAAAAGGTGGAGAAAATTGGGTTGAATCCAGGCAGTAAAAAAGATGGGCTCATTCAAAATGTGTTAAAAATGACCCTAGATATATTTGTCACACAATTATTGTAACTCGGACTTAGAGATGGATAGTGACAGTGAATAGAAAGAGAATGAATGTTCAAACATTTAAGTCTGTAATATCCCATGTTTAGATCATAATCTAGCTGTTATTATTATTAAAATAAAGATCTGATAATTTATTTATTGAAAATATTTCAGTTTTATACCTTAAAATAAATACCCAAACATGCATTTTATAAATTGTAACAACATACACTCCGCATGTAACAAGAAGCCCCACCGAAGGGCACGTGGTTACAGTATGCCGCATTTTAAAAATATTTGAATTTTTTAAATGTTACTTTCATTTTGAAAAATCTCAAAAAAATATATAAATAAATGAAATAAATGAGACAATAAATTAATCAATTTTCAGCAATTTTGAGTGTAACATATAGCAATTACTAAATGTTAACTGAAATTTGTAACAACAAGCCCCACCCCTCCCACTACTTGAACTAAATTTATCCAAAAAAAATTAGCAAGAATATTGTTGAGTAATTAATTTAGATTGGTGGTCATTGTAAAATCGCTTTGTTATTAACCGTCTGGAAAATTAGACTCGCCCATATTTACAACACTTTTAATTTAAGTGGGCCACTTATTGGCAAAATTAATTAACTCCACTTTTTGGAATGCTTCCAATTACAAAGCATATTTTTGGGTACTTCACTTTTCATAATTATTGTAAATTATATTGCCATACTTTTAATTAATTTTTACATTATTTATAGCGCTGCTAGTAAAATTAAATAAAATAATATGTATTAAATGGTGAGTGAGTAATATGGATCTTTTTATGGTTATATGATTTTTTTTAAATTTGCAGATAACAAAATTTGCAAAACAAAATGAATTCAAAATTTCAAATTTTATGTGGAAGAATTTCATGTGGAAGTTGTAGTGGAATCAATTGTCGTGATTCCTGAGGTATGAAGTTAGATGTCTTGAAGAGGGATATATTAGGCGGAAGTTAGTTTAGAGAATTATTGCTTGAATTACTAACACTGAATTTATAAAAATAAAGAATATATTTTAACAATAATTTGAATGAGCCTAATGGTAACTACAATTAATATGATTTTGATAAAAGTAAATAAATAATTTTAAGAGTTAAATAACAAATAATTTACTTTAATTAGGAAACGACTTTTTACTTTCTCTTACTCCTATAAGAGGAAGTATTGTAATCGTGTCAAATTTTCGATATCGAGTTTTCACCGGAAATATCCGTTTTGAGGTCCCCTGAGTCCAAAAAAACGGTTTTTAGCAAATGGTTTGTGTGTATGTATGTGAACAGCATAGCTCAAAAACGAAAAATCGTAGAAAGTTCAACTTGATATTATGTTTAGGTATCACCATGGGATCTGACGGTGCGTTATGTGTCAATATTCTTCAACCGGAAGTACCACTTTACTAGTTGTTTTTTTTACGTTTTTTGCAATTTTCTCAAAAATTGCTCCGAAGATTTTCTTTAAACTTTATATATCAACTACACATACAAAGAGCTACAAACTTTTATTGACAACATTTCTCCAGGATACTTCAGTTAAAGGGACTCTGTGGAGGGTTGGGTATTTTTGATCATCTTAACTGCGTGTTTTCAGAGTATTGACAATTCTGCATCTCATAATGTTAATTATAAGTACTATTTGTTGAATTCCGAGTTTGAAAAAAAATAGATAACCGGAAGTGCGTTTTACTGAAATATAATTTTCAGTTTTCTGGTATTTTCTCTAAAATGGATCCAACGATTTTCTTTAAACCAGAGTTGTTAACTATACATATAAAGAGCTACAACTTTTATTTGAAACTTTTCCCCTGATAAATTCATTTAAGGGGACTTTTGGGGGAGGGGGGGTTATGTTTTTCTTTAAAATGCTATCACAGTTGATTATACAATTCTGTCATCCAAATTGAAATAACTAGAAATTAATATATGACCCAAATTCCGAGTTTCAAGGAAATTAGTAAACCGGACAGTTTTACTGGACAGTGTTTTCACTTTTCGACGAATTTCATTAAATTTGGTACACTAACTATAAAATTTGTCAATTATATTTTGAGTACTGGAGTAAGAGAAAGTTGTGTGAGTGTTTCACACCAGATGTTTAATGTAATTATATTGAAGCAGTAAATGTAATCGCGTAAGTATTCACACATTTTTTATAGACAATCGGAAAGCTAAATTGTGCGCCTTCTCCACAAATGAAGAAGTGGTTAAATATTAATCTATTATTCACTTAAATAATGAAATTAAGTAAATAAAAGAAATGGAAAAAAAGGCGCTCGACTTAAACAGATTTTTAATCTGATACTGTGTGTGTGTGTGTGTGTGTGAGCGCGCCGTGGTAACAAGGCAAAGAAACCAACGCTGATATTACAAACAGGAAGAAACGTAGAGGAGAGGTAAATATTATGTGTTTGACCACCCAAAGAGAGCCCAGTAAAGAAACAAGCGGCAATCTTTTAACTATATAACTGCAACACACAACACACACCAGAAGGAGCTTAAGAAGAAGAAGAAGAAGTGTGGTGAAGCAGCCAGCAGCCACAGTCGGGGACGGTTGGGGGGGAGGTAGGTCTTTATCTTATTCACTCTCACCCCCACTCTACTGCAAACATCACTTCGGTTATATCTTCTTACCTTTTTGGAGAGATAGTGTGTGTGGAGAGATTGTACATAGTTTTTAGCCGCTAGAGTGTGTGCACGTTCCCCTCCACAGTGTCCTCACTATATTCTAGAGACACAATACAACAATCTATACCGGAGGCCCGCTATCAGCAACAACAACAACAGCAGCTATCAATACTACCTGTTCAGATATCAAACACCTGTTTTTTTTTATCTTTCCTTCGTATTACCACAATTGGTTTCCTTTCGTATTTAAAAAAAAAAAAAAAAAATCTGGTGTGAAACACTCATACGACTTTCTCTTCTTACAATTTACACAATATAATTGACTAAATTCGCTTCATATAATATATAATACTCACTATATATTTAGTAGTTTTTTCAATTTACATGAAAAACTTTTCAAATGCTACATTTTTATCTGTGCAAGTTTAATGGGATCCTATGAATCTATTATCCAGTTATTTTCTCCATTTAAACAGGTGGAGATACTTGAGCATGTATATGATGCTTTGTCGCATTTCTGTCAAAGTAAAAAAATTATTCAAATAAATGGGAACATGCACTTAAACCATACAATTTGGTGCATTTGTGGATTTGTGAAAACAGAAATGTAGGAAGCCTTAAAGCAATTTATGAGAAAATACTATTGAAAAGTTGGTTTTAACAGTCAAAGCGCTGTAGAGTTGACTTTAAAGTCACTAAAAAACCTTATAATTAATTAAATTAAAATAAAACTTCTGTTTCTTGTAGGAAATTTTAATGCTTTTTCCAAAGTAATTGAATATGATTTATGTGAAAAACTTTTTGAGATAGAATCAATTTTTTGAGAAAAACTTGGAAAATTGAAAATTTTACATAATGAAGAATAACTTTTGAAAGCGAACGAATCGGACCATGGTTTATTAGAAATTTTTTGTTCCAAATAAAGTGAAAAACCATATCCCGAAGTATTGTCAGAGGTTGCTGTTATATATATATTTAATAAAATGTGAATTTCCGGTGTAAACTCAATTTACTCAAATTTGACACGATCGCGATACTCCCTGTAATAGGTTTGAGAAGGAGAGAAGTTGGGTTAGATGGAAAAATAAACTAGAAGTTAAGCTGAACACAGTATAATCGAAAAGTAGTACAAATTGCCCCTGGACCTTACACTAAAATGATAGTGATAGGTAAAGAGAAAGGTCGATGACGCGTTGTGACTGTTGTATGAACTCTGTTGCAAGACTGTCGGTAGACTCCCTCCTATGGCTGACACCGCTGTATTTAAACAGTTTCTACCACTCTAGTCTGGCCTAAACTGGAGAGTGATCCTATCGCTCTCTCTCTGTCTGTCTCTCTACTTTGGATCCCTGTCTTCGGGAATCCTATTTCATCATTCCCGAAGAGAGGGATCCTATTATACTTCCTCTTACTATAATTAAGAGAAAGTAATAATTTTTCTTTACACTTGGAACTTTTAAATGAAATTTAATCTCTCTCTCTCTCGCGCACACACACACACACACACACACATCTTTCTGAAGTCTAAAAAAAACACCTTTCTCCTACTGAAGATCTCTTAAAACATGGTATTTCCTGTGTAAATTCATTTTTAAAATCTCCCAAGATCAAATTCTTCTTCTGTTACAACTGGGAAGAGCAAAATAAACATTTAAAATGCGGTTTTTTGATTAAATTAAAAACCAAACTTCTCCGACTTTCTACTGGCCATTGTGATCTCCCCTCCACAATGCTCCTAGTAATTATTTATTCTTGCGGGCGTATATTACATATAATTCTCTCTGTCTCGCTGTCTCTACTTGTTTTTCTTATATTTTTTATTCATATATTATTATTATATATATATATGTATATAACATCCAGCTCTAGGCAATATTCAAAACCATATTTAGGTAAAGGAAGAGGTTTTCTTAATGTAAATCTAGATAACATGTGAGTTTTGTTGATACTATGTTAATTAGGAAAACCTTCAAAGTAACCTAGGAGAGCTAGTGGAGGGATAGAGGTGTGCTTATTTTAGTATGTAGTAGCTCTGTGTATAGGCAGTATATATATATAGTGTTATGTTTTTAGAGCATGTTTATGTTAGAATTATGTTAATCAAGTAATACCAGTGAATGTATAACTTGTTTATATTGTTACCGATGAAATTATTGCTATTTTATTTAACAAAACAAAAACAACAATAATTAATTTTTTTTATATAAGATTGAAATAAAAAAAAAAAAAAAAAATAACAAGCTCTCATTTCTTTAACCTAACAAGATAATAATTTCTAGGGGGGAAAAAAACAAAACATTGTTTTATAATATTCTGTAATTTTTACTTATTCCTTCCCCCCTAGTAGGAGAGGATGTATCGTGATAAATTTTTGATAATGAGTATTCACCGGAAATATAAATTTTGAGGTCCCCTGAGTCTGAAAAAAGTGTTTTTTTAGAAATTGGTCTGTTTGTGTGGGTGGGTGCGTGTTGTTTTTTTTTTTTAATATCTTTATTACCATCATGCTTCGCTCATTTGAGCACTGCATGAAATTTACAAAATATTACATGTATAAAATGCACATTACAGCTTACATCTAAACTAAAATACATATTTATGCGGACAAAAGTACATATTGTGAACATGGCTGTTACATGAAAACATTTAGAATTATTTACACTTATGTAAAAGTAGTACGAAATATTAAACTGCGGATATACGACAACACAAATTAATGAAGGAAATTCACATTAATTAACTTGATTTAAAACAATAATTATTATAGATACAATATTAACTACTCTTTTTTATTTGTTTATTATTACATTTTTTATTGTTACCCGTATTTGTTTTCTTTTAATATTATATATAGATATAATTTAATATTTTTTTTTTTTTTTTAGAATTATATATCTATACTTTAAATTTTTTTATTATTTATTTTTATTTGTTATTTATTTATTTAGTTATTTTTTATGTTTTTGTTTATATCTTTTGTTTGTTTATTTCATCTTTTTTTTTGTCTATTATTTATTTATTTATTTTATATTTCTTTTTTTTATTATTTCAATGATTCAAGAAGTAACATTACTATTGTATATGAATGTTATTACTCTTTTGACATAATTATTGAAGTGTGCAAAGAATCTTAACTGAAGCAATGAAGATTTCTGGGTAGGTCAACACTCGCCCTGAGTCACCACCTGCTGCATGAGTAACTGTCTCGCCGGCTGCAAGTATTCGCATTCCCACAAGAGATGGTCGACTGTCTGAACCGAAGAAGAATCACATGTACAAAATGCAGTTTCGGTTATGTTAAATCTGGTCAGATAATATGCCATTTTCCCAGGTCCAGAAAGAAGCTGAGTCAACCCATAGCCAATGACGAAATGGTGCATTTGGAGACGGCGCTCCACACAAGGAAGAAATTCTCTAGTGAGAGTACCAGTGGTCGAATTGTCCGAGAGTTGTTGCCAAGCTTCCATGCTGCGTTGATGCGCCAATGTTCCACTGCCGATTTGGGGTACTTGTTGTAAGCAATCGCCAAACCAGAATCCTTTGACGCTGCTTTCGCCATTTGGTCAGCCATCTCATTTCCATCAACACCCACATGTGCCTTCACCCATGAGAATGAAATGGTGCATCTGTTCTGCAGTCTACAAAGCCTTTTCCTTATCATATCGATTATGGGGTAATGGATATCGTCATTCTGCAAAGAGTCCAGGGTGATGCGACTATCTGTAGAGATTCTAATTTTTTCTCCCAAAAACGAATTACATTCAACCCAATTTAAAGCTTTGACTATAGCTAATTGCTCAGCCTGATTGTTTGAGCAATATGCCCCGAGACGATACTTTTCGTGAACCACCAACTGCTCCAATTTTATGACGACGTATGCGCATCCAACAAATTTATCTTCTTAGCTTCAATCTGTAAAAATGTCAGTATCGAGTTGTACTTCTAAATCCATTTGGATGGTTAGAAGCTCAGCGGGATGCAGCCACTCATTCACGCCAACCGGAGTATCTATCATTGATCCATACCAGCCATCAACTACTCCACCCGTCTGTACCGTGTAAATATCTATATATTGTTCTATTTGAAGACATATCGGCATTACTCCTGCTATTACGCTTGCGGCATTAAACGAAATAGTGCGATAACCCTTGATCAATCGCAGCAGAAACAGTCTCTGCACTCTTTCAAGTTTCTGCCTATTCTTCTTATGATTCAATGCCAATTAAATGTGTGTGTGTGGTAAGCATAACTCAAAAGCGGGAACATCCGCTACAAAGATATTTCTTAGCATTTTACATAAGAATTCCATCGAACCTCTAATAAAACTTTCTTTCTCTCCTTAGAGGAACCCTGCTAAAAAAAAAAAAAAAAAAAAAAAAAAAAAAAAACAAAAAAAATCTCTGATTCATTTAAATATAGACATAACAAAAAATAAATAAATAAATTATAGCATAAAAGATTTATACGATGCCGCCGACGGGTTCATTATATCTAATATAGAAGAATTGCGTAATCAACTAATATATAGTAAGATATTGCGACAAAGAATCTATAAAGGAGAAATTGAGGTCATTACTATAGATGGTCTGTATATTATTAAACTATTCATATTGCCCAATATTGTTTTAGTAACTACGCTAATCATTAAATAGGTTTGCTGCTATAAAACCAACTGCTGTTGGAAAGAAAAAAAGGAAAAATGACAGGAGATTAACTAGAGATCAAAAATCTATTTATTTTATCAAATTCAAGTGAATAAAGGGTACTTTCTATTTGACCAGAAGCATATGACCCCTATGGATCTATTGTGGCATCTACAAAGTAGAGAACACTCTCAAGTCCTGCCTGTTTATAATTACCAGTCTAATGACTTCGGAGACTGAA